>CM042163.1:68439507-68479507 GCA_023376005.1 Doryteuthis pealeii
AAAGAGAAAGATGGACTATCCCAGTAATATATAACAAACAAACAATAGATAAATAACAAATAATAGGCACAATAAATAAAAGATGTACAAAATAAAAAAGATAATTGAATTTAAACAAATAAATAAAAATAGAATCAAAGTCGCGGATGGATCTGTTTAGCTATATCTTTATTATAATGTGTGTTTGTCCTGTCTGTAACCGAAACTATATCGTTACTCAAGTTACAATACCCTTTGTTATTTATGTCATCTCCATGATTTTATTTTTAATTTAGACCTCAATTATTAATAAAATTGTTTACATTACTTTAAGACTGTTGGCCTTATCTATCAGGGTATTTGCCTTCATAGCCACTTGTAATGGGCTGGGCAACAGAGGCCTCGTTTTAACGTGGGTCCACCAGGCAAGCCGAAGCCATGGATGGAAAGAACAAAAATTGCGTCGATCCCTCGCAATTCCCACCACAAGGGGGCGCCTCAGACGCTGGGCAATAACCAGCGCTGCCCTTTTAAGTCAAAGGGGGCAGGTATTGCCTGGGGGAAAGCTCCCTGGGATCGGACAACTATTAACTTGTAAAGATCCAGGGGCGGGCTTGTATACATTGTATTTACCTCTTACCCACTTGTAACGGGTTTAGGGCACAAGGCCCTATTAACATGGGACCACCACAAACCGAAGCTCATGGGTGGCGGGTGAAAAAATTGCTCAGGATCCGTCGGCCATCCCCTCAAGGGGGCGCCTCAGGCACTGGGCAATAAACCCAGCCCTGCTTCCTTTGATCCAGGGGGCAGGTATTGCTGGGGGGATAGCCCCTGGGATCGATGCTATTAACTTGTAAAGATCCAGGGCCGAAGCCACTGGACACCCACCACGCCGGGGTGGGTTATTACATGCCTAATAACATGCATTGTAATTTGTATAGTAAAAAATAGAGTTTATAGTGTGAATGGGAAAGCTAATTTGCATATTGATCTTAAAAAATTGATTTTTATAAAATGTGTTTATATTATTGATTACTAACTGTTTGGTTTTATCTTAATGATATGAGCAAAAATCCGCCCGGGGATAATCTTAAAGAAATCCATTAACAAGAGGAAATAACTGTGTTTTTATTCTTTACTTCCTATTTTAACTAAATAGTTTAAATTAGAAATTTTAACAATGAAGACAGGAGTGATGGAAGAGTAAGTTTCAGTTGTTCTATTTTAAAAAAATGATATCCCCCTCTGTTTCAAATCTTTTTATCTGCATTTTTATTTAGTTTCATTAGCCCTTTCTAATTAATATGAATATTTTATTAATTAAACTTAAATACTTGCACCGGAGGGTGCAATATATTTGGCTAGTACTAAAAATGTAATGTTGTTTTATACAGGGTGTCCAAATGATGGTATACACTCTTAAATAATTAATGTGGGGCAATGGCATTAACTATTAAAATTTAAAGACTGTATACATTATATTAAAGAGTGTATACATTATTTTTGGGACACCCTGTATGTGTATTATTACTGGTTAAATGCAATTACTTTGTACAACGGCAACAATAAAATACGAATAATTAATAAATAAATAAACAATAATAAAATGAAATAGAATATAAACAAAATAGCTGAAAATAATAATAATAATAGCTGAATGTAGAAATAAGGTCGAAAAGAAAAACGGAAAAGTTTGGAGTGGGCATAGAAATCTAATGAATTTAAGAAATTTACTAAGGATACGAAAATTTATGTTATTTTTGGGGTTTTGTTGTTTATTTTTTTTAAGGCAATACGTAATTAAAAACAACCTTAATCCCTAAAAACGGTCACCCAATTCACAAAAGGTTAATCATAGACTGTAGTTTAAACTGTCAATTGGGTACCACCAAAAATACTTTCCGTTTTAAATTTTCCGACCTAAATCAGAAGTTCAGCCAAGCTTGGTTCGAAAAGTGGTTTAGAATAGATACAACTGCATGTTTTAAAACGGTCAAAAATAACATATTCGTATGCTTAGTAATTTATAAATTCATTAAATCTATGCCCACCAAACTTTTTCCGTTTTACTTTTCCGACCTATTTCAACACTCAGCCGCAAATAATATTATTCTGCATTTATTCGGACTGTTGTTCATCTTCATTGTATGCTATACAACACACTTCGGTCGATGTGGCCCTCCGAAAACGTTGTATTGATAACAATGAAGATGAGGACAATAGTCCGAATAATCAGATAATACTAATCATCAAGCCTGCACTCAAAATTCAGAGAAATAAATAAAATATAAGTATGATGATTGGCCATACCGCAACAATAAATAAAATAATGTTCGAGTTGAATTCTTTTGAGCTATGAAAAATGTCCTTTATAATACATCAATGAAGGCGGTTCCTCTGTGGATCACATGCCTACGTCTCCACATAGGTTAATCTAAAAAGTAATGCCATTTTGTTTTAAGACAGGTATAATTACCAACACAGAAAAACATGTTATCATACATAAAAAATAAAGCTGGTCTCCGTGGATCAACAATCCTACTACTTCCACATAGTCAGCCGTTTTCTCTCAATACAATGTTACAACTTCAATGAGAGCAATGTCCCGTAAAAATTCAGTTTGACTGTTCTTTGAGCCTCTTCTTCACTACAGATTTCATTCCTCGACACTGGAATAATATTTGGTCTCTCAAACCTCTTTCATGGGTCCGAAGAAGATAATAATCATTATTCCAGTGAGACCAGTTTGCATAGCATTTACACATAGCTGAGTGGAAAACGCGCATTTTCCGAACAGTATTGGGGGGAACTGAAGTGCGAACATCATTGTCTTTGATTTGAACTCGGTTCCCCAATTCCATTTCTTGGTAATGATGAACGTTACGCTAAGCACGCCTCAGTCATTTTTTAATGCCACGAGTAGGATGTCGATACAAGGTCATTCTTTAAGCAGAGTAAAGTTGGTTTGAATTCAGAGCTTTTCTTTCTCCTAGATTGGTTGCCTAACAAAGGCTAAAGAAATGTATTTGATATTCACATTCTCAAACCCTCTTTCATGGGCGCTGAAGAGATGATAGTCTTGAAGGTACTAAATCTGGTGAGTATTATTTCCCATAGCTGGAGGGAGGATATTGGATTCATGCCTTTGCCAAGGTTATTAGCGCAATGGAAAATGCAAACAACTGTCCATGTTTATTTGATTGATTTGATTGATTTAAAGCATGTCAACCCGTCCAGGGTTATTTTCTGCCAAGTGATAGGTTTTGAGGATGATCAATTTATTGTTATGTCTTTTTTTTCAAGGATTTTGATTGATTTTGAACATAGGTTGTTTGCAGTTGTTTTGTGACTAAGTGGATTGGAAATCAATTTAAGAGATAAGTTTATAGGGTAAAATTCAGTTTGTTAAAGCGATAGTTTAGTAGAAAATTTTTTTAAAAAACAATTTTATAAACAATTTTTCTATTTAACCATGATGGGACACTGAAGGTACATCCACTCCGGGTCAGAGTGGACCTGGGAACAATCGTGATGAGGGCTGCTCCACGTTCTCCAGACCTCCAAAACTGGAACCTCACTATCAGATAGAGTTTAATGTCATTCCAGGGCATGAAAACCCTCAGCCACCGCCTTCTAGCACCCATATGAAAAAAGGGTTGGGGCTTTGCCATAAGGGCAATAGGGTTGGGGCAATCATATAGATGCAGGGCTTCTCTAGCCCAAGTAAGGGCCAAATTTGAGTATTTGCATGTCATAAACTGCTCAGCCACCTGGGTTCCATCCTAAGCATCACGGGTCGCCACTCACGCGCCACAGGAGGCCCCATTGGGGGTAGGGGGTCTTATCCCTCTGCAGAGGTGCAGTCGATCTATTCTGACGCCCCACGTGAGAAGGAGTTTTATCAATAGTAATGGATCTGCGAGACTAGCTTTGCTAACCATTACAACACGAAGGGCCCCAGAGGTCTTTACCCACCTCCGTTCACCATGGGTAGGATGTGACACAATATGTAAATATGGGGCACCCAACGAGCATCGAACTCGTTATTCAATAGTAAATGGAACTGCGAGTCTAGCTTGTTAACCATTACAGCATGATGGGATGCCTACAAAGCAGCAGTAAGTAATTTCAGTTCTTGAGAAAATTGTTTTCAGTTACGCCATGCGAGACAGTCTTTTGAGCCAGTGTCTTTCTGTGCACGTACCTTTTAAGATGTTTCATCTTGGAGAAAACTTTTTCATCTCCAGTCGCATTAGTGGTCTTCAAACAGACTAAATCCCGCACTGCTCGTTCAACATTAGGGATTGGATAAGTTAATCCGTTGTTTACTTCAACAAGGGTGTTTCTTTTTGATGTGCTATGTTTACTCAACATTACTTACGAATAGAGGCGCGCCTCGTGTAACGGTTATCGTCGTACGAAATGGAATTGGCGACCCGGGTTCGGATCCTGGATAAGACTGTTGGCGCCCCACTTTGCTTCAATGCTCTTCGGAAAATATGCGTTTTCCACTCATCTATGTGTAAATAGTAGGGTAGATTGGGCTCTTTAGTCTTGGTAAGTAAGGCAACCAGTCTAGGAGAAGGAAAGCTCTGAATCCAAAACAACTTTACTCTGATTAAAAATTGATCTTGAATTATTTTTCCACTCAGCTATGGGTAAGAGTAGGACAAACCAGACTCTTTAGTCTTGGTAAGTAAGGCAACCAGTCCTAGGAGAAGGAAAGCTCTGAATTCAAACCAAATTTTACTCTGATTAAAAATTGATCTTGAATTAGTTTTCCACTCAGCTATGGGGTAAAGAGTAGGACAAACCAGACTCTTTAGCTTGGTAAGTAAGGCAACCAGTCTAGGAGAAGGAAAGCTCTGAATCCAAACCAATTTTACTCTGATTAAAATTGATCTTGAATTAGTTTTCCACTCAGCTATGGGTAAAGAGTAGGACAAACCAGACTCTTTAGTCTTGGTAAGTAAGGCAACCAGTCTAGGAAGAGGAAAGCTCTGAATCCAAACCAATTTTACTCTGATTAAAAATTGATCTTGAATTAGTTTTCCACTCAGCTATGGGTAAAGAGTAGGACAAACCAGACTCTTTAGCCTTGTAAGTAAGGCAACCAGTCTAGGAGAAGGAAAGCTCTGAATTCAAACTCTGTTAAAGCCCGATTAAGAAATTGACATTGCGTCACATCCTGCTTCGTGCAAAGGGGTTGGTAAATATTTATATAATCCGTCTGTTCTCACTGCTCAAGCTATGGTTAAATAGTAGAACCGACTGAGTTCTTTAGGCCTTGGTTTGGCAACCAGTCTAGGAGAAGGATAATTCTGAATTCAAAACCTGCTTTACTCTGCTTAAAGAAATTGAACTTATGTCACATACTATCTATGGCAAAGGGTTAAGGTAGATAAATACTTGGTGGTGAGTTCAATCCAAAGGAAAGGTATGTGAATATCAAATAAATTTCTTTAGCCTTGGTTAGGCAACCAATCTAGGAGAAAGAAAGCTCTGAATTCAAACCAACTTTACTCTGCTTAAAGAATGACCTTGTATCGCACCTACTCGTGGCAGAGAATTGACTGAGGCGTGCTTAGCGTAACGTTCATCATTACCAGAAATGGAATTGGGGAACCGAGTTCAAATCAAGGACAAGGATTTTCGCCCTTCAATTCCCCCAATGCTGTTCGGAAAATGCGCGTTTTCCACTCAGCTATGGGTAAAATAGTATGGCAGACTGGTCTCACTGGAATAATAACTATTACCTCTTCGGACCCATGAAAGAGGGTTTGAGAGACAGATATCATTCAGTGACGAGGAAGTGAAATCTGTATTGAAGAAGTGGCTCAAAGAACAGTCAACAGAATTTTACAGAGCAGGGATATATGCTCTCATTCGATGGTGGAACATTTCTATTGAGAGAAACGGTGACTATGTGGAGAAGTAGGAATGTGATCCACTGAGGACCAGCTTCATTTTGATGTACGATACATGTCCCTGTGTTGGTAATTGGTTGGCAGCCTTCCGTCTACGAAAGACGATGGAGTAGGGTCAATGTTTGTTTTTTGTTTTTTGTTTAGTAGTGCCAAGTTTTTTTTTTTTTTTTTTTTTTCTATTTTTTTTAACTTGAACTACATAGCCTGGGCGGGTTCATATGGAGGATGAGCTGTTTCCCATGCAGCAACCCCCCTCTCCACACTGCCACTGTGATCTAAGGAAAGGTAAGGGACCAATTCAGTTTGACAACGGTCATGTCGCAGGAGTTGATGGGTAGCACTGGATTTCAGCATCACCCACTTAGGGACTCCAGCTCCTGATTTGCTTTCGGGGTTTACTCCCCTAGCCTAATTAACCCCTTGTGCCCGTCGTGTAATGGTTGTAGTATGATATGGGCTTGATGATCAGAGTTCAAATCCTGAATGAGACTGTTTGCATTTCACATAGCGCTAATTCCACTGGAAAAATTATGAATCAAACTATTCTCCTCCAGCTATGTATAGATAGTAGGGCAGAGTGAGCTCTTTAACCTTAATATGGAAGCCGATCTAGGAGAATTAAAATATGTTAGACTTCGTTGAAGGGGTTGTAATACTAGGTACCACCAATTTACCTTGTGAAAGTCACCCCCCCATACTCAACACAATGAAACTTGCAGAAAATTAACATCTTGAATTTTTTTTGTTTTTTTGTTTGTTAATTATACCTGTCTTAAACCAAATGGCATTACTTTTGACACACAATCGTATGTTAACCGAACTTAAAAAAAAAAATAAATAAAAAAAAGACAATTTAGAACTGTGGCTCCAAAACTTTTTCAAGCTAGCGCCCCCTTGGATTCCGATTAAATTCCTAGTGTCTCCCTCATATACACATGTGAACACTCACTATTTGTTTTGGTATGCTTCCAATTCAAAACAATGACATGTGGTAACTGGTTGCCCAACCCTCTTTATCATATAGGTGCTAGAAGACGGTGGCCGAGGGTCTACATGTCCTGGGAATAACATTAAACTCTATCTGATTCACGTCAGTCAAACGTTTCAGACTTTTGACTCTGATTTCGGATCACGTAACATAACTATGAATTCGTTTATGATTTTTATATCAGTTTTATTCTGTATAAACTGCATACGTGTTCCTTTACCTTAGTATTTATGATATATATATTTATCCAACCATTCCACCCTCGTAGCTTAATAATGTTAGGGCCTCCCGTCGTGGTGCAATGGTTAGCACGTTAATCTCTTATTACAGTAATTACGAGTTCAATCCTCATTGAATGATAAAAGAAGAAATTCCTACGTAATTTACCCCAACAAGCAGGATGCGACACAATGTCAATTTCTTAGGCGGAGTTTAAACAGGTTTGAATTCAGAGTTTTCCTTCTCCTCGACTGGTTACCTACCCAAGGTTAAGAGCCCAGTCTGCCTACTATTTATCCATTGCTGGAAGAAGAGTTATATAGATTCATACCTTTCCCAAGGGTACTAGCGTACTGCAGAGGGGTAAGCCTCCCCCAAAGGGGCCACATGGGTGGGTGGTGACCCGTAATGCTTAAGGATGGAACCCAGGTGGTTGAGCAATCCATGGCATACAACACTCCACTTTAGACCTTACTTGGGCTAAACGGGCGGTCGGAGAGGCCCCCTCGATCAATCGGCTGGTCAATTAAGCCCTAGCACCTACATGATTTCCCCAACCCTATTGTCCTTATGGCAAACTCCAGCCCTTTTTATAATATGGGCGCTAGAAGGCGGTGGCTGGGGGTCTTCATGTCCTGGGAATGACGTTAAACTCTTTCTGATGGTAAGATTCTAGTTTTGGATGTTTGTGAAATGTAGAGCATCCCTTATCACCATTGCTCCTTGGTCTACTTTGACCCGGAGTGGTAGTACCTGTTGGAGTCCCATCTATGGATTAAATAGAAAAATGTGTTTATAAAAAATTGAGTATCCATTAAGAATTCATTTATTTCAAAACTTTATCGGCATTAAATGTCCCACTCTGGTTGATATGCCGTAAAACAAACCAAACAAAACCAAACAATAGTTGTATAATTAACGCTTTAAGTTGGTCGATTGAAGAATAATCTACCTCAACCAACCGTGGACTGAAAATAAATGATTAGGTTTCAAATTCTGAAGAAGGTTACCGGTTACGACACACTCCTAAATGTTGTGGCATGGTTAGGGGCCAGAATAAAGACACGAGAGAATTTGAGTTAACACTCTAAACGATCCACAGATTCCAAAGTTAAAAACATATTCAAATGAAAAAGATTACTTGCGAGGCTGTCTTCTTAGCTATCCGCTGAAATATTAACTCTGGCTTATATGCAGAACCTGCTGCTATTTATAGTTGGAAAAGTTCATGCGTGCGTGGTAAATTACCATAACACTAAAGAAGGTTAAACGGTGAAAGAGCCGAAAGTTTGTTTGTTTATTTTGTTTTACGGCATATCAACCATAGTGGGTTATTTAATGCCGGAAAAATTTTGAAAGATTCATAGCAATAGTTTGGAACTCATTTTTTTTTGTTGTAAACAAATTTTCTATCTAACCCATATATGGGACCCTAACAGAGTGGAACTGGGAGCAATGGTGATAAAGCGGTCCTCCACATTCTCCAGACCTCCAGAACTGGAACCTCACCATCAGATAATTTAAAGTCATACCCAGGACATACCGAAAGTTTGTGACGATTATTTGTGAATATGTGAAAGTTTGTGAAGATGAAGGAATTTGTCTGAGTAAATCACTGCACTATTACGGTCAAGTCACGACAAAACTTCCCACAAGATCATCGAAGTTAAGCAGCGAAGACCCTGTTCAATAATTAATACATTGGGTGACCACAACAGCAGGTATTGTAAGCAACTGGGTCCTTTGTTTATCAAAAAATGGTTTGATTCGGCATTAAATTACCCGAAAGGGGGTTGATATACCGTCTAAACCTTATTATAATGGAGATTGTGTGTTTGTCTATAATCGAAAACTGTATCGCTACGCAAGTCACAAATCCCAGAGTTATTTACGTCACAATCTCCATGATTTTATTTTTATTTAAACTCAATTATCAACAAAATTGTGTTAACTTATTAATACTGTTGACCATATCTACAAACTAATAACATGCAATTGTATTTATATATACAAACAAAATAACAGTTTAAGTGTGAACAGGAAGGCTAATTTGCATATTGAACAGTAATTTTATTCATTAGTTTCCTATTTTAACTATATAGTTAAAATTATGAAAATTTAGCAATGAAAGACAAGAATGATGGAAGAGTAAGTTTCAGTTGATCTACTTTTCGGTTATACTCCCCCTGCTTCAAATTTTCTTATATGCATTCTTATTTAGTTTCATTAGCCTTTGTAATTTAACAGTGGGTGCATATATTTACTAGTACTATAATAATCAGAAATACTTGGTATAAGGCTGGTTTTTGAAACATGGAAGTTAACTAACATTTTGGAAGAGAAAACTAGAGTCAAGGGACTGATCAATGGAAAGGCTAAAGCGAGGAATAAACTCGGAAGGGACGCAAAGTTGTTTTTGTTTAGCGTGTTTCTGACGGAGAGTCCCAAAGGCCACTGTGAATTTGAAAGAAAGTTTGGGAACCAGTGCGTAAGGGCCTTTCACGTCCAATAGAAAGGATACGAACACACACACACACACACACACACACGCAACACATACACACACACACAAACAAACACTACACACACACACTACATCGTGACACACAACAAACGCTCAAAATCAATGAGTTATTCAAGGAACACACTCATATACACAACACAGATATTCACGCACACACACGTACACACAAGTGAAAGAATATACTAAACGAATACACACACACAACAAACAACACATAAGCGAAAGAAAATTTTAAACCAATACACACACACACACACACACACACACACATAAGTGAAAGAAATATTCTAAAAACGAATACACACACACTAACACACACACATTCAACAAACACACAACAAGTGAATAATAATTTTAAACGAATACACATGCACACCACGCACGCACCACACACAACACACCACAACACACACACACGAAGAGAGAGAGACAATGAATGAATTATTTGAAGGCACAGAAGAAAAAGAGAACCATGAAATAATGAGGAGTAGAGAAAAGAAAAAGAAAGAAAAAAAAAGAAGCAATCAAAGAAAAACGAAGGAAAATGGAAACAACCAGAAAACGAAGAATACAGTCACGTGACAAAGCGTTAAAAGGAAAAAAAAAAAAAAAAAAAAGGCGGGAAGAAGGGTGTAATTATTGGATTACGGACTGGCGGGAATATCTCCAAATTCGATCTTATTACACCCTTATTGGAAACATGTTCCATAAAAGGTTAGCTCTTATTCATCTCATTGGTCGATTGCGCAAAAGCGCGCATTTCTGATTGGCCGTCCCTCCTCCTTTTCCCTTTTTTTAATATATATATCACCTTCCCTCCTCCCTCTACCGCCACTTTCTCTTGTCTTCAGCACAGTGACGCACTCCTTATAATGATGTTATTTCAGAGATTTCCTCAATTTACCTTTTTTTGTACTTTCGTGAAGCATAACACACGATTCTGCCCATATGCGTTTCTATGTATGCGTCATCCCCTCTCTCCTAATCTCACTTACTCTCTCTATCTCTTGCTTCTCCATTTTCGCTTTTTTCGTTGAAAAGGGGTTCCAAAAGAAGGATGGACGCGCGAGGGCGAAAAAACGCTCCTCCATTTTAATGAGTGACACTCTTTTGTGTTGGAGGTCGCTTAAGAATGCAGCAGTAATGGAATCAGCTCAGCTATTCATTTTTTTTCTCCCCTCCCCCCCGCTTTTTTTATTATGAGTTTCTACTGAAAGCCGTTCATCAAAGTTTGTCGTTGAAAACCTTTAGAAAAATCTTCTTCCCATTTTTTATTAAACGATGGATGTTGTCCATTGTCCAGTTTTTTAAGCCTCGTTTTCGCTATTCCTATCTTTTTTTTTATTTCTTTTCGTTTATTGATGCGTTACGATTGTATCGTCAGTCACAAAAAATTAAGTGGATATTTCACTGCAGACGACTTTTAAATTTTTTTTTAATTGAATGCTTCATATTTTTTATAGCATTTTAAAGTCTTGGTGGTTTGTTGCGTGTGGAATCAATAGAAAAGATTAGGGAAGATAACCAGCGCTGATAAATATCTTATCAATCCGGGGTAATTTTCACCTTTAGTTGCTAAATTCCTAAGCATAAATTGTGCGTGCGATTAATCTGAAAATGAACTTAATTATTATTAGAACACATTTTAATGATAATTTTTGTGTTAAAAGGCATGCAGTTGTATTGTTTGCGAAAAAGCTTCTAAGATTTGTTTATTTCGCACGGAACACTTTTCAAAATGGCTACCGGCTTGTTCAAAGTGAAAAGTCGTTGGCTCAATTCCTAAGCATAAGATTGTGGCGTGCACATTATCTGAAATGAACTTAATTGGTTATATAAGAAACACATTTATGAATTTTTTGTGGTTAAAGTATTCAGTTTTATTGTTTTTCGGAAAAAGTCTTAAAAATTTGGTATTTGTTTATTTCGCACGGAGACTTTCAAAATGATATCGGCCTTTGTTTCAAAGTGAAAGTCAGTTGGCTAAATTCTAGCATAAATTATCTGAAATGAACTCAATTGTTATTAAGAACAATTTTATGATATTTTTGTTGTAAAGCATGCTTGTATTGTTTTCGAAAAGTCTAAGATTTTTGTGTATTTCCCGCACGGATACTTTCTAAATGGCTACTGGCTTGTTTCAAAGTGAAAGTCAAGGGAGGTTACTCTAATTGGCTTATTTGCTAGGGGAAATTTAGCCAACCTAAAGGTACAAAATTAACCTCGTCCGGTAATATAGCGTTGATGCCTTTTGCAAAAAAACGAGAGGGGACCTGACGCGTATGGGAGCTGATGCTAACTTAGAAAAACAAACTCCATGTCTAAAGCGCTAGCGAAACGAGGAATACTCCCGTCGCTGTTTTGGCTGATAATCGACAATAGCTGATATTACACAGACTTTCTTTTAAAATTTAGCTGGACGGTTTTCGTTTGAGAATTTTTCAATATTTGGTGTTCGTGGATAGCTAGACATCACATGTAATCTGATTGTATGGTAAAGATATGGGATAACTGACTGTAGGTGTGGGCTCCCATCTTAGCAAAAACAAACTCCCTGGTGTACGGCTAGCGAAAAGAGGATGACTCCCCATTGTTTGGCTGATAGTAGGTTATAGTGTTATGATTTAATAGCATTTAAAAGTCTGGTGTATGTTGCATACGGTGGGCTCAATATAAATATAATCTATGTGTATTAGTATATCCAGCTATCTGGATTAAATAATCCCATCTTCCGGTAATTTTAGCAACAGTACGTAGGGGACTTACGCGGTAGTTGTAATTGTCTCTCATCCACTTATGAGGGCGTGAACAAGGAACATTTTTATGGTGGGCCCCACCCACAAGCCGAAGTGGTAAGCACAAAAAATGCGGTGTCAATCCCCCGTCGGCATTTTTTTCCTCAAGGGGGCGCCTCAGCGCTGGCAAAAAAACCCAGCCCCTGCCCCTTTAAATCAGGGGGCAGGTGTTGCCTGAGGGGATGCCCCTGTGATCAACGCTATCAATCTTTACTTTACGGTCAGTGGTCGAAGCACACTGACCCCGTCCGAGGCCGGGTGGAGGCAGGGGACCATACTGCGTATGCATGGTACATATTCATTTGAAGACCGTTGTAGCTCAGTCAGTAGTGGGAATTTACTGGAATCGCAAGGTCCGGGGTTCGATAACGGTCTGCAATCGAACTCAGCCTGATTAGCAACCTTGGGTAATCTGATCTGTTTTAACTTTATACAACAAATGCTCCTTTGTAATGTCGACATGTTTGGACATTTATACTTATTTTCATAACTATATTACCACGTACCCCGTGTACGCTTAGGCACAAGGCCTATTAATGTAAGACCAGCCGCAAGCCAAATTCATGGTAGCGGGTGTAAAAATGCGTTGATCTCGTGCATTCCTTCAAGAGGTGGAGCCCCTCAGACACTGGCAATAAACCAGTCCTCCCCTTTTAAATCGAGAAAGGCTGGTGTTTTCTAGGGGATGACCAACTGGATCAACGATGTTAATTGTAAGTCACGGTCCATTGCCGAAGCATGACCCCGCCCGCCCCGAGAGGTGGGTGTATTTCATACTTTATTCAGATGAGCATTTACCTAGGAATCACAAGGTTCAGGGTTTCTATACTGGTTCAAGCTAAACTCAGCGCATGAAAGAGCACAGCTTGGGGAATGTGATTCTGCACGTAAAGTAATGGGAGCTGATGTTACGTGTACCGCTCCACCTTAGCAAAACAGACTCATGGTCCTAGCGCTAGCGAAACTGGGATATACTTCCTCGCCGTTTGGCTGATACAGACAATAGACGACTGCACATACTTATTTTTAGCTAGCCCAAAATAAAAAAACCATCCGGGCGATGTAAATAGATTTTTGAACATATTGGCTGAGGGTGGGAGTAAATAAATTCAATGTCAAGCGAGTTTTGGTACCCTAAGTAAGTAAAATCATCAAATTCATTAAAGGATTAAAAATAAAACAATTTGAAATGTAACTTTAAATATGTATTAAAATACAACTATGTATAGATATATATCCATCATCTATTTATTAAAACTTGTTTAAAAAACAAAAAACAATGAGACTGTCTATGTTGCATGTTCAAATTGTGAGTGTAATTTATTCCTAATGTTATGGACGATTTTGGGTATGTGACGTAAAAGCAGTGGACGTAATTTTTGTTGACAGACAAAAACCGGAAGCGAATCTCCATTATCAATAGATTTTTAGGTTAGAAAGTTTCAGTTTGAGAATTTTTCAATTATTTGGTGTTCGCAAGATAGCTAGACATCACAGTTGGTTATCTGATCTGTATGGTAAAGCATATGGATACTGACTTTAGTGTAGCGCTTCTTCTGAGCAAATAAATTCCCTGGTGTGTGTTTAGCGAACAGGGGAATAAGGCTTTCCCTCGTTGTTTGGCCGATACTGATATAGACCCACTCTGCACCTTAGTTTTTGGATTTTTATTCAAGGTACAGACCCCATTCGAACAGGTTCTACAGAGTTTAGAAAATATATTTGTTTTGTATAGTAATAATTTATATTTTTGTAGTTCACGGTTTTAAAATAATTCAGAGGTACAGACCCCATTCCGACAGGTCTACAAGAGTTTAGGAAATAATATTTGTTGTATATTCATATTTAATATTTTTGTAGTTCCGGTTTTTAACAATATGTTAAGCATCATGGGGGATCATGTTGAGGATTATATCAGTTAGAGATTTTTTCAATAATTTGTTGTTCGCAATAGCTAGACATCACAACTGATCTGTACGGTAAAGCTCTTGAATACTGACTATAGGTGTAGCGCTCCATCTTAGGCAAACAAACTCCTAGTGTAGGCGCTAGCGAAACGTGAGATAGGCTCCCTCGTGTTTGGCTGATACTGATTATAATATATATATAAATTAAAATTTACAACCCCTCCACACGAGCAGGAATGTGACACAGGTCAATTTCTTAAGCGGGGTTTTAACTGGTTTGAATTCGAGTTTTCCTTTTTCCTCCTAGAATCGGTTGCCCAACCAAGTTAAAGAGCCCAGTCTGCCTAGCTATTTATCCTAATTGATAGGAGAGAGGTAGAGATTATACCTTTCCCAAGGGTATCAGCGCTAAGTGAAATGCATTACCACCATCCAGGATTTGAACTTTGGAGCGACTAGTCATTTCACAGACTTTAACCATTACAACCACGCTGATACTGATCATAGACCACTCCCGCACGCTCACTTTAGTTTTGAATTTTATGCTAGACGTTTCAGTTAAAGAATTTTTCAATATTTGGTGTTTGCAGACAGCTTAGACATATGATTTTCTTATTTATTTCATCAATATTCAAATTTTATGGTGGCCAAAGACAATGGGGGATGGATTTCGAAGACAGAATAAAATAATCCAATATTGGACATTGGCTTTTATAGAAATATTCTACTGCATGCATCTGTAATAAAATGGAACTTGTTTGGGTCCAAGTCACCATTGGTGGCCACTCAAAGTGGTAACCGTAATTATCGTAATTATGAAAAAAAACAACAAAAAACCACGTTGATTCTATTCTATTCCTATCACCTTGGACTATTTTAATAATCGAAGACGTTTGCTTTATTTATTCTTGATGAGTATTCAAATATTTTAAACTAATTTTTTTTTTTTTATTTAACCCATAAGAATGGGATCCTAACAGGCAACTACTACTGCCAAGTCAGGATGGACCTGGGAATAATTGAGATGTAGGGATACCTCCACACTCCCCGCAGAAGCTTCAGAATTGGAACTTCACAAACTAGATGCTTAGTTTAAAAACGTCATACCCAGGACATTAAGACGCCCCAGCCACCGCTCTAGTAAATGTTAATAAAAATGATTGGGATTGGCCAAAGTTGATGATATAATTATGAGAGAGAGGAGAGAGAGGAGAGAGAGAGAGAGAGAGTGAGAAGGAGAGAAGGGGAAGAGAGGAATGGGGAAAGAGAAATGGATAAAAGAGAAGAAAAAGTAAGGAAAAGGGAGAGAAAAAGAAAGCGAAAAAAAGAAAGTGGGGTGTGTTGTAGAGTAGAGAAAGGCGAGAGGGAGAGGGGGGAGAGAGTATGGAGAGTATGTAATACAATTCTATTGACATTATCTCATGGTAGACTCCGACCTGGAGTGGTAGATACATGTTAAGGGTCCCACTATAGTAAAATCGAACTATAAAAATTATTCGTATTAGATAGAGATATTTGATATTTATATAACGTGGTGAAACTATTTATATTTAAGAATACGTTACTTGAAGCTATAGAACTGTTTCCTACACCACCCAAACAAAATACAAAGAACTTGTACCAAAATAACTAAAAAAAATCAGACCCCTTTAACTTAAGAATAAGTGATCTCCTCATGAAATCAAAAATAAAACCAATATAGTACACCATTACCATACTCTCCAAACGGCACATGGACCATAAAGCAACAACTATAAACTTAGAACTGCTAATTACCTAAAACAAACACCCCTATCACTTACCAAGGAAATTCAGTAAAATACAAAATAAGTACCAGATCATATCACATCTTTACGAGATGGATCCAACAAGGAAAAAAAGTTGGTTGTGCCGCTTATTTCTCAAAAAAAAATCCTTAAAACGCCTACGAAATGAAGCCTGATCTACAGTGCAGAAAACCTACAGGGGCCATTGATCTAGCTATGAAATATCATAGCAAATCACAAAGCTTCCAAAATTTATTATATGCACGGACTCTAAATGCAGTCTATTAGCACTACATAACCAAACACACATCAATCTCCTCTGATCACGAGCTCCTAACAAACTAAACCCCTCTCTGAAAATATAAATTTAATTCTTCTGGAATACAAGTCACATTGGTATCCAAGGAAATGAAAAGGCAGACAAAGCGCAAGAAAGGCACTTTCAGACACATATGAGCAAATCTAAAACCCTATACAGATCTGAAACCAAACCATAACAAATTTATTATTAGACAATGGCAGAAATCATGGGACAATCTGACTCAAAAACAAGCCTCCATGAAATCAAGAAGTTATTGGAGAGTGGCTGACGGCCACAGAAGTATTAGAAGAAGAAGAGTAATAACTCACATCAGATTGCGTATTGGCACACCCACATTACCCATGTCGTACCTGGTTAAAAGGGGAGGGGCCCAGTGTGCCAACAATGCAAAGTACAACTTACAACCAAGCAATATCCTTCTAATTGTGGACATAGACTTAAACATATCCGCGCAAATTACTATCAAGCTAGAACTGAAAGACATCTTCAAGAATACAAACCCTGAAAACATTTTAAATTTTATTAAAAAAGCAACCTTTTCAACAAAATATAACAGAACATACCAATTATCTCCATAAAACACTACCTTAAAGTCCTGAAATCCAAAATAACTTTTTGGCTTAAATGACGCCACAGAGGTTGATGTGCCGTAAAAACTCAAACTCAAACTCAACTTTTCCTAAGGATTTTGTATTTATTAGTTTAACTTGAAATCATGTGTGCGAACAAATGATTATTATTAACTGACAATAGTTTACTCATTAACTCTTAATGTATTTTTTATATAAAATTATTTGTAAGTGAAATGATTTCATAAATTTTCATAGTTATAATTACCAATTTAATTTTATAATAAAATAAAATAATTTCTAATCATTTTCATACTAAAATAATTTCCAATACATTTTTATAGGAAAATCATTAGCATGGCATTTTTTCCATAATATAATTTTTCATCATGTTTTAGTAAATCATTTTCCTATGTATTTCTATATCAAATAATTCTGATACATTTTTATATTGAATCATTTGGCATGCCCTTTAATATTGAATAATTTGCGAGGAACTCTTTAAAAAAATAAAAACCCAGAAGACATTTCAAATTTTCTCCCAAAGAAAAGCAACCCTTCTCAACAAGATTACCAGAACATAACGGAATACCTCTAGAAATTACTTACATTAAAGACTGAAAATCATATGGTAAAAAATTCTATATATATATTTACCAACCTCAGCACGAAGATGGATGTGACACAATGTTCAATTTCTTAGCGGAGTTCAACAGTTTTGAATTCAAAGGTTTTCCTTCACTAGACCGGTTTGTCTAACCAAGGTTAAAACCCAGTCTGCCTAACTATTTACCCCATAGCTGGAGGGAGAGTAGGATTCATACCTTTCCCATGGGTGTTAACGCTAAGTGAAATGCAATACACACCGGATTTGACTTGGGGCGATAAGTCCATTTCCTGATTTTAACCACCATTACACCACGCGCTTTCTCAAAAAACATTTTATATAACCTTTTCTGGCATTAATGACCCATAGAGGTTGATATGCCATTAAACAAAATTCAAACTCAAACTCTTTTTTATATTAATTTTTTTTATAGTAAAATAATTTACAATTAATTTTCATGATAAAATCCTTTACAATTTATTTTCATTGTAAGATCATTTCCAATGCATTTTTATATAAAATTTAGTTTGAATTTTCATTGTAGAATACATTTCAATGCATTTTATGCTACACTCATTAGCAATGAATTTTATAGTAAAATAATTTCAGATGCATTTTATACTAAAATAATTTCCAATTAACTTTATTGTAAAACCCTTTCCAATGAAATTTCACAGTGAAATAATTTCAATGCATTTCCAGTAGGTTTTTATTTGTAGTCATTTAAAAAGTAAATTATTTTTACAATGTATTTTTCATAGGTAAAACTTATTTATTGTTCATTTTCATTGTAAAATCATTCGCCAATGCATTTTCATAATAAACTGCAATATATGCACCCGTCAATAAAGTTCTAAGTTTTAATGTAATAAACATATTACACTAGGAAAGGCTAATAAATGAAATAAGAATGCAGATAAAATATTTGCGAGGAATTTTAAGAAAATATATTTTTGCAATGTTAATTTTTATGTTTTTACGAATATTGCTCTAGCAACTCTAGCTATAATGTGCCAATTTCTGTGTTACGGTAAGATTCCATAGAAAAAAACTGGATCATCATAATAGAGATTCTTTGTATGTTTTATTACATTAAAACTTAGATACTTATGGACGGTGCATATATTTGCGCTTAGTTATTTGATGAAAAATGCATTGGGAATGATTTTACAATGAAAAATGAACAATAAATAATTTTACTAATGCAACATACATTGTAAATAATTTTACTTTTAAATGAAACTACAAATAAAAACCTAACTGGAAATGCATTGCAAATTATTTTCACTGTGATTTCAATTGGAAAGGGTTTTTACAATAAGTTAATTGGAAAATTATTTTAGTATAAAAATGCATCGAATTATTTACTAATTAAAATTCATTGCTAATGAGTGGTAGCATAAAATGCATTGAAATGTATTCTACAATGAAATTAAACTAAATTTTATATAAAAATGCATTGGAAAATGATCTTACAATGAAAATAAATTGTAAAAGGATTTATAATGAAAATTAATTGTAAATTATTTTAACTATAAAAATTAATATAAAAACGGGGAGAGTTTGATTTTGAATTTTTGTAATGGCATTCACCTCTATGGGTCCATTAATGCAGAAAAAGGTTAATATAAAATGTTTTTGAGAAAAGCAGGCGTGGTGTAATGGTTAAAATCATGCGGAACTGGACATTGTCGCCCCAAGTTTCAAATCCTGGGTGTGGTAATTGCATTTCACTTAGCGTTAACACCCATGGGAAAGGTATGAAATCCTACTCTCCCTCAGCTATGGGTAAAATAGTTAGGCAGACTGGGTTTTTTTAATATGGTTAAGCACACAACCGTCTAAGGTTGAAGGAAAAACTTTGAATTCAAAGTTGGACTCGCTTCGACAACTGACTCTGTGTCCATCCATCTAGTGCTTGAGGGGTGGTAAATATAATATATAGATGTTTTTTTTAACATTATGGATTTCAGTCCTTTAATGTAGTATGTTCTAGAGGTATTCGGTTAATGTTCTGTTAGATCTTGTTGAGAAGGTTGCTTTTTCTTTTTAGAATATTACAGATGTTATATGAGGTTTGGTATTTTTTAAGAGTCCTCGCAAATTATCTAATATAGCAGCAACATATAGACAATGATTCCAATATAAATGTATCCAGAATTATTTGATATAGAAATAACATAGGAAAAGATATTTACTAATAAACATGTATTGAAAATTATATTTATGGAAAATGCATTGCTAAATGAATTTTCCTATAAAATGTATTGGAAATTATTTTTAGTATGGAAAATGCATTAAGAATTATTTTATTATTATAAAATTAATTGGTAATTAATTTAACTATGTAAATTTATTGGAAATCATTCACTACAATAATTTTACTATAAAAATACATTAAAAGTTTAATGGGAGTAACTATTGTCAAGTTGAATAATAATCATTTGTTCGACCACAATGATTTCAAGTACTAAATAATACAAACTTAAGGAACAGTTTTGAGTTTCGAGTTTAGTTTTGCTTTAACGGCAACATCAACCTCTGTGGGTCATTGTATGCCAAAAAGGTATTTTGGATTTCAGACTTTAAGGTAGTGGTTCTAGTGAGATAATTGGTTATGTTCTGTTATATTTTGTTGAAAAGGTTGCTTTTTTTTATAAAAATTTCTAAAAATGTTTTCAGGTTTGTATTCTTGAGATGTCTTTCAGGTTTCTAGCTTGGATAGTAATTTGCGCGATATGTTTTAAGTCTGTCCACAATTAAGAAGATCATGCTTGGTTTGTAAGTTGTATTTGCATGTTTGGGCACACTGGGCACCCCTCCCCTTTTTAACCAGGTACGAATGGGTTAATGTGGGTGTGCCCAATACGCAATCTGGTGAGTCTTACTTTCTATCTCTTCTATACTTCTGTGGCCCGTCAGCCCTCTCCAATAACTTCTTGTATTTTCATGGAGCTTGTTTGAGTCAGATTGTCCCCATGATTCTGCCCATTTGTCTAATATAAATTTGTTTATGGTTGGTTTCAGATTCTGTATATGGGATTTTAAAGATTTGCTCATATGTGTCTGAAGTGCCTTTCTTGCGCTTTGTCTGCCTTTCATTTCCTTGGATTACCAATTGTGACTTGGTATCCAGAGAATATAATTGTTTTTTTATTTTCAGAGAGGGTGTTTAGTTTGTTTAGGAGGCTTCGTGATCAAGAGAGATGATGTGTTTTTGTTATGTAGTGCTAATAGGACTGATTTAGGTCCGTCATTAATAAATTTGTTGGAAGCTTTGTGATTTGCTATGAATATTCTAGCTAGATCAAATGGGCTGTAGTTTTCCCTGCACTGTAGATCGAGGCTTCATTTGGTAAGGCGTTTTAAGGATTCCTTGTTTTTGAGAAATAGCGGCACAACCACTTTTTTTCTTGTTTGGATCCATCTGTATAGATGTGATAATGATCTGGGTACTTATTTTTTGTATTTTTTACATGAATTTCTCTTGGTAAGTGATAGGGTGTGTTTTTTGTTTAGGTAATTTAAGTCAGTTTCTAAGTTTATAGTTGGTTGCTTTATGGTCCATGGTGCCGTGTTGGAGAGTATGGTATGGGTACTTATATTGGTGTTGATTTTGATTTCATTGAGGAGATCACTTATTCTTAAGTTAAAGGGTCTGATTTTTTTTTAGTTATTTTTGGTACAAGTCTTTGTATTTTGTTTGGGTGGTGTAGGAACAGTTATAGCTTCAAGTAACTATTCTTAATATAAATAGTTATCACACGGTTATATAATATCAAATATCTCTATCTAATACGAATAATTTTTGATAGTTCGATTTTACCTATAGATGGGACCCTAACATGTACTACCACTCCAGGTCGGAGTCTACCAGAGAGTAATGTCAATAGAATTGTATTACATACTCTCCATATCTCTCTCCCCCCTCTCCCTCTCCCTTTCTCTCTCTCACACACACACTTTCTCTTTTTTCGCTTTCTTTTTCTCTCCCTTTTCCTTACTTTTCTCCTTTTTATCCATTTCTCTTTCCCCATTCCTCTCTTCCCTTCTCTCTTCTCTCTCTCTCTCTCTCTCTCTCTCTCTCTCTCTCTCTCTCTCTCTCTAATATATATCATACATTTGGCCAATCCCAATCATTTTTATTATACATTTACTAGAAGGCGGTGCTGGGGGTCTTAATGTCCTGGGTATGACGTTAAACTGCATCTAGTTGTGAAGTTCCAATTCTGGAGCTCTGGGGAGTGTGGAGTATCCCTACATCTCAATTATTCCCAGGTCCATCCTGACTTGGAGTAGTAGTGCCTGTTAGGATCCCATCTATGGGTTAAATAAAAAAAAAAGAAATTAGTTTAAAATATTTGAATACTCATCAAGAATAAATAAAGCAAAACGTCTTCGATATAAAATAGTCCAAGGGTTGATAGGAATAGAATAGAATCAACGTGGTTTTTTGTTGTTTTTTTTTCATTAATTTTACGATAATTACGTTACACTTTTGAGTTGGCACCAATGTTGACTGGACCCAAACAAGTTCCATTTTATTACAGATGCATGCAGTAGAATATTTCTATAAAAGCCAATGTCAATATTGGATTATTTTATTCTGTCTTCGAATCCATCCCCATTGTCTTTTGTCCACCATGAATATTTGAATATTGATGAAATAAATAAGAAAATCAATGTCTAGCTGTCTGCAAACACCAAATATTGAAAAATTCTTTAACTGAAACGTCTAGCATAAAATCAAAACTAAAGTGTGCGGAGTGGTCTATGATCAGTATCAGCGCGTGGTGTAATGGTTAAAGTCATGTGAAATGGACTAGTCGCTCCAAGTTCAAATCCTGGATGTGGTAATTGCATTTCACTTAGCGCTAATACCCTTGGGAAAGGTATGAATCCTACTCTCTCTATCCAATTAGGGATAAATAGTAGGGCAGACTGGGCTCTTTAACCTTGGTTGGGCAACCGGTCTAGGAGAAGGAAAACTCTGAATTCAAACCAGTTAAACCCCGCTTAAGAAATTGACCTTGTGTCACATCCTGCTCGTGTGGAGGGGTTGGTAAATATATATATATAATCAGTATCAGCCAAACAACGAGGGAGCCTATCTCACGTTTCGCTAGCGCTACACTAGGGAGTTTGTTTTGCTAAGATGGAGCGCTACACCTATAGTCAGTATCAGATGCTTTACCGTACAGATCAGTTGTGATGTCTAGCTATTTGCGAACAACAAATATTGAAAAATTCTCTAACTGAATATAATTCCTCAACATGATCCCCAATGATGCTAACATATTGTTAAAACCGTGAACTACAAAAATATAAATATTGATATACAACAAATATTATTTCCTAAACTCTTGTAGACCTGTCGAATGGGGGTCTGTACCTCTGAATATTGTTAAAACCGTGAACTACAAAAATATAAATATTGATATACAACAAATATTATTTTCTAAACTCTTGTAGACCTGTCGAATGGGGGTCTGTACCTCTGAATAAAATCAAAACTAAAGTGTGCAGAGTGGTCTATGATCAGTATCGGCCAAACAACGAGGGAGCCTATCCCCTGTTTCGCTAACACTACACCAGGGAATTTATTTTGCTCAGAAGAAGCGCTACACCTAAAGTCAGTATCCATATGCTTTACCATACAGATCAGATTAACCAAGCTGTGATGTCTAGCTATCTGCGAACACCAAATATTGAAAAATTCTCAAACTGAAACTTCTAACCTAAAATCTATTGATAATGGAGATTCGCTTCCGGTTTTTGTCTGTAACAAAAATTACGTCACTGCTTACGTCACATTACCCAAAATCGTCATAACATAGAATAAATACACTCACAATTTGAACATGCAACATTAGACAGTCCTCATTGTTTTTGTTTTTTAAACAAGTTTTAATAAATAGATGACTGGTATTATATATCTATACATAGTTTGTTTTATTTTAATACATATTTAAAGTTTACATTTCAAATTGTTTTATTTTTTAATCCTTTAATGAATTTGATGATTTTACTTACTTAGGGTACAAACTCGCTGACATTGAATTTTTTACTCCCACCCCTCAGGCAATATGTTTCAAAAATCTATTTTTACATCGCCCGGATGGTGTTTTTTATTTTGCTAGCTAAAAATAAAGTATGTGCAGTCGTCTATTGTCTGTATCAGCCAAACGGCGAGGAAGTATATCCCAGTTTCGCTAGCGCTAGACCATAGAGTCTGTTTTGCTAAGGTGGAGCGGTACACTTAACATCAGCTCCCATATACTTTACCGTGCAGATCACATTCCCCAAGCTGTGCTACTCATGCGCTGAGTTAGCGTGAACCAGTATAGAACCCTGAACCTTGTGATTCCTAGGTAAATGCTCTATCTGAATAAAGTATGAAGTACCACCCACCTCTCGGGGCGGGGGTCCAATGGCTTCGGCAATGGACCGTGACTACAATTAACATCGTTGATCCCAGGGGGTCATCCCCCTAGGCAACACCAGCCCTCTCGATTTAAAGGGGCAGGACTGGGTTTATTGCCCAGTGTCTGAGGTGCTCCACCTCTTGAGGAGGAATGCCGACGAGATCAACGCATTTTTTACACCCGCTACCCATGAATCTTGGCTTGCGGCTGGTCTTACATTAATAGGGCCTTGTGCCTAAGCCGTACACGTGGGGTACGTGGTAAATATAGTATGAAATATAGTATAAAGTGTCCAACATGTCGACATACAAAGGAGCATTTGTTGTATAAGTAACAGATCAGATTACCCAAGGTGTGCTAATCATGTGCTGAGTTCGTGCAGACCGGTATCGAACCCGGAACCTTGCGATTTCCATGTAAATTCACTACTGACTGAGCTACAACGGTCTCAAATAGGAATATTTACAATGCATACGCAGTATGGTCCCCTTGCCTTCCACCCGGCCTCGGACGGGGGTCCAGTGTGCTTCGACCACTGGACCGGTAAAGTAAAATTGATAGCGTTGATCACAGGGGGCTATCCCCTCAGGCAACACCTGCCCCCTTGATTTAAAGGGGCAGGGCTGGGTTTATTGCCCAGCGCCTGAGGCGCCCCCTTGAGGAAAAATGCCGACGGGGATTGACGCATTTTTTGTGCTTACCACTTCGGCTTGTTGGTGGGCCCACATAAAAATGTCCTTGTGTCACGCCCTCATAAGTGGGATGAGAGACAAATACCTACGCAGTAATGTCCCCTCACGTCTGTTGCTAAATTACCGGAAGATGGGATATTTATCAGTGCTGGATATCTTCCTGAATTTATTATATTGAGCCACCTTGCAACATACACCAGACTTTAAATGCTATAAAAAATCTTAAGCGGCGTGGTCTATGATTAATATCAGCCAAACAATGGGGGAGTCTATCCCCTTTTTCGCTAGCGCTACACCAGGGAGTTTGTTTTGCTAAGATGGAGCGCCACACCTACAGTCAGTATCCATATGCTTTACCATACAGATCAGATTACCCAAGCTGTGATGTCTAGCTATCAGCGAACACCAAATATTGAAAAATTCTCAAACTGAAACGTCCAGCCTAAAATTTAAAAGAAAGTCTGTGTAGTCAGCTATTGTCGATATCAGCCAAACAGCGAGGGAGTATATCCTCGTTTCGCTAGCGCTAGACCATGGAGTTTGTTTTTCTAAGTTAGCATCAGCTCCCATACGCTGTCAGGTCCCCTCTCGTTTTTTTGCAAAGGGCATCAACGCTATATTACCGGACGAGGTAATTTGTACCTTTAGTTGGCTAAATTCCTAGCAAATAAGGCAATTAGAGTAACCTCCCTTGACTTTCACTTTGAAACAAGCCAGTAGCCATTTAGAAAGTATCCGTGCGAAATACACAAATCTTAGAAACTTTTCGAAAACAATACAACTGCATGCTTTAACACAAAAATATCATAAAATGTGTTCTTAATAACAATTGAGTTCATTTCAGATAATTTTATGCTAGGAATTTAGCCAACTGACTTTCACTTTGAAACAAGCCGATAGTCATTTGAAAGTCTCCGTGCGAAATAAACAAATACAAATTTTAGAAACTTTTTCGAAAACAATAAAACTGAATACTTTAACACAAAAATATCATAAAATGTGTTCTTAATAACAATTAAGTTCATTTCAGATAATGTGCACGCACAATCTTATGCTAGGAATTTAGCCAACTGACTTTCACTTTGAAACAAGCCGGTAGCCATTTTGAAAGTGTCCGTGCGAAATAAACAAATCTTAGAAGCTTTTTCGCAAACAATACAACTGCATGCTTTAACACAAAAATATCATAAAATGTGTTCTTAATAATAATTAAGTTCATTTCAGATAATGCGCACGCACAATTTTATGCTAGGAATTTAGCCAACTAAAGGTGAAAATTACCCCGGATGATAAGATATTTATCAGCGCTGGTTATCTTCCTGAATCTTTTCTATTGATCCACCACGCAACAAACACCAGACTTTAAATGCTATAAAAAATATGAAGCGATTCAATAAAAAAAATTTTAAAAGTCGTCTGCAGTGGAAATATCCACTTAATTTTTGTGACTGACATATCAATCGTAACGCATCAATAAACGAAAAGAAATAAAAAAAATAGAATATCGAAAACGAGGCTTAAAAACTGACAATGGACAAACATCCATCGTTTAATAAATGGGAAGGGAAGATTTTTCTAAAGGTTCAACGACAAACTTTGATGACGGCTTTCAGTAGAAACTCATAATAAAAAAGCGGGGGGGAGGGGGAGAAAAAAATGGAATAGCTGGAGCTGATGCCATTACTGCTGCATTCTTAAGCGACCTCCAACACAAAAGAGTGTCACTCATTTAAAATGGAGGAGCGTTTTTCGCCCTCGCGCGTCCATCCTTCTTTTGGAACCCCTTTTCAACGAAAAAGCGAAAATGGAGAGCAAGGAGATAGAGAGAGTAAGTGAGATAGGGAGAGAGGGGATGACGCATACATAGAAATCGCATTGGGCAGAATCGTGTGTTATTGCTTCACGAAAGTACAAATAAAAGGTAATTGAGGAAATCTCTGAAATAACATCATTATAAGGAGTGCGTCACTGTGCTTGAAGACAAGAGAAAGTGGCGGTAGAGGGAGGAGGGAAGGGTGATATATATATATAAAAAAAGGGAGAAAGGAGGAGGGACGGCCAATCAGAATGCGCGCTTTTTGCGCAATCGACCAATGAGATGAATAAGAGCTAACCTTTTATGGAACATGTTTCCAATAAGGGTGTAATAAGATCGAATTTGGAGATATTCCCGCCAGTCCGTAATCCAATAATTACACCCTTCTTCCCGCCTTTTTTTTTTTTTTTTTTTTTTTTTTTTAACGCTTTGTCACGTGACTTTGTATTCTTCGTTTTTCTGGTTGTTTCCATTTTCCTTCGTTTTCTTTGATTGCTTCTTTTTTTTTTCTTTCTTTTTCTTTTCTCTACCTCCTTCATTATTCATGGTTTCTCTTTTTCTTCTGTGCCTTTCAAATAATTCATTCATTGTCTCTCTCTCTCTGTGTGTGTGTGTGTGTGTGTGTGTGTGTGTGCGTGCGTGCGTGTGTGTGCATGTGTATTCGTTTAAAATTATTATTTCACTTGTGTGTGTGTTTGTGAATGTGTGTGTGTTAGTGTGTGTGTATTCGTTTAGAATTATTCTTTCACTTATGTGTGTGTGTGTGTGTGTGTGTGTGTGTGTATTGGTTTAAAATTGTTCTTTCGCTTATGTGTGTGTTTGTGTGTGTGTGTGTATTCGTTTAGTATTATTCTTTCACTTGTGTGTACGTGTGTGTGCGTGAATATCTGTGTTGTGTATATGAGTGTGTTTCCTTTGAATAACTCATTGATTTTTGAGCGTTTGTTGTGTGTCACGATGTATGTGTGTGTGTGTGTGTTTGTTTGTGTGTGTGTGTGTGTGTGCGTGTGTGTGTGTGTGTGTGTGTGTGTTCGTATCCTTTCTATTGGACGTGTAAAGGCCCTTACGCACTGGTTCCCAAACTTTCTTTCAAATCACAGTGGCCTTGGGACTCTCCGTCAGAAACACGCTAAACAAAAACAACTTTGCGTCCCTCCGAGTTTATTCCTCGCTTTAGCCTTTCCATTGATCAGTCCCTTGACTCTAGTTTTCTCTTCCAAAATGTTAGTTAACTTCCATGTTTCAAAACCAGCCGTTATACCAAGTATTTCTGATTATTATAGGTACTAGTAAATATATGCACCCTCTGTTAAATTACAAAGGCTAATGAAACTAAATAAGAATGCATATAAGAAAATTTGAAGCAGGGGGAGGTATAACCGAAAAGTAGATCAACTGAAACTTACTCTTCCATCATTCTTGTCTTTCATTGCTAAATTTTCATAATTTAACTATATAGTTAAAATAGGAACTAAGGAATAAAATTACTGTTCAATATGCAAATTAGCCTTCCTGTTCACACTGTAAACTGTTATTTTGTTGTATATATAAATACAATTGCATGTTATTAGTTTGTAGATATGGTCAACAGTATTAATAATGTAACACAATTTTGTTGATAATTGAGGTTTAAATAAAAATAAAATCATGGAGATTGGTACGTAAATAACTCTGGGATTTGTGACTTGCGTAGCGATACAGTTTCGATTATAGACAAACACACAATCTCCATTATAATAAGGTTTAGACGGTATATCAACCCCCTTTCGGGTAATTTAATGCCGAATCAAACCATTTTTTGATAAACAAAGGACCCAGGTTGCTTACAATACCTGCTGTTGTGGTCACCCAATGTATTAATTATTGAACAGGGTCTTCGCTGCTTAACTTCGATGATCTTGTGGGAAGTTTTGTCGTGACTTGACCGTAATAGTGCAGTGATTTACTCAGACAAATTCCTTCATCTTCACAAACTTTCACATATTCACAAATAATCGTCACAAACTTTCGGTATGTCCTGGGTATGACTTTAAATTATCTGATGGTGAGGTTCCAGTTCTGGAGGTCTGGGAATGTGGAGGACCCCTTTATCACCATTTCTCCCAGTTCCACTCTGTTAGGGTCCCATATATGGGTTAGATAGAAAATTTGTTTACAACAAAAAAAAATGAGTTCCAAACTATTGCTATGAATCTTTCAAAATTTTTCTGGCATTAAATAACCCACTATGGTTGATATGCCGTAAAACAAAATAAACAAACAAACTTTCGGCTCTTTCACCGTTTAACCTTCTTTAGTGTTATGGTAATTTACCATGCACACATGAACTCTTCCAACTATAAATAGCAGCAGGTTCTGCATATAAGCCAAAGTTCATATTTCAGTGGATAGCTAAGAAGACAGCCTCGCAAGTAATCTTTTTCATTTGAATATGTTTTTAACTTTGGAATCTGTGGATCGTTTAGAGTGTTAACTCATTTTCTCTCTTGTGTCTTTATTCTGGCCCCTAACCATGCCACAACATTTAGGAGTGTGTCGTAACCGGTAACCTTCTTCAGAATTTGAAACCTAATCATTTATTTTCAGTCCACGGTTGGTTGAGGTAGATTATTCTTCAATCGACCAACTTAAAGCGTTAATTATACAACTATTGTTTGGTTTTGTTTGGTTTGTTTTACGGCATATCGAGCCACAGTGGGACATTTAATGCCGATAAAGTTTTGAAATAAATTAATTCTTAATGGATACTCAATTTTTTATAAACACATTTTTCTATTTAATCCATAGATGGGACTCCAACAGGTACTACCACTCCGGGTCAAAGTAGACCAAGGAGCAATGGTGATAAGGGATGCTCTACATTTCACAAACATCCAAAACTAGAATCTCACCATCAGAAAGAGTTTAACGTCATTCCCAGGACATGAAGACCCCCAGCCACCGCCTTCTAGCGCCCATATTATAAAAAGGGCTGGAGTTTGCCATAAGGACAATAGGGTTGGGGAAATCATGTAGGTGCTAGGGCTTAATTGACCAGCCGATTGATCGAGGGGGCCTCTCCGACCGCCCGTTTAGCCCAAGTAAGGTCTAAAGTGGAGTGTTGTATGCCATGGATTGCTCAACCACCTGGGTTCCATCCTTAAGCATTACGGGTCACCACCCACCCATGTGGCCCCTTTGGGGGAGGCTTACCCCTCTGCAGTACGCTAGTACCCTTGGGAAAGGTATGAATCTATATACTCTTCTTCCAGCAATGGATAAATAGTAGGGCAGACTGGGCTCTTTAACCTTGGGTAGGTAACCAGTCGAGGAGAAGGAAAACTCTGAATTCAAACCTGTTAAACTCCGCCTAAGAAATTGACATTGTGTCGCATCCTGCTTGTTGGGGTAAATTACGTAGGAATTTCTTCTTTTATCATTCAATGAGGATTGAACTCGCAATTACTGTAATAAGAGATTAACGTGCTAACCATTGCACCACGACGGGAGGCCCTAAACATTATTAAGCTACGAGGGTAGAATGGTTGGATAAATATATATATCATAAATACTAAGGTAAAGGAACACGTATGCAGTTTATACAGAATAAAACTGATATAAAAATCATAAACGAATTCATAGTTATGTTACGTGATCCGAAATCAGAGTCAAAAGTCTGAACGTTTGACTGACGTGAATCAGATAGAGTTTAATGTTATTCCCAGGACATGTAGACCCTCGGCCACCGTCTTCTAGCACCTATATGATAAAGAGGGTTGGGGCAACCAGTTACCACATGTCATTGTTTTGAATTGGAAGCATACCAAAACAAATAGTGAGTGTTCACATGTGTATATGAGGGAGACACTAGGAATTTAATCGGAATCCAAGGGGGCGCTAGCTTGAAAAAGTTTTGGAGCCACAGTTCTAAATTGTCTTTTTTTTATTTATTTTTTTTTTTAAGTTCGGTTAACATACGATTGTGTGTCAAAAGTAATGCCATTTGGTTTAAGACAGGTATAATTAACAAACAAAAAACAAAAAAAATTCAAGATGTTAATTTTTCTGCAAGTTTCATTGTGTTGAGTATGGGGGGGGGTGACTTTCACAAGGTAAATTGGTGGTACCTAGTATTTACTAACCCCTTCAACGAAGTCTAACATATTTTAATTCTCCTAGATCGGCTTCCATATTAAGGTTAAAGAGCTCACTCTGCCCTACTATCTATACATAGCTGGAGGGAGAATAGTTTGATTCATAATTTTTCCAGTGGAATTAGCGCTATGTGAAATGCAAACAGTCTCATTCAGGATTTGAACTCTGATCATCAAGCCCATATCATACTACAACCATTACACGACGGGCACAAGGGGTTAATTAGGCTAGGGGAGTAAACCCCGAAAGCAAATCAGGAGCTGGAGTCCCTAAGGTGGTGTGATGCTGAAATCCAGTGCTACCCATCAACTCCTGCGACATGACCGTTGTCAAACTGAATTGGTCCCTTACCTTTCCTTAGGATCACAGTGGCAGTGTGGAGAGGGGGGTTGCTGCATGGGAAACAGCTCATCCTCCATATGAACCCGCCCAGGCTATGTAGTTCAAGTTAAAAAAAATAGAAAAAAAAAAAAAAAAAAAAACTTGGCACTACTAAACAAAAAACAAAAAACAAACATTGACCCTACTCCATCGTCTTTCGTAGACGGAAGGCTGCCAACCAATTACCAACACAGGGACATGTATCGTACATCAAAATGAAGCTGGTCCTCAGTGGATCACATTCCTACTTCTCCACATAGTCACCGTTTCTCTCAATAGAAATGTTCCACCATCGAATGAGAGCATATATCCCTGCTCTGTAAAATTCTGTTGACTGTTCTTTGAGCCACTTCTTCAATACAGATTTCACTTCCTCGTCACTGGAATGATATCTGTCTCTCAAACCCTCTTTCATGGGTCCGAAGAGGTAATAGTTATTATTCCAGTGAGACCAGTCTGCCATACTATTTACCCATAGCTGAGTGGAAAACGCGCATTTTCCGAACAGCATTGGGGGGAATTGAAGGGCGAAAATCCTTGTCCTTGATTTGAACTCGGTTCCCCAATTCCATTTCTGGTAATGATGAACGTTACGCTAAGCACGCCTCAGTCAATTTCTCTGCCACGAGTAGGGTGCGATACAAGGTCATTCTTTAAGCAGAGTAAAGTTGGTTTGAATTCAGAGCTTTCTTTCTCCTAGATTGGTTGCCTAACCAAGGCTAAAGAAATTTATTTGATATTCACATACCTTTCCTTTGGATTGAACTCACCACCAAGTATTTATCTACCTTAACCCTTTGCCATAGATAGTATGTGACATAAGTTCAATTTCTTTAAGCAGAGTAAAGCAGGTTTTGAATTCAGAATTATCCTTCTCCTAGACTGGTTGCCAAACCAAGGCTAAAGAACTCAGTCGGTTCTACTATTTAACCATAGCTTGAGCAGGGAGAACAGACGGATTATATAAATATTTACCAACCCCTTTGCACGAGCAGGATGTGACGCAATGTCAATTTCTTAATCGGGCTTTAACAGGTTTGAATTCAGAGCTTTCCTTCTCCTAGACTGGTTGCCTTACTTACCAAGGCTAAAGAGTCTGGTTTGTCCTACTCTTTACCCATAGCTGAGTGGAAAACTAATTCAAGATCAATTTTTAATCAGAGTAAAATTGGTTTGGATTCAGAGCTTTCCTTCTCCTAGACTGGTTGCCTTACTTACCAAGACTAAAGAGTCTGGTTTGTCCTACTCTTTACCCATAGCTGAGTGGAAAACTAATTCAAGATCAATTTTTAATCAGAGTAAAATTGGTTTGGATTCAGAGCTTTCCTTCTCCTAGACTGGTTGCCTTACTTACCAAGGCTAAAGAGTCTGGTTTGTCCTACTCTTTACCCATAGCTGAGTGGAAAACTAATTCAAGATCAATTTTTAATCAGAGTAAAATTGGTTTGAATTCAGAGCTTTCCTTCTCCTAGACTGGTTGCCTTACTTACCAAGACTAAAGAGTCTGGTTTGTCCTACTCTTTACCCATAGCTGAGTGGAAAAATAATTCAAGATCAATTTTTAATCAGAGTAAAGTTGGTTTGGATTCAGAGCTTTCCTTCTCCTAGACTGGTTGCCTTACTTACCAAGACTAAAGAGCCCAATCTACCCTACTATTTACACATAGATGAGTGGAAAACGCATATTTTCCGAAGAGCATTGAAGCAAAGTGGGGCGCCAACAGTCTTATCCAGGATCCGAACCCGGGTCGCCAATTCCATTTCGTACGACGATAACCGTTACACGAGGCGCGCCTCTATTCGTAAGTAATGTTGAGTAAACATAGCACATCAAAAAGAAACACCCTTGTTGAAGTAAACAACGGATTAACTTATCCAATCCCTAATGTTGAACGAGCAGTGCGGATTTAGTTCTGTTTGAAGACCACTAATGCGACTGGAGATGAAAAAGTTTTCTCCAAGATGAAACATCTTAAAAGGTACGTGCACAGAAAGACACTGGCTCAAAAGACTGTCTCGCATGGTAACTGAAAACAATTTTCTCAAGAACTGAAATTACTTACTGCTGCTTTGTAGGCATCCCATCATGCTGTAATGGTTAACAAGCTAGACTCGCAGTTCCATTACTATTGAATAACGAGTTCGATGCTCGTTGGGTGCCCCATATTTACAATATTGTGTCACATCCTACCCATGGTGAACGGATTGGGTAAATACCTCTGGGGGCATCCCTTCGTGTTGTAATGGTTAGCAAGCTAGTCTCGCAGATCCATTACTATTGAATAAACCTCCTTCTCACGTGGGGCGTCAGAATAGATCGACTGCACCTCTGCAGAGGGATAAGACCCCCTACCCCCAATGGGGCCTCCTGTTGGCCGTGAGTGGCGACCCGTGATGCTTAGGGATGGAACCCAGGTGGCTGAGCAGTTTATGACATGCAATACTCAAATTTGGCCCTTACTTGGGCTAGAGAGCCCTGCCATCTATATGATTGCCCCAACCCTATTGCCCTTATGGCAAGCCCCAACCCTTTTTTCATATGGGTGCTAGAAGGCGGTGGCTGAGGGTTTTCATGCCCTGGGAATGACATTAAACTCTATCTGATAGTGAGGTTCCAGTTTTGGAGGTCTGGAGAACGTGGAGCAGCCCTTCATCACGATTGTTCCCAGGTCCACTCTGACCCGGAGTGGATGTACCTTTCAGTGTCCCATCTATGGGTTAAATAGAAAAATTGTTTATAAAAATTGTTTAAAAAAAATTTTCTACTAAACTATCGCTTTTAACAAACTTGAATTTTACCCTATAAACTTATCTCTTAAATTGATTTCCAATCCACTTAGTCACAAACAACTGCAAACAACCTATTGTCAAAATCAATCAAAATCCTTGAAAAAAAGACATAACAATAAATTTGATCATCCCTCAAAACCTATCACTTGGCAGAAAATAACCCTGGACGGGTTGACATGCCTTTAAATCAATCAATCAATCAATCAAACCATGGACAAGGTTGTTTGCATTTTCCATTGCGCTAATAACCTTGGCAAAGGCATGAATCCAATTATCCTCCCTCCAGCTATGGGTAAATAATACTCACCAGATTTAGTACCTTCAGACTATCATCTCTTCAGCCCCATGAAAGAGGGTTTGAGAATGTGAATATCAAATACATTTCTTTAGCCTTGTTAGGCAACCAATCTAGGAGAAAGAAAGCTCTGAATTCAAACCAACTTTACTCTGCTTAAAGAATGACCTTGTATCGCATCCTACTCGTGGCAGAAAAATTGACTGAGGCGTGCTTAGCGTAACGTTCATCATTACCAGAAATGGAATTGGGGAACCGAGTTCAAATCAAAGACAATGATGTTCGCACTTCAGTTCCCCCCAATACTGTTCGGAAAATGCGCGTTTTCCACTCAGCTATGTGTAAATAGTATGGCAAACTGGTCTCACTGGAATAATGATTATTATCTCTTCGGACCCATGAAAGAGGGTTTGAGAGACAAATATTATTCCAGTGTCGAGGAAGTGAAATCTGTAGTGAAGAAGAGGCTCAAAGAACAGTCAACTGAATTTTACGGGACATGCTCTCATTTGAAGTTGTAACATTGCTATTGAGAGAAACGGTGACTATGTGGAAGAGTAGGAATGTGATCCACGGAGGACCAGCTTTATTTTTATGTATGATACATGTTTCTGTGTTGGTAATTATACCTGTCTTAAACAAAATGGCATTACTTTTAGATTAACCTATGTGGAGACGTAGGCATGTGATCCACAGAGGACCAGCTTCATTTTGATGTATTATAAAGGACATTTTTTCATAGCTCAAAAGAATTCAACTCGAACATTAATTTTATTTATTGTTGCGGTATGGCCAAGTCATCATATTTATTTTTATTTATTTCTCTGAATTTTTGAGCTGAGGCTTGATGATTAGTATTATCTGCATTATTCGGACTATTGTCCTCATCTTCATTGTTATCAATACAACGTTTCGGAGGGCACATCGACCGAAGTGTTGTATAGATAACAATGAAGATGAGGACAACAGTCCGAATAATGCAGATAATATTATTTGGCTGAGTGTTGAAATAGGTCGGAAAAGTAAAACGGAAAAGTTTGGTGTGGGCATAGAATTTAATGAATTTATAAATTACTAAGGATACGAATTATGTTATTTTTGCGTTAAAACATGCAGTTGTATCTATTCTAACCACTTTTCGAAACCAAGCTGGCTGACTTCTGATTTAGGTCGGAAAATTAAAACGGAAAGTATTTTGGTGGTACCCAATGACAGTTTAACTACAGTCTATGAATTAACCTTTTGTGAATTGGGTGACCGTTTTAGGGGATTAAGGTTGTTTTTAATTACGTATTGCTTAAAAAAAATAAACAACAAAACCCCAAAAATAACATAATTCGTATCCTTAGTAATTTCTAAATTCATTAGATTCTATGCCCACTCCAAACTTTTCCGTTTTACTTTTCCGACCTATTTCTACATTCAGCCTATTATTATTATTTATTCATCTATTTTGTTTATATTCTATTTCATTTTATTTATTTGTTTATTTATTTATTAATTATTTGTATTTTATTGTTGCCGTATGTACAAGTAATTGCATTTACCAGTAGATAATACACATACAGGGTGTCCCAAAATAATGTATACACTCTTTAAATATTAATGTATACAGTCTTTAAATTTTAATAGTTAATGCCATTGCCCCAACATTAATATTTAAAGAGTGTATACATCATTTTGGGACACCCTGTATAAAACAACATTACATTTTAGTACTAGCAAATATATGCACCCTCCGGGTGCAAGTATTTAAGTTTTAATGTAATAAAAATATCATATTAAATTAGAAAGGCTAATGAAACTAAATAAAAATGCAGATAAAAAGATTTGAAACAGAGGGGGATATCATTTTTTTAAAATAGAACAACTGAAACTTACTCTTCCATCACTCCTGTCTTTCATTGTTAAATTTTCCTAATTTAACTATTTAGTTAAAATAGGAAGTAAAGAATAAAACTACAGTTATTTCCTCTTGTTAATGGATTTCTTTTAAGATTTATCCCCGGGATTTTTGCTCATATTCATTAAGATAAAACCAAACAGTTAGTAATCAATAATATTAAACACATATTTATTAAAAATCAAATTTTTAAGATCAATATGCAAATTAGCTTTCCCATTCACACTATAAACTGCTATTTTTTTGTATATACAAATACAATTGCATGTTATTAGCATGTAGATAAGCCCACCCCTCGTGGTGGGTGTCCAGTGGCTTCGGCCCTGGATCTTTACAAGTTAATAGCATCGATCCCAGGGGGCTATCCCCCCAGGCAATACCTGCCCCCTGGATCTAAAGGAGCAGGGCTGGGTTTATTGCCCAGTGCCTGAGGCGCCCCCTTGAGGGGGAATGCCGACGGGATCGATGCAATTTTTCACCCGCCACCCATGAGCTTCGGTTTGTGGGTGGTCCCATGTTAATAGGGCCTTGTGCCTAACCCGTACAAGTGGGGTAAGAGGTAAATACAATGTATACAAGCCCGCCCCTGGATCTTTACAAGTTAATAGTGTCGATCCCAGGGAGCTTTCCCCCAGGCAATACCTGCCCCCTTGACTTAAAGGGGCAGCGCTGGGTTTATTGCCCAGCGTCTGAGGCGCCCCCTTGTGGGGGAATGCGGAAGGGATCGACGCAATTTTTGTTCTTTCCCATCCATGAGCTTCGGCTTGTGGGTGGACCCACGTTAAAACGAGGCCTTGTGCCCAGCCCATACAAGTGGGCTATGAGGCAAATACCTGTAGATAAGGCCAACAGTCTTAATGATGTAAAACAATTTTATTAATAATTGAGGTTTAAATAAAAATCAAATCATGGAGGATATGACATAAATAACAAAGGGTATTGTAACTTGAGTAACGATATAGTTTCGGTTACAGACAGACAAACACACATTATAATAAGATATAGCTAAACAGGATCCATCCGCGACTTTGATTCTATTTTTTATTTATTTGTTTAAATTCAATTATCTTTTTTTATTTTGTTAATCTTTTATTTTATTGTGCTTATTTATTTGTTTATTTATCTATTTGTTTGTTTGTTTATATATTTACTGTTGGGATATGTCCAAGTTATTATATTTATCGGTAGATAATTTACATATAGTGCAATAATAGATTTTGTGTATATAGCTCAACAGGGACCATCCAAAATTTTGATTTTATTTATTTATTTATCTTTTTAATTTATTTATCTATTCTATTTTGTCGATCTTTTATTTTGCTTATTTATTTATTTACTTATTTATTCATTTATTATTGGGATATGCTCAAGATATTGTATTTAACAATAAATAATCTATCTATCTATCTATCTATCTATCTATCTATCTATACATATATATAAAGGGCAGTTGTGTGTGCATGGTGCATGTATGTCCGGAGGAAACTTCGAAAATAAAACAATTAACGACAAAGTAAATACATATACACATTAAATATCACCTGGGCTTGGTTTTTGGGCAAAAATAATAGAGATTTTGATTTATATTCGTGAAGATAATTAAAAAATGAAATTTAAATGATAACAGCATGGGGTTTGTTTTGTTTTGTTTTGTTTTGTTTGTTTTTTTGGGTTTTTTTCATTTAATATTTTAGATAGTAGACATTAACATTTCTTTTCAGAGTAGCTGGATCAATGCAAGGTCTATTTTTTTACATGGGGATTTAAATGGGGCATCCCACGAGGATTCAACTCACGATTCAGTAATAATGGATCTGCGGGACTAACTTTAAAAATTCCCCTTTATCAAGGCAACGCCGGGTAGCCGCTGCTAGTTTACATATAACGCAATAGTAGATTTTGAGTATATAGCTCAACCGACTTTGATTTTATTTTTTGAATTTATTTATCTATCTTATTGTGTCTATCTTTTATTTTATTTGGTTTATTTATCTATTTATTTACTTACCGTATTTGACGGCATATAGGATGCACTTTTTTACCAAAATGTTGGCTCAAAATATTGCCCTGCGTCTTATACATCGTAGGTGAAGTTTAATATCTCCCGTATTAATTTTATTATTATTATTTCCTGCTATTGAGATGTCTTGTGTATGCTTATTGCTTGCCTGTACAGCCAAATTGCTTTTATACAGCTATGTTTCTGCTTGTGTAATACACAAGTAGACTGTTTTCAACAATATATGCTTAAATACACTAAAAACTTTTTTTTCCTGAATCTGACCTGCTGAAATGGGGGTGCGTCTTATATGTCCGTGCGTCTTATATGCCGTAGAATACGGTACTTATTTATTTATTTATTTGTTTCTATATTTACTGTCACCTTACTTATATATATGTAGATAATTTACATATAACGATATAGTAGATATTGGGTATATAGCTCATCTGAGTCCATCCCGAACTTGGATCTATACAGCTCGATGAAGCGATACGGCCTCCTATACATAATACCGGTATAATAATCTTCCCCCAGATGGGAACAGGCCTCACGTATTCCTGTAAAACATTCACTTTCCGAAGGTCTAATCCCACAACATTCCATTTCTAACATTATTCCACGACAACACGAACAGCCGTTTCCTCGGCGAAGGGGTCTGCCTCATTTTAAGAAACGTTTCGCTATTTCGAAAAGATAACCTTTGACCGCCTGACAGACAAGAGACGGCAGAGATAAGACACTCGCCAGACGCGATCCCCACAAAGAACTCGCAGTCGATTCAGTTTACAGACGTTCTTGCAAGATACTGACATCTTGAGTGGCTTAGGAAAGGCGAAGAAACTTAAAATGAAAATCGAGCCAAACAAGAAGAAACGAAATGTGCGATGAAAGTCCAGACACAAAGAAAATTCATTGATTTTTCCCGACGTTTAAATTAAAAATTTTATCAATAATTGGGGAGAGTTCGCCCAAGATATCTAAACATTTTGATATCAAATAAGTCGACAGGGTGGCCTAATGTCGGTATCAGCCAGACAGCGAGGGAGTCTATCCCCTTTTCACAAGCGCTAGACCAAGGAGATTGTTTTTGTATCTGAGGTGGAGCGCCACACCTACCATCATCTCAGAGCTTTACCGCAGAGATTCCTGTGCTACTCATACGCTGAGTTGGCGAGGGTTGGTATCGAACCAGGAACCTTGCTAGTTCCTAGGCAAGTGCTCTACTAACTGAGCTAAGCCGAGCAACTAAATTCATTTTAATAGTAAAATCAATTCTAAAAATTATACGTAATGCATTTTCATAGTAAAATCATTTCCAAAAATGATATCTAATGCATTTTTATAGTAAAATCATTTCCAAAAATTATATCTAATGCATTTTTATAGTAAAATCATTTCCAAAAATGATATCTAATGCATTTTTATAGTAAAATCATTTCCAAAAATTATATCTAATGCATTTTTATAGTAAAATCATTTCCAAAAATTATATCTAATACATTTTATAGTAAAATCATTTCCAAAAAAGTATACGCATAACATTTTTATACTAAAATCATTTCGAAAAATCATATATGCTATACATTTTTACAATACAATTATTTGTAAAAAAATTTATATTAAAATTATTTGCAATATTCTTCTATAATAAAATCATTTATAATGAATTTGAATAGTAATGTAATTTTTACCGCATTTTTGTCATGAAAAAATCATTTGCAATATATTTTTACTATAAAATCTTTTCCGATTCATTTTTATGATAAATCACTTGTAATTCATTTTTATAATAAAATAATTTTTAATTCATTTTTACAATAAAATCATATCCAATGCATTTTTACAATAAAGTCATTTAGAATGCATTTTATATTAGCAATGCAATTTTAAAGTGAGATCATCTGCAATGCGTTTTTATAATAAAATAACAAGTAAACTCCGCCTAAAAAGGACCTT
>CM042163.1:68484507-68527007 GCA_023376005.1 Doryteuthis pealeii
TAAGAAACAACTACACAAAAGATTTAAATATGAACGTACAATGATCCCGATTCTCTAACCTATCCGAATAAAATAAGCCCATACATGTTGACATGTGGTTAAAATCAATTAAATACGCTTATACATATATATATTTACCAACCCCTCCGCATGAGCAGGATGTGATACAAGGTCAATTTCTTAAGCGGAGTTCAACAGATTTGAAGTCATAGTTTTCCTTCTCCTAGATCGGTTGCCTAACCAAGGTTAAAGAGCCCGATCTGCCCTACTATTTTATCCATAGCTGGAGGGAGAGTAGAATTAATACCTTTCCCAATGGTATTAGCGCAAAGTAGAATGCAATTACCACATCCAGGATTTGAATTCGGGGCGACGAGTCCATTTCCCATGACTTTAACCATTACACCAAGCGCTTCCTAAATTAAATACGCTTATAAGATTTCGTTAGCATCGCACACAGAATTTTTGCATGGGCTTAACTTAAGATGTATAATTTAAGCAATTTTCTTTTCTTTTTATTTTGTTGATAGGTTTCAGGTTTTCGATATATATATATATATATATATATATATATATATATATTCATGAAATTTTTCTGGCATGGAATAAGGGAGGCGAATTAATTGGACTGAGTTTAATTGCGTCCTTACTCAATTCGTGGAGAAAAAAAGGAGGAGATGACTTTTTTCTGGTTTGGTTGTCAAGACGACGTAGATGATATCGAATTTTAGAATAAAAAAATATGTTTCAAATAATTTAGATATTTTTGCAAAATAAATGCACATGTATTATATTCTGCTATTCTCTCTCTCTCTCTCTCTCTCTCTCTCTCTCTCTCTCTCTCTCTCTCTCTCTCTCTCTACTTGGGAGTAGATTTTCCATATTTTTATTTTAAATGTATGTTTTATTTAAGATATTTCGGGATGGAAAATAGTTATAAGTCCTTCTTGAAGCTGAAGGCTTTTTTTGTGTGTATTTTGTTTTGTTTTGTTTTTAATTCTGCGAGGGCTGTTTTTTTTTTATATTTTGTTTTGTTTTTTTGTTTTTTGTTTTTTAGGGGTTTTGTTGTTGTTGTTGTTGTTGTTTTTATAAGGCTTCAAGGTCTGTCACGTGACTTTGATTCGTAGTAATCAGAGGTTTATTTTTTGTTTGTTTATTTGTTTGTTTGTTTCCTGTTTCAATACGTTTTCAGTCTTTGCTTTATTTGTCTATCTATCTACCCAACCCCTCCACCCAAGTAGGATGTGGCACAAGATCAATTTCTTGAGCGAAGTTTAACAGATGTGATTTCAGAGTTTTCCTTCTCCTGGACCAGTTTCCTAACCAAGGTTAAAAAACACCAGGTTGTCCTACCATTTACCGATGGCTGAAGGGAGAATAGTTGGATTCATATTTTTCCCAAGGGAAATACAAACAGCCTCGACCAGGATTTGAAATCGTGTCGCTCCCTGGTCCACTCTGACCCGGAGTGGTAGTACCTATTAGGATCCAATTTATGGGTTAAATAGAAAAATGTGTTTATAAAAAATGTTTATCCATTGAGTCTGAATTTATTTCAAAACTTTGTCGGCATTAAATGACCCGTCGAGTTTGATGGGCCGTTAAACAAAACAAACCAAACCAAACAATCAGATGAGGCTGGGTAATTCGTATTATTAAGATTTTTCGGACTGTTGTCCTCGTCTTTATTGTTATATATACAACGTTTCGGTCGATATATCCTCCGACCATCTTTACGTGTTTCTATGCGAATTTGAGAACCTTCTTCTTTCAACAAGAAAGACCTGAAGAAGTCAGGACGGCACATAGGCCGAAACATTGTGTTTTATAGCAATAAAGATGAGGACAACAGACCGAAAAAATCTAAATGATGCAAATTATCAAGCCTCATCTTAAAAATTTAGACAAAATAATAAAATACCTGTTGTTTTGATTTGTTTATTTTTTTATTTTGTTTTTCGTTGTTTGGGGGTTTTTTTTCATTGTTTCTTTTGTTTTTGGGGGTTGGGGTTCTTTGTTTTTGTTTTTTCTGAGAAGGAGTTGAAAATGAGAAAGATATGCATAAACTAAACTGTCGGATTCACTTCCATTTTTTCTTCACACACACACACACACACACACACACACATATATATATATATATATGTGTGTGTGTGTGTGTGTGTGTGTGTGTATAACTATGTCCACGTTACCTTAACTTAACTATAAATACTCTATCAATGATATTGAGCACTGTCTATCAAGAAATATAGCACCCAGGTTATCTACATATATATATATATATATATATGTGTGTGTGTGTGTGTGTGTGTGTGTGTGTGTGTGTGTGTGCGCGCGCGCGTGTGTGTGTGTGTGTGTGTGTAGGTATTTCTTGGTCTAGAGTCAGATCTTTGCCCTGAAGAGCATTAAGCGAAACTATTAGTAGGTATATCTGACTCGTTAGGTTTAACTTTATTATTTACTCTACTTAGGTATTGAGCCCTCTTTACTTTTTAGATTTAGAATATCCTGGCGGTTTATATATATATATATTGTTGTTTTTTTTCTTTTGGACAAGTATTATAGTATCAACCGATTATTTTCGGTTGGTACGACTATCTTGGTCTCTTCTTTTCAAATGTTTTCCCCAGGTTATGTTTGGTAGCATATTTTTACAATCAAACTATTTGCCGTTTTTTTTCTTACCGCAAGGGTTTATCAACAAGTTTGGTATATTATATATATATATATATATATATATATATATATATAGAGAGAGAGAGAGAGAGAGAGAGAGAGAGAGAGAGAGAAAGAGAGAGAGAGAGAGTTACACTGGGTGGACTGAAAAGTTTATATGATGTTATACCTGCCGTTGATGACTTTTTATCCAATGGGATCTAATCACTGCAACAATGTTACAAGAACTACGTAGATCACAAAAATAATCCTCATTTGGTCACATTCCCTGAAAGCATCTTGGTCCGCATATGAACTTTTCAGCCGACCCTCACACACACACACAAACAAACAAACAAACAACGTGGAAAATTCAAATGGTGAAAAAATAAAACAAGGAAACGAATTCGGTTGGAAGTAATTAACATTTAATTAATGTAATTTTTATTATCATAATGTATGTTCCATGTTTTCTGTGTCAACGGAGACGATGGGGGGTAGTCGTCGTCATTATGCACATGAAGAAATAACGGGAACGCCTGCATAAAAAAAATTCTTCAGCAACGTTTAACAGATCATCAAAGAGGAATTGGTTCTTCTCGGTTCTTTATCATAAGAACTTTTTTTTCTTTTTTCTTTATCTTTTTTTTTTTTTTTTTTTTCTTTGACGATTTTAAAACGATGAACCGTATTTCTCACGAAGTTTTTTTTTTTCATTGAAAATTTCTTTTGATTGTTTTTATTATTTTATCTTTTTTTTTTTTATTTACTTGCTTACAGGCTGCCTTCGGTGGCCATTAAGCAAAATATCGAAGCGCATCCTGCTTATGAAATGTACATCAAAACTCACACTAAATAAATAAACAAATAAATAAATAAGGGAAGTAAAAAAATTTTTAAAAGTAAAGTCGTCGGGGTGGCCTAAAGTGGGTATAAGCCAGACAGCGAGGGCGGCTGTCCCCTTTTCATAAGCGCTAGATCAAGGAGATTGTTTTTGGTGTTTGAGGTGGAGCGCCACACCTACCATCAACTCCTCACTTTACCACACAGATCCCTGTGCTACTCATACGCTGAGTTGGCGAGGGCCGGTATCGAACAAGGAACCTTGTGGTTCCTAGTCGAACGCTCTACCGACTAAGCTAAACCGGCCCTTAAAGTACCCTATAATTAGCATTCTAAAAGGTTTGATGACCCCAGTGAAGTTGTGATAAAAAGGCAATTAAAAAAGTAGAATGAATACTAATCAAATAATAATAATAATAATAATAATAATAATAATAATATCACCCTATCCCAGCCAGGAGATCAGACCTAGTGTTGATTTAACAAAAAAGAAAGAACTTGTCAACTGGTGGATTTTGCAGTTCCAGCAGACCACAGGGTGAAGATGAAGGAAAACGAAAATATGAACAAATACCTGGACCTTGTCAGAGAACAGAAAAAGTTATGGAATATGATGGTCAAAGTGATACCAATTGTAGTTGGGGCACTTGTAACTGAGACCATCCAGAATACTGTATTGCTGCAATCTGCTAGAATATTCTGAAGAGTTATGGAGACCTGTAGAGACTTGTTGTCACTCACGCTCCAGTGAAATATCATCAGCTAACGCTGGTGTGAAGAACTATAATAATAATAATAATAATAATAATAATAATAATAATCAAGTGATACCAATTGTAGTTGGTTCCCTTGGGACGATCCCCAGGAGTTTAGAAAATAGACTAGAGGAATTGGAAATCAGGGGAAGAATTGAGACCATCCAGACAACAGCATTGTTAAGATCTGCTAGATTACTCAGGAGAGTCCTGAAGACCTGTGGAGTTTTGCTGTCACTCAGACGTTGATCTGAAAAAAAAATACAAGGAATTAAATAATAATAATTCTCCAATTCCTCCAGTTTCTTTTCCAGGACACTATTTAAAGCAGAATTCAATCATTTTATCCTTTTTTTATTATCTATTCTTTAAGTATACGCTCCTACATTTGGGGCGCTAGTAGGTGTCGTCAGTGATGTAGTATGCATGGGTCACTGGAAGTTTCGGGTCTTTCAACATCAGATTTCCCTCACTATGCTGACCCCATAAGCAATGATCAAAACTCTGATCCACCCACCAACTTGAGTCGCTAACAGACGTTTGACTATCATTATTTTTTATTATCTATTTATTTGTGGTCGGTGTAAGAATAAGAATATGCAACTACTCCAGCCACCAGATAAATAGAGCCCACCCCGGAGCCATATATATATATATATATATATATATATATATGTGTGTGTGGGGGGGGAAATAGATATACAAGCGATGTGTTTATGATATGGCTTTTTTAGCCGACAATTTTTGGGAGAATATGTGCTTAATTGAAGTCGTACCTAATTTTTGAAAGTTAATTAATTAATAATTAATTAATTGATTAATTAGGCGGGCATACCTATTAAATGTAAGACTAAACAAATCGAGAAAAACCAATCTCTGTATGTACATTTCGACCTATTAGGCCTCATCAGCAGAGCTATAGATAGGCATATATATAGATATATATATATATATATATATTATTATTATTATTATTATTATTATTATTAGATAGGAATATATATATATATATATATATATATATATATATATATATTATTATTATTATTATTATTATTATTATTATTATTATTATTATTATTAAGCTGGAGACAACATGATAATCAAAGAAGGAACGTTAAAAGTAACATTGAATAATAAAACGAGAAATGACATAAGAAAATGATTTTGAAAGAAAAAAGAAGAAAAACAAAGACAAACAAAATTTCCAAATAAATGCAAATATATCAGAAATGGAAGATAGAATTAAGATCTAGTCCGTAAAAAAAAAGCAATCAAGTATTCAAGCCGAATGCCAACGTTAAGTGGTAGGTAAAAAAAAAAACAACAAATAAAACATAACCATAAGTTTTGGATTTCGATTTTCTATTGCCTGGTAACGTTCTCTACAATCAGGCAGGATCTTTGCTGCGTGGCCGTCATTCACTGAAGAATTCCTCTCTTTGGAGAGCGGCGGCGGCAAAGCGTCGTTTAATTGGACATTTTTATCCCTGAAAGCGAATTTTCAAGGAGCGGTGGGTAGGGATAAAAGATGAGGAGAAGGAGGAGAACCAAGCGAAGGAAGAGAAAGTGTCCGAGCAACAACGTGAACAAAATGGCGTCGTCAAGAGCGTTGTTGTTGTACATTCCCGCCAAATGATTATTTCCACAACATTATACAGGCTTCATGTCGAAAATTCGATTTTGAAAATCTTCCGGATCACAGCCCGGTCATTATCGACTCAACTCGATAAACCAGTTAACGAGGATTGCTCGCTTCTGATTTAGACATATCCCTCCCCCGCCAATCCGCCAGAATTTAAAGGCGTGTAGGAAAGTTGATTATTTCTTTATAATTTTTTTTGTTTTGTTTTCTTTAAATCAAATCTAAAAATTGGGATGAATTTGATTGAAGCTACGAAAGATTTGATTGAAAAAATGTTCAAATTTTCGGCTTTTCAAATAGTTTAATAATATTACAGAAAGGCAGAAAAATAAGTTAAACGATGTTAATTTAATATTTTTAAAATGATAGGATTATCACACTGTCAGAAAAAAGATACGGTAACCACGCCCTGATACAGCTATTTCATTTCTGGGGCCTAATCAGCTTTTATTAGGTTGGAGCAAAAAATACAGCCAATTTGGGTGTGCTAAATCCAAAAAATGACCCTAGTTTTTATTTATTTTCTCTGGTATTTCTTCAAGTAATAAAATAATTGGTCTTCCTCAAATTATATAATAATGATTACTCCATAATATATAATAATGAGTATCTCACAAATTATATAATTAAATAATGGGTACCCATAAAGATATTAGAAATAATAAAAGTAATGAATAATGGTTATTCCACAAATTATATAATAATGATTACCCCATAATATATAATAATTACTATCCCACAAATTATCTAATCAAATAATGAGTGACCAATAAAATATTAAAAATAATAAAAATTACAAAATAATGGGTACTCCACAAATCTTTAAAAAATGAGTACCCCATAATATCTGAGGAGTACCCTACAAATTATATAATCAAATAATGAGTGACCAATAGAAATATTAAAAATAATGAAAATTACAAAATAATGGGTACTCCACAAATTTAAAAAAAATGAGTACCCCATAATATCTGAGGAGTACCCTACAAATTATATAATCAAATAATGAGTGACCAATAAAAATATTAAAAATAATAAAAATTACAAAATAATGGGTACTCCACTAAATTTAAAAAAAATGAGTACCCCATAATATCTGAGGAGTACCCCACAAATTATATAATCAAATAATGGGTTCCTCGCAAATTATGATTTTACCCTATTAAAATTTTAGTTTGAAAACGAACGTAATAGCGCGACTGGAATTTGAACTCGCTTCCTACGATGTCACAGTCCAACACGTTAGTCACTATGCCACGGAGACTCCCCTTTTTTCATTTTTTGCCTATTTTAAGCCTCTCACAGCGGCTCTCCCACCACTGCCAAGCAAAGGGCCAAAACTAATGGTTAGTTTATTATAATTGAGCAGAAGGACTCATATTACAATTCTAATAGGACTGTAGTAATATCTCATCCACAGAAAGCGATGTTAATACACGAATAGGAAATGCATGATCGGCCACAAACAAATTATCAGTCATATGGAAATCCGATCTCACTGACAAGTTAAAGCGACAATTCTTCCAGGCTGTAAACATATCAGTACAGCTGTATGGCTGCACCACTTGGACCCTAACGAGGTGCCTTGAGAATAAGCTAGATAGGAGCTGCACGAGAATGCTGCGTGCGGTCTTGAACAAGTCGTGGAAAAAGTACCACACAAGGAAGCAGCTGTATGGCCACTTGCCCCCTATCTCACAAACCAACCGAGTGAGACGGACAAGACATGTTGGTCACTACTGGAGAAGCAAGGACGAGCTCATAAGCAACGTTCTCCTGTAGAAGCCAACACATGGACATGCTAATGTGGGCCGCTCACCAAGGACCTACATTCACCAACTATGCGAGGATGCTGGATGCTGCGCAGAAGACCTCCCTGGATGGAAATGAATGATTGGGAAGGTTGGCGAGATATTGTTATGGATGTCCGTGCTAATTGCGTGACATGATATATATATATATATATATGTGTGTGTGTGTGTGTGTGTGTGTGTGTGTGTATTGAAGTTTGAAGTTTGAAGAAAGAAATTTTGAACAGATTGATAAACAAGGACTATCGCAGTTTTTCTTGTTATTCTGTGATACATTTTTTTATTACCTTTCCTTATATCAACAAATGCCCTGAAGAAGATATAATTAATAGATCGAAACACTGCAGCGTCGGCTAATAAACTTACCACTCATTTTATTTAAACCTGTGTTTTTTCAAATTTCTTAATATACTACATACCGTCGGATTCACTTCCATCTCTTCACACACACACACACACACACACACACATATATATATATATATATATATATATATATATATATATATATAACTTTCTCCCAAACTAAGTGTGTTTCCCACTGTATTGTCGATCTTAAATATTACTTCGTATCTACATAAAGAATTGTGAAGATTTTTTTTCCCTTCGGATTTATTTAACTTAATTATACATTACAAATTAGGTCTATAGGTATTTCTTGAAATGAAGATGTAAAATCTATGTGAAATGCAAACTGCCTCGTACAGGATTTCCTTTGACTCTAACCATTACACCACGCACCTGTTGTTTTTTTTTAATACTAAAAAGAGTGTTACCGCAAGGTTATTTCCTAGTGGTATCTCTTCCTCTTGTTTTTGGAGATCAGAGAGGTCGTAGAGGGCGGATCTAATGCAAACCTTGAAGTTACTTAGGAAACCTGGTAGTCTTATCTGTTGGCCAAGATTGTGTAGGCCCCTCATAATGTCCTGTTGAGCCATATGCTTTTTCCAGATTAAAAATGATTGCGGTCAGGTGCTCCAATTTTTATAAAGTTTCAATTTTGACGGAAATGGAGTGTCGAAGAAAGTTGTCAGAAGCAAAGAGATAGTGACAAGTTGATAGGAAAAATCAAAAATCAAACGGGTGGTCACAGAAAAATACCATTCACTTTATAACTATGTTTCAAACTCCCTCTAGACTCGTCCCAAATAAGGAAGACGTATACTTTTTGAGTCAACGAAGGAATTGCTAATTCGTAGCCCATCCTCAACATTAGTTTGGGGGTCGGTTTCGCTAGCTCCAAAACTAAAGTCGATTTTTTTGTCTCTGACGGCTAATAAATGACTGATCCTTTTCGAATATCCCCTACTCTCGTTTGTGACCGTTTCTCGCACCCACCGCGGGAGTTACCGTGATTGACATCTTGCTGTTGGTCACTGGTCGATTGGTGGTAGAAATGCGGCCAAATCGTTACAATTAGATTATGCACAGGGCGCTCTGAAAAGGTTACCCCACCACTCAGCTAGATGAATGAGATTATGCTATTTTAAAGGTGGTGCTTAAGAAAAAAGTCAGCAATTCTTTCTGCATCGACCTAATGCTTAACTTTATTTTAAAATAAAAAAGTTTTATAAATGAAATTAATGAAAACGATTTCTCTGAATTTCATTATTTGATTATATGTCCAATTGCACATATAGTGGATATAGGCGTTGAGTTAATGCAGTTCTAAGTAACAGTTATCTCTAGGCTGCAGGTTCAATCCTGGTCAAGGGTGACAGCAACATAGAATAATAATTAACACTGCCTACACTTGTACCCAGCTATAGTTAGCGGAATGAGAACAGTATATCCCCGTGGATTGAATAAAGGGTTGGGTTCAAAGTTCCGTGATTGCTTCCTATTACGACAAGAAGTTTCCCGAGTTCGAAAAGAAGGTTTCCGAGTTCGAAAAGGCTCCCGAGTCCGACAAGAAATACCTGAAGAAGGCCGGGGTCATATCGACCGAAACGTTGTACAGATAACAATAAAGATTTGGACAATGGTCCGAATAATCCAAATAATACTAATGAAAACGAATTTGCAATAACTTTTTGTTGGATTATTTTGGTGATATAAGATGTGTTGCAATACACCGCTTAAATTTATAGACTAAGTGAGGTCACGTGGTTTAAACCTCAGCCAATCAACAGCCCGAATACGTGGTTGGTTAACTACTTAATCGGCTGACATTGACAGACGTCCATTTGCATTCATTGGCGAACCGCCTGCCAGACTGAGGAGCACCATGGAACTACCAAAGGATTATACCCAATAGTAATGGATACTAAGGAGGAACGTAAGGATTCTTCACTAAGGATCGCGCTCTGCTTAACACCAAGGATCTCCGTTGGACAGCGCTCTTGCATGAAGCCTAAAGATGGCCACATAAATTGTTGGATTTATTTTCATATAAGGTGTGCTCCAATTCCCACCCTGAATTTATAGACTAGGTGAGGTCACGCGGTCTATTCCTTCACCAATCAGCAGCCATAATGTTCGGCTCATTAACTACTTAAACACTGATTCTTTCACAGTATACTTGCGACCAAGGAACTTACAATACTCAGGATTCTTTACCAGAAGAACCAATGGATTCATTATCAGAGGATGACCAATGATCCAATTCCACTGGACAAGAGCTCTTGCTTGAAGGCCAAAGGATGGCCCATAAAAACTCAACAAAAATCGTAACACTCTTAAATTAAATTAGATTGAAATTAAAATTAAATCAAAATAACATCGAAATCATCTCCTACAACTTCAAAGAATTATGATTGTTTTTTGTTTTTTTTGGGTTTTTTTTAGTGGGTGTACATATTTTTAAAAGAATTTAAAAAATGGTCGGATTTTGCTCTGTGAGTATGTCCGTATTACCTCCCTTTAGTTTTTTTGGACATAACTTAATTTCAATTATGCTTATTCTGTTATTTTAAAGATATTTAGTTATTTGATTTTGTTAAATGAAATTTTAAAAAGTATTTGAATTTTCTAATTGGGATGAAATTTCCCTTTTCACCAACATTTTTCCTTGTTTTTTTTTTTTCTCAAAAATGTACAATAGCATGTATCATTCAGACTATTATCCTTCTTATCAATAAATAAGTCTTCCATGATCAGTGGAAATCGAAGCCAAATTCTCTTCACATAATTTCAAGTGAATATCAGATGAAATTTTTATAGAAAGGTTATTGAACAACCCAATCATAATCTTTAGTGATTGATGATAGAAAATAAAAGTTTCAAAGACAATGTTTCCTTTTTGTGTTTTTTTCTTTTTTGACAATAGAATCTTCGGCATTTCCTTGGACATACCTTAATTTCAATGTTACTTATGTTATTTTAAAGATATAGATACTTATTTGAATTTTTAAAAATAAAATTTCAAAAAGTATTTGAATTTTCTAATTGGGATAAAACTTCACTTTACACCAACATTTTTCTTTTTCCTTATTTTTTTTTCTTCTCGAACAAAACAAAATATTGACTGCAAACAATGTTCTCTTTTTGTTTGTTTTTTTTTTCTTTTTTTGTTTGTTTGTTTGTTTTTTTGTTTTTTATTTTGTTTTGTCTTTTTTTTACAATAGAGTCTTCAGCACTTTCTTCAGCATCAGTCATAGTTTATGTCGCTTAGATGTAATCAGGAGAAACGCCAATGTCGTTGGCTTTGATGTCTGTGTGTCGAGAGAGAATCGGACAGAAAATGGCCAAGCAGACGCCCATAATGGCCAACATGTAACTCCAGCCGATTTGGCAATAACCAGACCGAAATATTCCAACTGATTCACCACAATAATGCCGAAAGAAATCCGATGGCAGGCCGAGTGGGTAAACAAGAAGTCCAGCAGTCATGACGAATACTGAAAAAGAAAAAAAAGCATTATTATTAATCATCATTACTAGTAAAAATTAAAAACACCCTCCAGGTGATGTAAAAATAGATTTTTGAAACATATTGCCTGAGGGGTGGAAGTAAAAAATTCAATGTCAGCGAGTTTGTACCCTAAGTAAGTAAAATCATCAAATTTATTAAACGATTAAAAAATAAAACAATTTCAAATGTAAACTTTAAATATGTATTAAAATAAAACAAACTATATATAGATATATAATACCAGTCATGTATTTATTAAAACTTGTTTTAAAAAACAATGAGGGCTGTCTAATGTTGCATGTTCAAATTTTCAGTGTATTTATTCTATGTTATGATGATTTTGGATAATGTGACGTAAGCAGTGACGTAATTTTTATTACAGACAAAAACCGGAAGGGAATCTCCATTATTAATAGATTATTAAATCATTATATCAATAAATTGATACTCATGTTTTTTGATAGTACGACCGTTATAATCTTGCAACACCCTCTGGCTAAAAATGAGACCGTCCAAATCATCTAAAAGGAGATGTTTCAAATCGTTAATACAGAGTTTTTAAGCTCTTCTGTCAGTGTGATGTTGCGTGCTCTGCATCTATTGTAGTTTCTATGGAAACACATAGGAGGCATTACTTTCAGAACATCTCTCGAATCAAATGAAATAAAGAAGAAATGTCATGGCTTCTGTTAGAAAAAAAAATATTTCAAATCGTTCATATCAGATATAATTGAACACAAAGAGGTTTTTGAAAAGAAAACAACAAAAAAGAAATTTTAAGAAATTTTAAAAAGAAATGCTGAGGAAGGAAAACAAGCTAGAGATCTAAAAAAAAACTTAAAGTACGAAAAAATAAAATGCCAGAACATTAGGGGAATTCTGTAGAGGGAGAAAAAAAATGAAAAAAATAATAATAAACGAACGTGTGATAAGAATCAACTCAAGAGAGAAATGTTTTTTTTATAAATAAAATAAAAAAATTCAAAATTGCTTTTTTTTTTGTTCTTTTCCTTTTTCTATTTATTTATTTATTATTTATTTTTTTTTTTTTTTTTTGCAAGGAGAAAATGCCGGAGAAAACGATGCTAAGTAAAGAAGGTGTCAAGATCGGAAGTAGAGCAACAAGAAGTGCTGAGTCATATTGGAAAAATGGATATCCGGACTGCGACCAGACAGAAACAACATAATCAAATTACGACACAAGATGCGAACGCTTACATGCCTCGTTGATAAACGTGCAAGATGGACGGTAAAAGTAAAAGAAAAAGAAGGGAAAAAAAGTACCAAGAAGCCAACACTTAAAAATGGACGGGGCAGGATAAAATAAGTTTTTCAACAAAAAAATAGATAAAATAAAAGCCAGAAGAAAAGAAAAGAAAAAAACAGATATCGGACGACCACGTTTAAGAGAGAAAAATATGGCCGTGCTGGGAGCAGACGGTTCCTAACGGGGATTACAAATATAAGTAAAGAAAGAAAGCGGCTATGTCTATGTCAGCGCCCCCTTGCTGGAATAAAAATGGAAGAAAGTTTTCACAACATTTATCTTTTGAGTAATGTGGAAATTTAAAAGTTATATACGTGTAGGCGCATACCAAGATGGCTGCTGTAGAATAATCGTTAGCAAGCCAGACAAGGAAAATAAAATAATCAATATGTTTGTTCTTAAATCTTCCGTCCGTTATCACCCTGCTATACCCTCTGGTTAAAAATGACACCGTCGAAATAGTCCACGATGCGATTCAAAAATATGAAATCAGATTACCTGGTGTCGCTTTATCGCATATTTCTTATTTGTCCCATTTTATTTCAGCCAAAATTAAAAATTAAATATTCCAAATGGTCTTGCGTCGCTTAAACGCCTAACATGAAATTAAAATTAATTTTTTAAAAGTTATGTATTTGTTTTGTTGGACCATATGACTTTAGGCACCACTTTTTGATCTTGATTAAGAAAGGACATGTTTTTCATTTACACCGTCAATATCCGGTTGTTTGTTGGGGGTTAGGGTTAGGGATTAGAGTTAGGGGTTAGTTTCATTTTTTTAAATCTAAAAATCGTCTGTTAAAACAACCGGATATTAACGGTGTAAATGAAAAACAGGTCCTTTCTTAATTGAGATCAAAAAGGGGTGCCTAAAGGTCATATCGTCCGTTTTATTTGTAATATTGGAGTTGTGAATTACGGAAGATATTTTGTAGTTTTGGTGGGATCTTTTTGTAACGAAATTTCAAATTATCGTTTCTGGCTTAAATAGCCCCTCTTGATTTTTATTTCGTTTTAAGGAAATTCTACGGGTCCCGCTAGTAGATAATAAAGTAAAAAGTATATTCGTTGGGGTGGCCTAAAGTCAGTATCAGCCATACCGTTATCAACAAAATAGAATATGCTACTATATATATATATATATATATAGTTAAGATCCGTTAGAATACTCAGAACAGTCTTGGAGATACGATTAGACTTGCAGTCACCCAGATTTCAGTGAAAAGTTCACAAGGAGTGAAGTAATCTTATTACCGTGGAGATTCGGTGTCTGTCTGTAACCGAAACTACGTCACTGCTTACGTCAAAGTATCCTCAGGAATTGCGTAAGTTTATCAATGATTATTTAATTCATAGTCAAATTATTATTACATAGAATAAATCTTATTTATTAACGATGTCACGATGACAAGCCATGTTATTAGTGCGTTTAAAATCCTGCAATGTGTCTTATATATCACTAAGAAATAAAGGTTTACATAATATATGATGTGGTTAATTTACATACTGCTTTTAACAAAACCGGGTTTAATAAATAATTACTTGGTGTTATTGATCAGTAATATTATTGTTTTATTCTCTAATATGTTAAAATCAATCCTATGGATATTTTTTATATAGAAACGAATTAATATTGGTTTAATTAAAATAAGTGTAATCTTTTTATATGCGTTCTTATCAAATTTCGTTAGTTTATTGGTTTTGAATGCTTTTATAAGGTAAGTGTAAAGAAAAATAGACTGCCACAAGCAGCAATGAGCACCTCTTTAAAAGGCTACAAACTTTTAGAAGTTTTCTGACAGAGAGATTTTTATCCCGAATACTAAGAAAATAAATCACAGGTAAATGAAAAACATTCTAAATACCCCATTTTTAACTTGCATTGTCATGGCATTCAAAACCAAACACCAAACCAATATATATATATATATATATATATATATATATATATATATATATAAAGATAATCTACTGAGTCAGACGAATACTATTAGTTTCGCATAAAGCTCTTCAGGGCTAAAATCAGTCAAATTTTTAGCCCTGAAGAGCTTTATGCGAAACTAATAGTAGGTTCGTCTGACTCAGTAGATTATCTTTATTACTTGGCTCTACTTAGGTATCGAGCACTTTTTACAAATCAGCTTCTCCTAGCGGTTATATGAATATATATGTATCTTATATACATATATATACATGTAAATTGTTTTTTCTTTTGGCCAAATACTATACCAATAGATTATTTTTTGTTGGTACGAATATCTTGGTCTTTTCTTTTTTTCAAAAATTTTTCTTCCTGGTTGATGTTTGGTAGATATTTTTACAATCAAACTCTCTGCCGGGTTTTTTCTCTCCGCAAGGATCTACCAACACGCTTGGTATATTATATATATATATATATATATATATATATATATAATATTATATATGTGTGTGTGTGTGTGTGTGTGTGTGTGTGTGAGGAAAAGGGGGTTGGAATGAATCCGACAGAATGAGGTAAAATATAAGGAATGAAAGAACAAAACTCAGGCAAAAATGTGTAGTATATTTTGGCTGGAGTAATGAACTAGGCTTTATCAGCTTTTATTCATTTTATTAATAAAAGCTGATGAAGCCGAGTTCCTCACTCCAGCGAAATACACTACAAATTTTTGTCTGAGTTTTGTTCTTTCATTCCTTATATTTTACCTCATATATATATATATATAATATATATATATATATATATATATATATATATAAGATCGTTTAATGTGGGTGAGGCCTAAGTCTAGCCTAAAAATTTCATAAAATTCCGTCGGCATTTCCCTGCTACCTGGGGGATGGTCCCCTGGAATCAAGCGAGGAACTTTTGTATCTTCCCGGTCCGGGTGCAGATATTAATATTTTGATCTTGGCCCAGACCGGGCAGCCTCTGTTAAAAGATCTAAAACTGAATGCAGCGTATGGCGAACTATATTCGTCTGGACAGATTAAATGATAAGGTGAGTGGGATAAGATGAGTGGGTTAAACTACAGCGGGTCTTTTTGTACTTACTCATGAAAAACAGTGAAGAGTTCTACAAATCGATTGATTTTTGTTTAATTATTTAATCATATAATGTAATCAGTAAAAGTCAATAAGTAAAAAAACAGCCTTCACATTCATATAATTTTTAAAAAACTGAAACACATCACCCCTGATGATGGCACTTCGAAGTGCCGAAAGTACTCGGGATCTGAACTTTGGTGGACTAATCCATGAATTTCACCCAAATATTAAAAAGTTGACCAGAAAACTCGAAAAGACCAAAAATAAAATTGTTAAACAGGAGATGTGTCTTTTGTTTAATTCAACATGCATAAATGAAAAGATGCTGCCCAAATTCACACACACACACACACACACATACACACACACACACACACATACACACACACACACACACACACATATAATATTATATATATATATATATATATATATACATACAAATGTGTGTGTGTGTGTGTAAGGTATCCAAAACTGGTAGTAAGGGATGATTCTACATGGGATCTTCAAAGTCTCACTGTATAATTATATTGCATGTTTTAGTAGGTGCAAATACAAGGATTTTTATAAATCCCTAAATAGCTCAATGCATAATAATCTATAATTTAGATTAAATACAGAGCAATATTTACCTTTGAAAGAAAGGAAACTCAATAAACTGTCATTTTATATATTTTATCTGTGACGCCTGTCATGAGACTTAACTTCTAAGGAGTTTTAGAAATTTCTTTCAATTTCCAAAAGCCTTTTAAGTTTTGGTCGAAATAAATTTATTACAGAATGACGGTTTATTGAGTTTTTCTTTTCTTTCAAAGGTATATATATATATATATATATATATATATATATAAAGTGCTCAATACGTTAGTAGAGCAAATTTATTATCATAGAGGTACACGGTAATAACCTACTCGAGTTTCACCATATAGATATTCAGGGTCAACCGTTTATAGCGAAAAAACCCACACACGTGAAATCGACTGAAATTAATCAATATCTTGATTAATCCAGTGGATTTAACCCTGAAGATCCTTATGGTGAAACTCGAGTAGATTATTACCGTGTACCTCTATGATATATATATATATATAGAAAGATAGATAGATAGATAGATAAAAGGATATGAAAACATACATTATGCTGTTAAAGTGAAAACATTTTATATCATATTCATTGCTAATATTGAACAATATTTCGATTTATAAAAATCATCTTTAGAGCTTGTTTTTACTTCGGACTCATCGAGAGAGAATCTGAAAATAATTTGAATTCAAAACGAAAACATTGATGTTCCAAAAGGTTATGCGGTAGTTTCAAATATAAGCACATCCGCCACGCATTTCTCGGTCAGTGACACTCATGTATATATTAGTGAAACAGTTTTGGAAAAAAAAGATGATTTTTATAAATCGAAATATTGTTCAATATTAGCTATGAATATGATATAAAATGTTTTCAATAACAGCATATTGTGTGTTTTCATATCCTTTTATCTATACTTATACCGTCGGATTCATTTCCTTTCTCTTAACTTTATCGATTATTTGCTAAATATATTATTAACATATAATATATATATACATATATATATATATATATATATATATTATATTATATATACTCTTAACATTACTAATATGTGAAACTATAATAGGTGTTATTTGGATTTTGAATGGTCGATGATGCTTACCAAATTACACGGATCTAGATATGTTCAAAGATAAAAAAAACGCTTAAGCTATGAACACGCACAGAAATAAGAAATTGTCATCTGGTTTATCGATTAGATTTGCTAAATTTTGTAATTTTCCTTATTATTAACATATTAAGGTGTATACGAGATTTAAATGTTGAATGACATTTCTTTTCTGAGGTATAAGACGACACGCACGTACCACGACATTCATTTCTCTCTCTCTCTCTCTCTCTCTCTCTCTCTCTCTCTCTCTCTCTCTCTCTCTCCATATATATATATATATATATATATATATATATATATATATATACTCTTAACATTACTAATATGTGAAGCTATAATAGGTTTCATTTGGATTTTGAATGGTCGATGATTCTTACCAAATTACACGGGGCTAAATATTTTCATGGAAGATCAAAAACGCTTAAGCTATGAACAGAAATAAGAAATTGTCATCTGGTTTATCGATTAGATTTGCTAAATAGCACGGGGCCAAAGATCTCAACAAATATGGCGAGGACGAAGCATTAATAAGACAAGGTATCTCGGCCAACGTTCCTCATTCCTCAGATGTTGGTCAAAAGGCCCTTTTTTTCTTTTTCAACCAAACAAAAAAAATGTTATCCGGATTTGTGTATCCTTCTTGGGGGTATTGGATAAGAAAACATTGAATGGTTCTCATAACCAATTTAGGTGTCCACTCTCAGGGCAATAGCGGTTACTTGGCGGCTGCACCTGCACCTCTGCAGAGGTGAAAAACCTCCCTTCCTCAATGAAGCCACTTGTTGGCCGTGGGTGGAGATCCATGATGCATAAGGATGGAATCCTGGTGGCTGAGCAGTCCATAACATGCAACACTCCCCTTTGGCCCTTACTTAGGCTAGATGGGCGGTCAGAGAGGCCCCTCCGATTAATCGGCTGGTCATGTCAAGCCATAACACCTATTGCCCTTGTGGCAAAGCCACAACCCTATTTAAAAGAGGAGTTTCAGTGGTGTTTAGACCAATGGTTTGGTTTGCTTTGGTTTGGTTGGTTCATTTTGTTTTACGGCATATCAACCTCAGTTGTTCATTTAATGCCGACAAAGTTTTGAAATAAATTAATTCTTAATGGACACTCAATTTTTTATAAAATCATGTTTTTCCATGTAACCCATAGATAGGACCCTAACAGGTACTACCTCCGGGTCAGAGTGGACCAGGGAGCAATGGTGATGAAGTGGTGCTCCAGATTCAGACCTCCAGAACTGGAACCTCACCATCAATAGAGTTTAAAGTCATATCCAAGACAAGACCCTCAGCCACCACCTTCTAGCACCCATGTGATAAAAAGGGTTTAGGCCAATGGAAAAGCTACGGAAATATGATTGTTGAACACCCAGAAGAAAATGAGTGTTTCTTTCATTGTTCATTTCTGCATTGGTAAATACAACAAATTTCTCGATACTTTTTGAACTCATCTTGTATGAAGACAGAATTTAGATTGCAGTATTCAATTCGGTTTGAAGAAGAAGAAGAAGAAGAAGAAGAAGAAGAAGAAGAAGAAGAAGAAGAAGAAGAAAGGAACGACGACGAAGAAGAAGAACGAATGAACGAAAGAAGAAGAAGAAGAAGAAGAAGAAGAAGAAGAAGAAGAAGAAGAAGAAGAAGAAAGGAACGACGATGAAGAAGAAGAAGAAGAAGAAGAAGAAGAAGAAGAAGAAGAAAGGAACGACGACGACGACGAAGAAGAGAACGAAGAAGAACGAAGAAGAAGAAGAAGAAGAGAAGAAGAAGAAGAAGAAGAAGAAGAAGAAGAAGAAGAAGAAGAAGGAACGACGAAGAAGAGAAGAAGAAGAAGAAGAAGAAACGAACGACGAAGAAGAAGAAGAAGAAGAAGAAGAAGAAGAAGAAGAAGAAAAGAACGAAAGAGAAGAAGAAGAAGAAGAGAAGAAGAGAAGAAGAAGAAGACGACGAGAAGAGAAGAAGAAGAAGAAGAAGAAACGACGAAGAAGAAGAAGAAGAAGAAGAAGACGAAGACGAGAAGAAGAAGAAGAAGAAAGAAGAAGAAGAAGAAGAAGAAGAAGAAGAAGAAGAAGAAGAAGAAGAAGAACGACGACGACGAAGAAGAGAAGAAGAAGAAGAAGAAGAAGAAGAAGAAGAAGAAGAAGAAGAAGAAGAAGAAGAAACGAGAGAGAAGAAGAGAAGAAGAAGAAGAGAAGACGACGACGACGAAGAAGAAGAAGAAGAAGAAGAAGAAGAAGAAGAAGAAGAAGAAGAAGAAGAAGACGACGACGACGACGACGAAGAAGAAGAAGAAGAAGAAGAAGAAGAAGAAGAAGAAGAAGAAGAAGAAGAAGAAGAACGACGACGAACGACGACGAGAAAAGAAGAAGAAGAAGAAGAAGAAGAAGAAGAAGAAGAAGAAGACGAAGACGAGAAGAAGAAGAAGAACGACGACGACGAAGAAGAAGAAGAAGAAGAAGAAGAAGAAGAAGAAGAAGAAAGAAGAAGACGAGAAGAAGAAGAAGAAGAAGAAGAGAAGAAGAAGAAGAAGAAGAAGAAGAAGAAAGGAACGACGACGACGAAGAGAAGAAGAAGAACGAACGACGAAGAAGAAGAAGAGAAGAAGAAGAAGAAGAAGAAGAAGAAGAAGAAGAAGAAGAAGAAGAACGACGACGACGACGACGACGACGAAGAAGAAGAAGAAGAAGAAGAAGAAGAAGAAGAAGAAGAAGAAGAACGACGACGACGAACGACGAGAAGAAGAAGAAGAAGAAGAGAAGAAGAAGAAGACGACGAGAGAAGAAGAAGAAGAAGACGACGACGACGACGAAGAAGAAGAAGAAGAAGAAGAAGAAGAAGAAGAAGAAGAAGAAGAAGAAGAAGACGAAGAAGAAGAAGAAGAAGAAGAAGACGAGACGACGACGACGACGACGACGACGACGAGAAGAAGAAGAAGAAGAAGAAGAAGAAGAAGAAGAAGAAGAAGAAGAAGAAGAGAAGAGAACGACGAAGAAGAAGAAGAAGAAGAAGAAGAAGAAGAAGAAGAAGAAGAAGAAGAAGAAGAAGAGTGAAGAACGAACGAAAGAACGAAGAACAACAACAACAAAGAAGAATAAGATGAAGAAGAAGAACAACAACAACAACGACGACGACGATGACGAACGATCGAATGAGCGAACGAAAGGAAGGAAGGAAGGAAGGAAGGAAGGAAGGAAGGAAGGTGGAATATAGAAGGAGGAAGAAAGGAAATAAGAGAGAGAAAGGAGAAGCGAAGATAAGAAGAGGAGGAACAAAAAAAGAAAAAGTAGAGAAGATAAGAACAAAGAAATGAAAGGGAGTATAGAATGAAGAAGAAGCAGAGAGAGAGGGGGAATAGTAATCTAGAAGGGTAAAAAGATGAGTTGAAGGAAGAGGAGACGATGAAGACGAGAAGAATTGAAAAGATAAGAAGTGTCGGCTCTTATCACCAACAATAAATTTAATTCCCATTTAACAATTCAAACTCATCTAATTTAGCGTTTCATAAACTTTATCTATATTCTGAGAAAGTACAGATGGAGTTGGGTTGGGTTGGTTATTTTTATGGCATGTCAACATGGGTTATTTAATGCTGAAGTCTTGCTCAAGCAAGTGTATGGTTTCAAGTAACTATTTCTATTCAATAATTATAATCTATTTGCACAGTTATATGGTTTAAAGTTACTATATCGGTCCACGGGGTTCCCTGTTCTCATTCCGCTAACCATAGCTGGGGTAGGAGTTGTGTTATTTTTCTATGCCACCTGTCAGGATTGAACCAGGAATCCAGAGATAACTGTCACTTAGAACTGTCTTAATCTAACTACCTTATCCACTAGGCCATGTGTCCAATTGGGGAGAAAAACAATTATATGGGCACTTCAAACGACAAATCCGAGACATATGTTAATTCTACATATACAACAAACCCATAGAAGTATCTAGTTTCTATTCTGAACAACATCATTCCTAACGAAAATGAAATGAGCACAAAAACTTCTGTGTAGCAAATACAGATTTACCAGTTTTAAAAACGACACAGTTTCCACCGGTCCAAGCCATGAACATAACTGATCGTATCTGAAGACAAAATGGTAAAGGCTTAAATAGGAATTAGGACCTCGTTCATCATATTATGATAGGTCACTTCATGAATTATCACTTCCTATAGTCTAACTCTGTTACTGTGCATTGCGAGTGGCTAGAATCTGGAGGCTAGTTGTATTTTTCCCAGCTTCAAAGAGTTCAAAGAGACTTTATTCAAAAATCCATCTCGTTGTAATAAGAAATAAATTGTTTTTCTTCGGGTCAATGCATGATTGCATTTCTCTCTTCTAGCACAAGATTGTTAGAAAGTCTCGATAGGGAATTAATACCACTCCCACATCAAATGTCCCGGATGTGTGAACTTCTGTTGGACATTTCTCGTCTCTTGATAATATTATAGTATTTGGTATTTTTTAATTTATTTAATAATAATAATAATAATAATAATAATAATAATAATAATAATAATAAAGACAAACTACTTATGGCGGCCAACAATAGTAGGAGCGACAGATGGACAAACAGAAAAACAACAAAGACTAAAAAACAAAAATGGGAAGAAAAACAACTATATGGACGCTTCAAACGACAAATAGAAGAGGTTGCACATAAAAGACTTGGACATGGTTAAGAAAGGGAAACCTCAAAAGAGAAACTGAATCACTTATAATTGCTGCACAAAATAATGCCATAAGGACAAATTATATCAAAGCGAAAATTGATAAGACCCAACAAAATAGTAAATGTAGACTTTGCGGTAATAGAGATGAAACTGTAAACCATATACTCTGCGAATGTAGCAAACTAGCACAACGAGAATACAAAACTAGACATGACTGGGTTGGGAAGGTGATCCACTGGGAATTATGCAAAAAATTAAATTTTGACCATACAACAAAATGGTATATGCATAAACCAGAATCTGTTCTTGAGAACGAAACACATAAAATTCTCTGGGACTTTGAAATAAAAACGGATCACCTTATCCCAGCAAGAAGACCAGGCCTAGTGTTGATTAACAAAGAAGAAAGAACTTGTCAACTGGTGGATTTTACAGTTCCAGCAGATCACAGAGTGAAGCTAAAGGAAAATGAAAAAATAGACAAATATCTGGACCTTGCCAGAGAACTGAAAAAATTATGGAATATGAAAGTGAAAGTGATACCAAGTGTAGTTGGTGCACTTGGAACAGTCCCAAAAGGATTAGAAAAGAGCTTGGAAAGTTTGGAAATCAGAGGAAGGATTGAAACCATTCAGAACACTGCACTGCTGCAATCTGCCAGAATACTCAGAAGAGTCCTGGAGACCTGGGGAAACTTGCTGTCACTCAGACTCCAGTGAAAGACCCTCAGTTAACACTGATGTGAAAATTCAAAAGGAGTAAATAATAATAATAATAATACTTGACTGGGTTGGGAAGATGATCCACTGGGAATTATGCAAAAAATTAAATTTTGACCATACAGCAAAATGGTATATGCATAAACCGGAATTTGTTATTGAGAATGACACGCATAACATTCTCTGGGACTTTGAGATAAAGACGGATCACCCTATACAGCCTGAAGACCCGACCTAGTGTTGATTAACAAAAAAAAAACAGAGAGAGAGAGAGAGGAGAGAGAGAGAGAGAGAGAGAGAGAGAGAGAACGTGTCAACTGGTGGACTTTGCGGTTCCAGCTGATCACAGGGTGAAGCTGAAGGAAAATGAAAAGATAGATAAATACTTAGGCCTTGCCAGAGAATTGAAAAAGCTGTGAAATATGAAAGTGAAAGTGATACCAATTGTAGTTGGTGCACTTGGAACGGTCGCAATAAACTTGGAAAAAAGACTGGAGGATCTGGAAATAAGAGGAAGAATTGAGACCACTCAGACTACTGCACTGCTGTAATTGGCTAAAATACTCAGAAGAGTCATGTAGACCAGAGGATTCTTGCTGTCACTCAGCCTCCTGATAGATATTGCAGTCCCAGAAGATCATAGAGAGAAAATGAAAAAGATAGGCAAATACTTGGACCTTGCTAGAGAATTGAAAAGCTGTGGAATAAGAGGGTGAGAGTGATATCAATTGTAGTTGGTACACGAGGAACAGTCCCAAAAAGATTGGGAAAAGACTGGAGGAACTGGAAAGAGTTTAGAAAACAAACGAGGAAATGGAAATCAGAAGAAGAATTGAGACCATCTGGACAACAGCATTGTTAAGATCAGCTAGAATACTCAGAAGAGTCCAAGAGACATGAGAAGACTTGTAAATAAATAATCAGTTAGATAAAACAGTTACATATATATCATCATCATCATGTCGCGCTGTTAGCATGTATATCCATGACAATCTCTCTCCAACCATCCCTATCACTCATTGTTCTCGGGAGGTCCTCTATGCAGCATCCCGTATCCGCACAGAGCTAGTCAATGTACGTCTTTTTTTGTCGCCCCACACTGGCGTGTCCATGTGCTGGCTTCCACAGGAGAACGTCGCTTATGAGTTCGTCCTTGCTTCTCCAGCAGTGTCCCGTGTGTCTTGTCCGTCTTACTCGGATGGTTTGGGTGATATGTGGAAGGTGGCCGTACAGCCATTTTCTCGTGGGGTGTTGTTTCCACGTCTTGTTCAGGATCAACGTAGCATTCTTGTGCAGCTCCCATCTAGTTTATTCTCTAGTCGCTTCGCTAGGGTCTAGGTGGTGCAGCCGTACAGCAGCACTGATATGACAACGGCCTGGAAGAATTGTCTCTTTAACTTGTCTGTGAGATTGGATTTCCATATGACTGATAAATTATTTATAGCGGACCATCTCTTTCCTATGCGTGCACTAACATCGTTTTCTGTAGAGGAGATATGACTGCCTAAGTACCTAAATTATCTACCGAGTTTAGGAGTTTGCCATCGATAGTTGATATATATATATACCAAGTAATTGGTAATTTGCTTGAAGCATTGTTAAGTATGTTATAATATATTAATAATTTGAAGGCAATTACAATGCGTATAAAAAATAAAAACAAAAAGATGTTGTTTTTTTGTCTTATCGATTTCAAAGTAGAAACTTCATCTTCAGAGACGAAAATCAGAAATGAACGTGCTTAATTTTTTGGGGTTTTTTTTTTTTTTTTTGCGTGGTGATACTTTTTTTTTTTGAAAAAAAAGAAAAAAGTATAACCACGAAAAAAAAAAATAAGCACGTTCATTTCTGATATATATATATATATATATATATATATATATATATATAGTTATTCATTTTAAATAGGGTAAATACAAAAATGAACAATAAAAACTATGAATTAGTAATATTAAACCCGCAAAATAGAATTAGAATTAAATTTGAACTATTTTTACTAGCTATTATTTATAATTAGAATTAAATTTGTGATAATATAGAAATGTAAATTAAGGAATGATTACACGTGTGGAACGATACATTGTTTTTTCTCAGTTTTTCGCGTGCAGGCCGCACGCAAAAATTGAGAGTAAAATAACATAGCGTTCAATCTTTATCTGATAAATATATTCAAAATTACCCACAATTTTTGTTTTGTTTACATGTGTTTTTCAGTTTCTTGGGGTTTTTATTTTCATTTTTTCCCCACCCCCTCCATCGCCAATCATCAATATTGGGGAATTTTTAAGTAGGATTCATGCATAGAGCGAATGAGGTATTTTGGTGAAAGGGAGCTGCGCAAGGAGAGAATGCAAGAATGTTATTTTTATTTTTGAATGAATCGGTCGGTGAGTGAGCCTAGCTAGCTAGATCCGTGTAGTGATATGACCAGTTTTATCACCTCTCCCCCAAAACCAAACTTCCGGCTACATGCCGAGTTGTGTGCACATGCGCTGTACCTCATTTCCGAACAAATAAAAAGTTTGTTTGGAGTGAGTGCACGTATGTGCTCACTTCAAATAATTTGATAAATATATTCAATTTTAACTGAGGAATTACATCAACTTGGTTAATGTAGAGTGGGGTCCTGACGAGATTAATTTCTGATTGAAACCATGGTAGACCCTTTATTTTCCATCTAACAATACTTTTATTAGTATTATTATTGCTCTATATTTTTAATAAATTGAGCACTTTTGGATTATTTACTGACGCCACTGCGACGGAAAAGTTAAAGTGGCAATCGGATACTACATATATATATATATATATATATATATATATATATATATGGGAGAATATGTGCTTAATTGAAGTCAAACCTAATTTTTTTTAAGTTAATTCATTAATGATTAATTAAGCGGGATTTAACTACTTAAATGTAAGGCTAAACAAATCGAGAAAAATCATTTTTTTGATTTTTCTCGATTTGTTTAGCCTTACATTTAAGTAGTTAAATCCCGCCTAATTAATCATTAATGAATTAACTTTCAAAAAAATTAGGTTTGACTTCAATTAAGCACATATTCTCCCAAATATTGTCGGCTGAAAATAGCCATATTTGTTTACGTTCACACACACACACACACACACACACACACATATATATATATATATATATATATATGTGTGTGTGTGTGTGTGTGTGTGTTGCAATGTGACTGCATGAGAAATAGGGACATGGTGGGTTTAGAATTTTGAACCAGAGATGAGTGCTTCTCGTACACCTCAGAAAGAATGTTAGATAAAAAAACCGAAATTCTTTTTTTCCCGTGGAATCGTTGTCAGTTCGTTGATAGCCAAGTCGAGTCGCCCTCGATCATCTCCCGCCGGGAGAACCCCCACCACTCAACATGTCACAATGTCACGAGCCAGTATCAAAAGTTAAAGAATCTATAACTACACCTCGTCTCTCTCTCTCTCTCCCCTCTCTTTCTCCCCCTCTCTCTCTTTCTCCCCCCTCTCTCTGCCTCCCTCACTCTCGTCTCTCTCTCTCTCTCTATTTCTCTCTCACCTCTCTCTATCTCTTTCTCTCTCTCTTTCTCTCTTTCTCTCTCTCTCTCGTCTCTCTCTCTCTCTCTCTCTCTCTCTATTTCTCTCTCTCCCTCTTGCATCTCTTTATCTCTCTCTGTCTCTCTTTCTATTTCTCTCTCTCTCTTTCTCTCTCTCTCTCTCTCTCTCTTTCTCTCTCTCTCTTTCTCTCACTCTCGTCCCTCTCTCTCTCTCACTCTCGCCTCTCTCTCTCACTCTCGCCTCTCTCTCTCTCTCTCTTTCTCCCTCACTCTCGTCTCTCTCTCTCTCTCTTTCTATTACTCTCTCTCTCTTTTCTCTCTCTCTCTCTTTCTCTCTCTCTCTATTTCTCTCTCTTTCACTCTCTCTCTCGTCTCTCTCTCTCTATTACTCTCTCTCTCGCCTCTCTCTATCTTTGTCTCTCTCTCTCTCTTTTCTCTCTCTCTCTCTCTCTCGCTCTCCCTCTCTCGCGCTCGCTCCTCTCTCTCTCTCTTTCTCCCTCTCTCTCGCATCTCTCTCTCTCTCTCTCTCTCTCTCTCTCTCTCTCTCTCTCCACGTTTCTATTTCCTTTGTTCTTTGTTTAAGGTCGTTAGGTTCACAGGAGATTATCTCCCCAACCATATATCGTTAAACTAAAAAAGCCAAAGGTTACGACGACGCAAAGACAATAAATATACATTAGCTAAATCATTTTATTCTTTATTGTTAGACTAGAAGTGACTACCCGGCGTCGCCTGGGTAGATGGGGGATTTTTCTAAAGTTAGTCTGGCAGATCCATTCTTACTTATCACGATTGAGACCCATCGCTGGTTGCCCCATAAAAATATCCCCGGAAATATATAACAATATTGTAAGAAATTTCCATTCAATGATTTACAATTTTTTAAAATAAGATATAAATGATGCAATTAATTCAATCAATCAATATTATATTTCAAAGCGAAAAAAGCATACAAAAAAAAAAGATAAACAAAATAACATGCAAATGACTTTCCTTCTGTTACTTGTCAAATTTGAATTTTCAAATATCTTCCTAAATATAAATCAAATCTTCATTATTTTTGCTCAGAAACCAAGTCGTGGTGATATTTAATGTGTATATATATTTATATAATCGTTAATTGTTTTATTTTCGAAGTTTCCTCCAGACATACACATACACACAACTGCCCTTTATATATGTATAGATAGATACCCTTTTAGCGTGGGTTAAATAGATCTGTTTAAGAATTATTATTAGATAGGAATACCATATAATTGTGTACAAATTATTATTATCAATTTATTGGAATATCTGAAACTATATAACTGTGTAAAATGTATTATTATTAGATAGGAATACTTGAAGCCATATTATTGTGTACAAATTATTATTAATTTATTGGAATATTTGAAAATATATAACTCTATAAAATTTATAATTATTAGATAGGAATACTTGAAACCATTAAAGATAACAGTCATGAAAACAAAATTTCAGTTTAATTTTTTTTTAATTATTTTAAAATTTACTGACTAAAAAATTAGTAATTAAAAGGTATAGTCTTAAAAAGATCCCTCTTACTCTAATATAATTATCTACAAAATAAATATATTATACATTGTTTCAAGATTACAATTTGTAGTTCAATTTAACACATTAATGATACATTTTCTTGTACATTTAAAAATGGATGCATTTCATTTTCATGCAAGATCTTAAATGTTAAATGTTTGAAGGGAATTTCCACCTTAGTTGCCAAACCTAAAGTTATGAAATTTATTCAAACAATCTTTTTATGTACCTGAAATTATATTTAAAAGAATCGAGACATGATTATTTTAAATAGCAAATTTTATAAAATAAGACAAAACAATAGTTAAAAAGAAAAATACTTATACAAAACTAAATTGTGAACAAATTATTATAATTAGATCAATCAACATCATATTTCAATTACCTTCTGTTATCATACAAATTTTAATTTTTTTAAATCTTCCCAAATATAAATAAAATCTTCATTATTTTTGCACAAAAACCAAGCCCTGGTGATAATGAATATATATATATATATATATATATATATATATATATATAGGTATATGTAAAAACAAAATTTTTTTTGTGATGAAACAAAGAAAATACAGTGCTCAATCACAAATTGTAAGAGCTAATATTTATTTATTTTACAAAGTTTTCACAGATCAATGTTCATTATAAACAGCGACCCAGGTTTCATGCTAAGGGGCAATCATCAGGCTGTTGAGCAAGATCCCATGGTGTTTGTTGAAGTTCTTTACTCAATGTCACATTTTGGACTGTATATAACGTCGGTTAGTTCCGCGGACGCTATTAGTTTGGATTTACTAAAAATAAATTTTTTCAAAATTTGCATTTTTTTTGTAGTAATGCCAACGATGTGACATTGAGTAAAGAACTTCAACAAACACCATGGGATCTTGCTCAACGGCCTGATGATTGCCCCTTAGCATGAAACCTGGGTCGCTGTTTATAATGAACATTGATCTGTGAAAACTTTGTAAAATAAATATATATATATATATATATATATATATATATATATATATATTTACTTTGTCGTTAATTGTTTTATTTTCGAAGTTTCCTCCGGACATACACATATACATAAGTGCCCTTTATATATATATATACTAGCAGCGGCTACCCAGCATTTTTTTAAATTTTAGTCTCATAGATCCATTACTACTGAATTGTGAGTTGGTTTCCCACGAGATGTCCCATTAAAATCCCCACGTAAAAAAAAAGACCTTGTGCTGATCCAGCCGCTCGGAAAATAAAAATTAATGTCTACTATTTGCAACATTAAATACAAAAAAATCCCATGCTGTTATCATTTAAATTTTATTTTTTAATTATCTTCACGAATATAAATCAAATCTTCATTATTTTTACTCAAAAACCAAGATATTATGATAGTGAATGTTTATATATATTTACTTTGTCATTAATTGTTTTATTTTTATAGTTTCCTCCGGGCATACATACATACATACATACATATATACATACATACATACATACATAACAACTGTCCTTTATATGTATGTATAGATAGATAGATAGACAGATAGATGACTGATGGGATTTAGTATTTATCTTTTTATTCAGTTTTTCTTTTTGGCGAACGAGATGCCGTAAATGTCGTTGTGGGTAGTTTATAAATTGTCCAAAGTCTCTGTGGAGTTCAAGTATGGTACCTTCGACCATCTTCGTTCATTGTCGAGGATGTAGGTGGTCCTATGTTCTAGAGTCTCTCTCTCTCTCTCTCTCTCTCTCTCTCTCTCTCTCTCTCTCTCTCTCTCTCTCTCTCTCTGCATCTCTCTCTTTCTCTTTATCTCTCTCCCTCTCTCTCTCTCTCTCACTATTTCTCTATCTATTTCCTCTCTCTCGTCTCTCTCTCTCTCGCCTCTCTCTCTCTATTTCTCTCTGTCTTTCTCTCTCTCGTCTCTCTCTCTCTTTCCCTCTCTCTCTCTCTCTTTCTCTCTCTCTTTCTCTCTCTCTTTCTCTCTCTCGCCTCTCTCTCTATTTCTCTCTCTCTTTCACTCTATTTCTCGTCTCTCTATTTCTCTCGCGCGCCACTCTCTATCTCTCTCTCTTCTCTCTCTTTCTCTATGTCACCTCTCTCTCGCCTCTCTCTCTCTCTCTCTCTTTCTCTCTCTCTCTTTCTTTCTCCCTTTATTTCTCTCTCTCTCTCTCTCTCTCTCTCTCTCTCTCTCTCTCTCTCTCTCTCTCTTTGTGCTCACGCGCGCGGGCGGTTTGTGTGTGTTCAAATTATGAACCTGTACGCTAAATGTTCAGAAACCAAATTGGCCCAATTTGATTTGGGACGCAAACTGGGCGTCCAAGATCCAAACTGAATTCTTCAACTTATATTGGCTTCGTTTCCTTAAATCATTGTCACGACAGCTACGTGCGCTATTTTCCCCACCACCCCCGACTCCCACCCACAATGCACATGTCACTAACCTTTAACTCGTTATCCACGTAAACACTTCTCGAGAACAGCCTATAAAAGTGCAAGCACTCGTTACACTTCTCTTTGATGCCGAGAGCTGAGGTTTTCCCGCGAACAAGATTATTTCCATAAACAAATTCTTTTTTTATTGACAATATGACCCTTGCATTCATGATGGTCATCAGAAGTTCGCGAATATATTGATCCTAGGAATCTTGTTACGAGCCGTACCTGCCACCGAGCCACACTGCTTACTGATTTTCAAAGCCTAGTAAATAGGGCACCTCATGTGATGTAATGGTTAGCAAGCTCGATTTGTAGACCATTGTTAGTGAGCTCGATTCTCACTGGGCGCTCCATACTTCTGGCCGTGTGCCACGTCTAACCTATGCTTAGTGAATAACTATACTTCTTTTATAGCTATTCACTAAGCATAGGTTAGACGTGGCACGAGGCCAGAAGTATGGAGCGCCCAGTGAGAATCGAGCTCACCAACAATGGTCTGCGAATCGAGCTTGCTAACCATTACACCACAGGAGGTGCCCTATTCACTAGGCTTAGATTAGATGTGGCACAAGGCCAGAAGTATGGAGCGCCCAGTGGGAATCGAGCTCACTAACAATGGTCTGTGAATCTAGCTTGATAACCATTACACCACATGAGGTGCCCTATTTACTAGGCTTAGCTTAGACGTGGCACAAGGCCAGACGTATGGGGCACCCAGTGAGAATCGAGTTCACTAACAATGGTCTGTGAATCTAGCTCGCTAATCATAACACCATGGGAGGTGCCCTTTTTTACTAAACTTAGCTTAGATGTGGCACAAGGCCAGAAGTATGGAGCGCCCAGTGAGAATCGAGTTCACTAACAATGGTCTGTGAATCTAGCTCGCTAATCATAACACCATGGGAGGTGCCCTTTTTTACTAAACTTAGCTTAGATGTGGCACAAGGCCAGAAGTATGGAGCGCCCAGTGAGAATCAAGTTCACTAACAACGGTCTGTGAATCTAGCTTGCTAATCATAACACCATGGGAGGTGCCCTTTTTTACTAAACTTAGCTTAGATGTGGCACAAGGCCAGAAGTATGGAGCGCCCAGTGAGAATCGAGCTCACTAACAATGGTCTGTGAATCTATCTTGCTAACCATTATACCACGTAAGTTGCCACCATATGATATAAAATGTTGGATCTTTGCATTTTAAAGAATACTGTCGGGACAATCATCTGCTAGGCTTCTCCGCTCTCCCGTCCAGTAAAAAGAAATATATGAACAGGGAACCTAAGAAGTTGATAATAGTAATACTATATTTATATAGTATTATCTATCGTTTTATTTATCTACTATAGTTGATAATAGTAATACTATAATAAAAATAGTATTATTATAAAATTATAATTATGATATATTATTATAAAATAATAATAATATATCATTATAATATATTAATAATTATAATATCTTATTATAATGGAGATTGTGTGTTTTTCTGTCTGTAACCGAAACTATATTACTACTCAAGTCACAATTCCCTTAATTATTTACGTCAAATTCTCCATGATTTCATTCTTTTAAACCTTCAGTTATTAATAAAAATTGTTTTACATTATTAATACTGTTGATCATATCTACGTACTAATAACATGCAATTGTATTTATATATACAACAAAATAGCGATTTACAGTTTGAACGAGAGGCTAATTTACATATTGATATTTAAAATTTTATTTTAATAAATATGTGCTTGGTATTATTGATTTCTAATTGTTTGGTTTTATCTTAAGAAATATAAACAAAAATCTCGTGGATAAATCTTAAAAGAAATTTATTTACAAGAAGAAATAACTGTAATATTATCCTTTACTTCCTATTTTAACTAAATAGTTAAATTAGGAAAATTTACCAATGAAAGAGGGGAGTAATGGAAAATGATGGAATAGTTAGTTTCAAAGTTGTTCTATTTTTCGATTATACCCCCTCTGTTGCAGATCTTTTTATCTGCATTCTTAGTCAGTTTCATTACCCTTTCTAATTTAATATGATATTTTATTATATCAAAACTTAAATACTTGCACCCGGAGGGTGCATATATTTGCTAGTAATTATAATATATTATTATAAAATTATAATTATAATTATTAAAATTAATATAAATTAGTAATACTATAATAAAACTATATATTTATATAGTATTATCTATCGTTTTATTTATCTACTATAGTTGATGATAGTAATACCAAGTTGGTTAGCAGCCTTTCGTCTATGAGAGACGATGGAGTAGTGTCAAAGTTTTTTTTTTCTTAGAACTACATAGCCTGGGCGGGTTCATATGGAGGATAAGCTGTTGCCCATGCAGCAACCCTCCTCTCCATACTGCCGCTGTGATGCAAAGGAAAGGTAAGGTACCAATGCGGTTTAACAATGGTAGTGTCGCAGGAGTTGATGGATAGCACTGGATTTCAGCATCACATCACCTTTAGGGACTCCGGCTCCTGATTTGTTTTCGAAGTTTACTCCCCTAGACTTTCTCTGAAAGGCAGCAATGGTTTTATGTCAGACTTTTCCTAGATTTTGATGGGGGCCGACCAAGGCGTGTTGTATACTGGCATCAAGTTCTATATGTTATATAGCGCCTTCTTCGCTACTATCAATCGTGTACTGGGGTTTTCACTGTACCCAAAGCGATGTATGTTAGTAGTCAGCTACGACCGACTACTGGACTTCAATAACAACAGATACGCGTATACAAAAGAGGACCCTTCTTTATTTTCTTCGGTGTGTGGGTGGTGAAGGCACAGAGCTTACAATGAGTGCACGAGGGGTGGTTGCTGATGGGAGACGTGAAGTGTCCTTTCCGCTGCCGGCCGGCGTCTCATTGCTGTCGGCTTGCCCTCTGGCTTTTTGTATTGACGACACGCCTACACATCTTTATCTTTTTGATCTGATAACGGACCTTTGTTATATATTTCTTTATCTTCACCCTGCTTCCTTGACCGGAAACCATCTCTTCCGCTTTCTCTTTTTAAATATATTTTTTATCTTTCTCTTTGTCCCTCAGCCGGAAGTTGCATCTTCCGGGCGAGGACAATACAACAGGCTAAGGAGCCCCTTTAACCCATTTGGGGATTTATGTAAGTAGTAAGTACCCCAATTCTACTACTATCGGTGTTCCTGAGAAATTAAATGAGATTAGAGAACGGTATATTTTGCATTTGTGTATCGGATAAGCAACAGAACCTTCAGGTCAGTTTTTTTGTTTTGTTTGGGGGGGGGGTAGAATTACACAACACTATGTAGAAGACTAGCCAGGGCAAGGACCAATAGGAACAAGTGGTAAGAGAGAGGGTCATAGGTATCCATGCTATCAGTGTAACCTGATGATGATGGGTGGAGCAGTCATAGTTATTCAGTAGTTAGTTAATTTTTAATGGAAAACTGGATTTCACAGAGTATGGGAAAAGAAATTTCGTGTGTCCGTGTGTAGTAGGGCAGGTTGATTTTTCACTTTTTAAAAAATATCAGATTCTCTCAAACAAAGAAAGTTGTGTGTTGATATAATAAATACAGATACCAAAAACTAGATCTTTTACTTGCACCATTGTTTGTAGAAATAGCATCAAAGATCGTTATTTAAAACACTCTCGATTTGTCAAGGTATTTTTTGACAACTGATTATAACAATAGGAAAATAAAATAAAATATAATATATATGTATATATATATATATATATATATAAGTAAAGTGGTCGGGGTTGCCTAAAGTCGGTATCAGCCAATTAGCGAGGGAGTGTATCCTCTTTTCAATAGCGCCAGACCAGGGAGATGTTTTTTGCGTCTGGAGTGAAGCGCCACACCTACTATTAGCTCCTCACTTTACCGCATAAATCCCTGTGCTACTCATACGCTGAGTTGGTGAGGGCGGTATCGAACTAGGAACCTTGTGGTTTCTAGCCGAACGCTCTACCGACTGAGCTAACCGGCCCTACTATATATAGTATACATAATATATATATAATAATATATGATATATACATAATATAACACACACACGCACACACACACACACACACACACACACACACATATATATATATATATATATATATATATATATGTATATATATAATTTTTATCCTTAATTTTTTTTATCTTGTGTGCTTTTGAGAGTTGTGAATATGAAAGCGAGCTATTTTAGGGCTGTTATCAATTGTGTTATATGATATTTCATATATTACATTACATTCCCTGCTTTTGGCTGATAACAGATTTCAAATCGCATTTGGGCAAACTTTTTTTTCTCTCTCGACTTTCAATGAATGTTCTTCTCTTTATATTGCATAGAGTTCAAACATAACAAAATTCATCGTAAAAGTCTTTTCTAATCTTCATTTCCCCACAAAGATATTTCTTTGTTCAACTTTGTGAAAATATAGCAATCTCATGACATATATATTCAATTAACTACCAACCAGGTGTAACGCACTTTTTATATATATATATATATATATATATATATATATATATATATATACATACTCTAGTGTGGGATGGTCACTATTTCAGCTTTTGCTGGAATGGTGTACCAAAGGCAGTATTATTGGTAGAGTGCTCAATATAAAATAGAGCTGTTATATAATATAATAAGATAAATATATAAAGGTTTTACATATCTATTTATTAGGTGACAAAGGAACATTCACAACCATATTGGTTTCATGCGATGCATTCATCAGGTGAAGATGTTTCAAATGTATATATATATTATATATATATATATATATATATATATATATGTTTAAATATTATATATATATATATATATATATATATATATATATATATATATATATATATATAAAGCGGTTTACAGGCCGAGGGCATGAGCCTAAACTGAATGCAAAAAGTCGCGATTGAAATTTGAATTCGGCTCCCCTCTTCTATTTTTCGTGACGGTAACCCTAAAGCCTAGCCACACCCCCACTCAAAATGCATTAGTCATAGTTTTGTCTATCAAATCATCCACAATCAGCTCGGCTTCCATATTATTTTTTAATTATTTTTTAATCTCCCTCATATACGCAGTGTTAGATATTGAGCGGTTACAGGCCGAGGGCATGAGCGTAAACTGAATGCAAAATTCTCGACTGAAATTTGAAACCGACTCGTCTCTTCCATTTTTTGTGCTGGTAGCCCAAACGCCACGCCACATCTCCACTAAAAATCCATTAATCATGGTTCTGTCTATTAAATCATCCACGATCAGCTCGGCTTCCATAAAACAAGAGTGGGGATTATTTTTAATCTCGCTCATATATGCATTGTTAGATGTTGAGAGGTTTACAGGCCGAGGACATGAGCGTTAACTGAATACAAAAAGTCTCGACTGAGATTTGAACTCAGATCCCCTCTACCATTTTTCGTAATGGTAATCCTAGCGCCTAGCCACACATCCACTCAAAATGCATTAGATATCACCTCTGTATCGGTGAACCTGCCTATGAGGTAGCTTTTTCTCTGCAGATTAGTCATGGTTCTGTCTATCAAATCATCCACGATCAGCTCGGCTTCCAAATCATGCAATGCAAAAAGTCGCGATTGAAATTTGAACTCGGCTCCCCTCTTCTATTTTTCGTGACGGTAACCCTAAAGCCTAGCCACACCCCCACTCAAAATGCATTAGTCATAGTTCTGCCTATCAAATCATCTACAATCAGCTCAGCTTCCATATCATTTTTTAATTATTTTTCAATCTCCCTCATATACGCAGTGTTAGATATTGAGTGATTTACAGGCCGAGGAGATGAGCGTAAACTGAATGGAAAAAGTCTCGACTGGAATTTGAACTCGGCTCCCCTCTTCCATTTTTCATGACGGTAACCCAAACTCCTCGCCACATCTCCATTCAAAATGCATTAGTCCTGGTTCTGCCTATTAAATCATCCACGATCAGCTGGGCTTCCATAAAACAAGAGTGGGGATTATTTTTAATCTCACTCATATACGTAGTGTTAGATATTGAGCGATTTACAGGCCGAGGGAATGAACGTAAACTGAATGCAAAAAGTCTCGACTGGAATTTGAACTCGGCTTCCCATTTCCATTTTTCGTGACGGTAACCCTCGCGCCTAGCCACACCTCCACTCAAAATGCATTAGATATCACCTCTGTACATTAACACGCGAGGGTGCTAAAAAGAATCTTAAATACGAAGATAAATGTTTTTCTAATGGCGATTCAAGGAGGAGCTTTAAGTGTGTTGTCAGGAGTTTTCAAGTGTTACAAAATACCTTGATTAAATGAAAGCAATTTCTCTCTTCGGTGAAGAGTCCATTAAATCTATGAAATCAAGAAATCTGCCATGAGTAGAGGAGACTCTTGACCGTTGCTAATAGAAACGTCTAAAATACTTCATTAAGATGAATATCGTCATTTAGAATAGGCTGGCTCAGGTTAACACTTAGTTAAGAATAGGGTAGGGTCCTGATGAATTTATTTGGATTGAAACCATGGTAGAACCTTAACTCTTTTCTCTCTCTCTCTCTCTCTCTCTCTCTCTCTCTCTCTCTCTTTCTCTCTCTCTCTCTCTCTCTCTACATATATATATATAATATTAATGATTTGAAGGCAATTACAATGCGTATAAAAAATAAAAACAAAAAGGTGTTATTTTTGTCTTATCGATTTCGAAATCGATAAGACAAAAATAACATCTTTTTGTTTTTATTTTTTATATGCATTGTAATTGCCCTCAAATCATTAATATATTATAACATACTTAACAATGCTTCAAGCAAATTACCAATTACTTTTATATATATATATATATATATATATATATATATATACAAAACTAATTCTAATTCCGGTAAGGAAAACCCAGGTAAATAATTTGCAAGTAAAAACATACTACAAATAACTGCCTGAAAAAAAAAGACCTAGATATTCGCACTGAGCCACGGACACTTAGTTAAGAATATGGTAGGGGTCTGATTACATTATTTGGATTGAAACCATGGTAGACCCTTAAGTCTCTTCCTCTGCTACATTTACAAATATCATATACATATATATATATATATATATATATATATATATATATATATATACACAAACACACACACACAGCACATATATATATATATATATATATATATATATATATATACTACACTAATTCTATCAGTAAACCTTTGCGTTAAGGAAAACCCCAGGTAAATAATTTGCAAGTAAAAATATACCACAAATGACTGCCAGTGGAAAAAGAAAAAAGAAAAGACTTAGATATTCGCACTGAGGTACGGCCACTTAGGTAAGAATAGTATAGAGCCCTGATTACATCATTTGGATTGAAACCATGATAGACCCTTAATTCTTTTCCTCTATTATTATTGCTAATAACATGTATATATATATATATATATATATACATATATATATATATATATATATCAACGATGGGCCTATTCAATACTTAATTGGGTGACCACTTAAGCAACAGTAGCTATTGTAAGAAACCTGTGTCCTTTGTTTATAAAAAAATGACTTGATTCGGCATTAAATGACCAAAGAAAGGTTGATATGCCGTAAAACAAAAATACTAGCCAACCAAACTTAAAACTGAAGTTAAGCAGCGATGAGACTGTTTAATACTTGATTGGGTGACCACAAGCAATAGACTGTAAGCCACCCAAACTTTTGCTTATTAAAATTACTTGATTCGGCATTAAATGATCCAAGAAAGGTTTATATGCCGTAAAACGAAACAACTAACCAACCAAACTATAACTGAAGTTAAGCAACGATGAGCCCGTTAACTCCTTAATTTGGGTGACCACTTAAGCAACAGTAGGTACTGTAAGAAACCTGCGTCCTTTGTTTATCAAAAATGAATTGACCCGGCATTAAATGACCCAAGAAAGGTTTATATGCTGTAAAACAAAACAACTAGCCAACCAAAATCAAACCGAAGTTAGGCCGCGATGAGCCTGCTAAATACTTAATTTACTGACCACTTAAGCAACAGCAGGTACTTTGGGATGTTCCAGAATTACGAAACCGTTCGACAATTCAATTCAGGAGCCGAAAATAAGAGCGGTGGATATATGTTTATTTGACTTACACCCCCCCCCCGAGTGTGACACAAGGTCAATTTTTAAGCGGAATATAACAGGTTTGAATTCAGAATTTTCCTTTATCCAGATGAGTTGCTGTACCAATACTAGGATTTTATATTATAGATAGCAATACCCGAATTATGAAAAGTCATTACCGGTGAGTTTACTATAATAGACTATTGCCAATTATTTCATTATAAAAATGCATTGCAAATGATTTCAATATGAAAATCATTTTCAAAAAGTATTTACCAACGATTTTATTATTTAAAAAAATATACCAATGATTTTACTAAATAAAAAGCATGGCCAATGATTTTTACTATAAAAAAAAAACATTGCCAATAATTTTACAATAAAAAAAAACATTGCCAATAATTTTTACCAATAATTTTTACTATAAAAACATTGCCATGATTTTTACTATAAAAGGTATTGCCAATAATTTTTACTATAAAAAGCATTGCCAATGATTTTACTATAAAAAAATATTTCCAATGATTTTACTATAAAAAGCATTGCCAATAATTTTTAATATAAAAAGCATTGCCAATGATTTTACTATAAAAAGCATTGCCAATGATTTTATATAAAATGCATTTCCAATGATTTAACTATAAAAAGCATGGCAATGCTTTTTACTATGAAAAAACATTTCCAATGATTTTACTATAAAAAGCATTGCCAATAATTTTACTATAAAAAGCATTTCCCAATGATTTTACTATAAAAAAAAATCATTGCCAATGATTTTACTATAAAAAAAACATTGCCAATAATTTTTACTATAAAAAGCATTTGCACTGATTTTACTATAAAAAAAATATTTTACTATAAAAAGCATTGCCAATGATTTTACTATAAAAAGCATTGCCAATAATTTTTACTATAAAAAGCATTTCAATGATTTTACTATAAAAATATGCATCGATTATTTTACTATGAAATTAATTACAAAAATATTTAGACATGAAAATGATTTACTAATGCATTATCAATTATTTTACTATAAAATACATTACAACTTATTCACTGATAAAAGTGTATCAAAAGTTACAATAAAAATGAATTGCCAATGATTTTACTATAAAAATGTATTATAAATGAGATTATTATAAAAATGCATTGCAAATGATTTTACAATGAAATGCAGTATGAATTATTTTACTATAAAAAATACATCAGAAATTAAAAATGAATAAATAAATAAACAGGTTGACTCTTTTCCATCATTAATATAACTAGCAAATATATGGGCCCACCGGGCTCAAGAGTTTAATTTTTAATGTAATAAAATATTATATTACAAATTATAAAGACTAATGAAACTAAATAAGAATGCAGATATAAAAAAAATTGAAAAAAGGTAGGGGTATAATCGAAAAATAGAACAACTAAAACTTACTCTCCATCACTCCCGTCTTTTATTCCGAAATTTTCTTAATTTAGTTATTTAGTTAAAATAGGAAGCAAAGAATAAAATTACAGTTATTTCTTCTTGTTAATGGATTTCTTTTAAGATTTATCCCCGAGATTATTGCTCATATTCATTAAGATAAAAACCAAGCAATTAAACATCAATAATACTAAGCACATATTTATCAAAATCAAATTTTTAACATCAATATGAAAATTAGCCTTCCCGTTCACACTGTAAACCGCCATTTTGTTGTATATATAAACACACTTGCATGTTATTAGTATGTAGATATGGTCAACATGTCTAACTCCGGTTTCGACCGGGGGTGGGCAGTGGCTTCGGCCCCGGACCGTACAATCGTTGATCCCAAAGGGCCCACCCCCAGGCAATACCTGCCCCCTCATTTTAAAGGGATAGGGCTGTGTTTATTACCCGGCGCTTGAGACGCCCCCTTAAGAGGGAATACTGACGGGATCAACGCCACACATTAATAGGGATTTGTGCCTAACCCATACACGTGGGGTACGTGGTAAATATCCTAGTATGTAGATATGGTCAAAAAGTATTAATAATGTAAAACAATTTTATTAGTAATTGAGGCTTGAATAAAAATAAAATCATGGAGACTGCAACGTAAATAACTAAGGGAATTGTGACTTGAGTAGTAACATAGTTTCGGTTACAATCTCCATTATAATATTTTTTTTTTTTACATGAGGACTTTAGATATCCGCGGATTTTAGTATCCGTAGAAGCCAGGTACTGAATGCCGATCATATGAGCATATTTACAGCAAACGCTACCAGTTATTGGGCGTATCTATCAAGACAACAGCATTGCGAACGGGCTAAGCTTCTTGCATTTTCTTCAGCGGACGACATGTTGTTTTTGAACATTAAAAACACAGTTAAACGAATTTGGGATGAAAGGAAGAAGCAATAATGGTGTTTTTCTTTTAGGAATCCGGCTCGCAACGGAAAAGAAAGGGTGGCGGGAAATGGCGGGAAGTAAAGAGGAGGGGGTAGAGGCAGAAGAAGAAGATTCTGGTTTCGGATTAATTGTTAATGGATTTATTCAAGTTCGAGGGGTGCCATCTACACACACGCCGAGTCGATAACTCGCAGAAAAAGAAACGTATGCTGGCGTGTGTGCGTGTGCTTGTGCGCGTGCGTGCGTGCGTGCGCGCGTGCGTGCGCGCGTGTGTGTGTGTCTGTGTGTGTGAGTGTTTATTACACAATATAAACAATATCACATGAAACAAAACAAAACAAAACAAAAAAATATTAATGATAATAATGATAATTGTTGTCATCATCGTAATCATTGTTTTCATAATTTACTTATATATTTTTCACGGTATTGTGTGTGTATGTGTGCGCGCACGCGCGTGCGTGTGTGTGTGTGAGTGTTGTGTTGTGAGTGTGTGTGTGTGTGTGTGTGTGCGCGCGTGTGTGTGTATATGTGCGTGTGTGTGCGTGCGTGTGTGTTTTTATGTGTGTGTGTATGTGTGCGTGTGTGTGTGTGAGTGTTGTGCGTGAGAGTGTGTGTTGTGTAAGAGTGTGTGTGTGGAGTGTGTGTGTATGTGTGTGCGCGTGTGTGTGTGTATGTGTGCGTGTGTGTGTTGTGTTTGTGTGTGTTTTTTATGTGTGCGTGCGTGTGTGTATGTGTGCGTGTGTGTGTGGCGTGTGCGAGTGTATGTGTATGTGTGTGTGTGCACGAGTGTGTATGTATGCGAGTATGTGTGCGCGCGTGTGCGTGGTGTGTATGTGTGTGTGTGTGTGCGAGTGCGTGTGTGTGTATGTGTGTGTGTGTGTCTGTATGAGTGTGTCTTTGTGTGTGTGCGAGTGCGTGTGTGTGTTGTGTGTGTCTGTGTCTGTATGAGTGTGTCTTTGTGTGTGTGTGTGTGTGTGCGAGTGCGTGTGTGTGTGTATGTGTGTGTCTGTGTCTGTATGAGTGTGTCTTTGTGTGTGTGTGTTGTGTGTGTGTGTGCGAGTGCGTGTGTGTGTGTATGTGTGTGTCTGTGTCTGTATGAGTGTTTCTTTGAGTGTCTGTGTGTGTGTGTGCGCATGTGCGTGTGTCTGTGTGTCTGTGTCTGTGTGTGTCTGTGTGAGTGTGTGCGTGTTTCTCAGCTGACTAATGACTTCAGCTTTTATCCTTTATATATCTGATCAGGTTGTGATTTGACTAATGAGCAATTATTTCATTCCTTGCATCTTGGTAACTTTTCCAATGTATATAAATATATATTCTTTACTAGTATATATATATACTAGAAGGGGCTATCCAGCATCACTTGGGTAGAGGGAACACCAAAAAAAGTGCACCAATGTACCAATTGTGTCTCGCAGAGCCATTATTATTATTTTTGAGTTTTCACATCAGCATTAGCTGATGGTCTTTCAATGGAGTCTGAGTGACAGCAAGTCTCCTCATGTCTCCAGGACTCTTCTGAGTATTCTGGCAGATTGCAGCAGTGCAGTGTTCTGAATGGTATC
>CM042163.1:68532007-68539507 GCA_023376005.1 Doryteuthis pealeii
AAAAGATTCTCAAATATTATTTTCGCACTAAAAAAAAAAATTAACTTGTTTTTTCCGGCAAAAAGTTATAGTTTGATCAGAATTATCTCTTCTTTTTTTTTTTAAATATTTATTCTATTTTATTTATTTTTATTTTTTTTAATCTTCTGTTTGAAGAATCCTCGCTCACACTCTTGCCGCCTATTCTCTTCGAAATTCGGTGTGCATCGGCGCAAAACGATAATTGTCTGCGAGATGAAAAGAAACCATTAATCGGTGCCGTCGAAAAAAAGCCAAAAGCACATTTCCATGCTTCGCGTCTCAGAAGAAACGGTTTTTTTGTTTGTTTCATTTTAGCTTTGTTCAAGAGAAATGGTATTTCTCGGAAGAGTTCTCGAGGCAAAACCCAACTAGGGCAGAAAATGGAATTGTTCTCTTTTTTTTTTTTTTTCATTTTTTTCTTTTTTTCTGAAGATCTGACTATTCTGTCTGGAGAAGAAAAATAAATAAATAAATAGATAAATAAATAAATAAATAAAAATAGCCAGGCTGCTACAATCAAAGAAACCATTTGCGTCTCACTTGTCGAAACATAATAACTTTTGGTTTTCGAAGACAAACGCTCGCATTGAATGAGCGTTCATGTTTTAAGTAGAGCCAAACAACCAAATAATGGCCGCACTTCCTTTTTAACAGGAACAAACGGAAATGCAATTACAAGAATGCTCCGAAACTAATGCCTCGTGTTTATTTCCATAAAAAGCTAAGAGGGTAATCCCAAAGGTAAGGTCTCCAAAATATTTAGAAATCACAGAAAAAAAAGACTGAAGGAATCGGAAGAAATACCATGAATAAGCAGTTTGAATTTTTGAAACTAGTAATTAAAAACATTATTCAAAAAAACTCTTTGAACCAGTGGTAAACGTGCTTTGAATTGTGTAATGTTATTGAATGCTCGTATTAGGCGCGCGGTCTTGAAGAAAGGCGGCTAACATGCTGCTTGGAAACCAATGGTAACAATGGCACCTTAAAATGTATTGTACACTATATTAAATAAATACGGCATTTATTTATTATACCACTTTATTTTCAATTCTCCAATACTAAAGAGAGGACTACACACACACACACACACACACACACACACACACACACACACACACACACACGCACGCACACACACACACACACACACACACACACACACACACATATATATATATATATATAAATTATTAGTTACACTTAGTTTAACATTTAAATATGAAATACAATGTACTGTAACTGTGATGAAATACATTTTGGAAACATTTATGGGAAAAGACGGAAAAATTTATGGGTCCCAACTAAAGCTGTCTAACTTCTACATTGTAACTTATCCCGTGTAACTCGTTTCTAAGGAACTATTCAAATGTAAATACATTTGAATAGTTAGCTTGAAATAGTGAGGGGAAAAAGAAGAAAAACACTGGGACGTATGGATGCGATTTTATTGCGTCCTTTTAAATTTTTATGCGCCAGGGACGCAGTCACATAGCTATCAGTATCTCTGCCTAAATAATAATAGGGTTTGAGGATGACAATGAGGAAATTAGGCTTTCGTACCGATTATTTTTAAATACACATCGTATTTTCTTCTTTTTTTCTTTCTTGTTTATGAGAAAACAGGTGTGCATCGATCGTAATTTATAAAATTTGCTAGAAAATTTGAAATATTTCAAAATACTCGATTATTAAAATTTGAGCGAGTCACCTATCTAAATATAATTATTTGGCTTTTTGTTTTTTCTATTTTTTTTCTATTTTTTATTTTTATTTTTACATTTAAAAATAAGGTATGCGTCTAATTAAAAAAAAGAGATAATTAAAAAAAAAATTTGCAAACGTTACTTAATTTGAAATTTAATAATTTTGAAATTTTAAAAATAGTTTTTTAAAAAAAACCCTCTTCTAGTGTTATAATCCAATTAAAATATTTTTGGATAACTTGTCAAATCAACTTCGGATTTCTTTGTATTTATTTGGAGATAAACAGCAGTGTTAATCTGATAATCGCACTAATTAACCTGAATGTTCATTCTCTTATTATCTTATTCTATTGTTCTATGATTCTATTATTCTCTTGTTCTCTTATTCTATTAATCACTTAGCAATTATTATAGTGTAATAAAACAATGTCGAAAATACGTGTCTCTTTAACGTATTACAAAAACCAGGTAGATCTGCTAGAATATATATATACAAGGTGTGTGAAAATGTATCGATATTTTTGTACTTTTTGACACACCTTGTATTCTGAAGAAAATAACGTTCCATTCATTAATTTCTTTTCAGAATACAAGGTGTATCAAACAAGTACCAAGTATAAATCTGAATTTACCAAGATAGAAATGAAGAATGTATGGAATGGTATTCTTTTCAAAAACAAATAATATATATATATATATATATATATATTATATATATATATATATATATATATATTAATTATATTATATATATATTAATTATATTATATATACGTGTGTGTGTGTGTGTGTGTGTGTGTGTGGAATATTGTAAAAATTGAAAAATCACAAGTTTCATAAACGAATAATGTTTATTACGCCAACGCCAAAGTGTTTCGGTCTGTTTAAATAAACCTTCATCAGGGCTTTCGTTGGTTTAATGCAGAAAATAAATTATTATTGAAAGCACAAAGTCTACGAGCTTCTGTTTCTCGTGTGTTTGCTTTCTTTTTGTTGATCTTCGGATTCACTTCCGTTTTTTCTTCATGCACACACACAAATATATATATATATATATATATATATATATATATATATATATATATATATATATATATATATATATATAGTTAGTCCTTTGTTAGTATTGGAGAAATGAGAATAAAGTGCTCGATTACTTTTGTAAAACCTGTATTTATTTATTATAGTGTACAATACATTTAAGGTGCAAGCATTACTTCATAAGTGCGCTGTCGTGATGAAGGGCAGCAGCACAAACATGCTGCTTAGAAACCAATGGTAACAATTGCACCTTAAATGTATTGTACACTATATATATATATATATATATATATATATATATATATATGTGTGTGTGTGTGTGTGTGTGTGTGTGTGTGTGTTAAACTGTATTGACGATTCTGATAGGACAAGTTTTTGTTCGATCCTTTCTAAAAAAAAAGGTCCGACAAGAATCGTCAATACAGTTTAACACAACATATTTAAAAGAAAAAATGCTGCCAAAATATACTTGATGAAAATTAAAGAAAAAAAAAAGAAAGAAAGAAAGAAAGAAAGAAAGAAAGAAAGAAAAAAGAAAGAAAGAAAGAAAAGAAAGAAAGAAAAAAAGAAAGAAAGAAGAAAGAAAGAAAGAAAAAGAAAGAAAGAAAGAAAGAAAAGAAAGAAAGAAAGAAAGAAAGAAAGAAAAAAGAAAAGAAAAAAGAAGAAGAAAGAAAGAAAGAAAAAGAAAGAAAAGAAAGAAAGAAAGAAAGTAAAAGAAAAAGAAAAAAAGAAGAAAGAAAAGAAAAAGAAAAAGAAAGAAAAGAAAGAAAGAAAGAAAGAAAAAAAGAAAGAAAGAAAAAAGAAGAAAAAGAAAGAAAAGAAAGAAAGAAAGAAGAAAGAAAGAAAAGAAAGAAAGAAAAAGAAGAAGAAAGAAAGATCAAGCTAAAACTGGAAATTGAATGATCATAACACTTCAGTTATCTGCAATAAACGAAAGCCGATCATCATAAACGGTGGTGGTGGTGGGAGGAGGACTTAGGTCGCAATAACATTCATATTCGGCCTGAATCTGCGAGTAATTACAAAAAATTATCCCTTACAAAAATGGCGACTGATCCAACGCGCCTGTCTTTTTACACACACACACACACACACACATCTCCATATCCCTGGATAGTGATCCATCACACAAATAAAGAATTTTTACGTTTTTGTATTTGGCGTATAATCAGAACGTAGGAAATATAATGAGAAGTCCGTAACAACAATATCAAACACAAGCGGCGATAGGAAAGACCAAATCTCCGAAGCTCGTTTATCAACATCCGCTTTTATATTGCCATTTTATGACCTTAATTCTGCCGCGGGCCCACAGCGTTTTGTCTCACGCGTCAACGATTAACTTCGGCAACCATTACAGGCGAGATCAGCAGTCTGCTCGGATTTACCGCTCTCCTAACACCGGAAAGCATATAAACACCAGTGTCGCAAAATATGAAAAAAAATAAAGATACAAGGGCAACTGTATAAATAAATTTTGCTTGTCTATAATTTAGAAAACTTGGAAGAAGCTAATAATGTCCGCTAGGTGGTGTTTTTTTTTTTTTCTTCGGTGGGGTTGATGAAGGCGTGGATGTTTTTATCGGCTGATAGTGTTCAATTTAGCCAAGTTGCCGCATGATTTCTGATTTCTGATTTTCTATGCAAATGGCGCTGGTATTGAATATCACCCCGAGGCTCTTGTGTTAGCATACAAACTTTCACTTGAGTGTACCGAGTGATATCATTGTGTCAGGACGAATACTGGTATTTTTATACCGGTATTAAATAACGATACAATACACATACTGAAGATATGGAAGAAACTGGGGCAGGTGGATATGCCCTTAGAATACGCTGTATCCCATGCAGAGCTGTAAGACCACCATCAAAACCGGGGTGGATAAGACATTAAACTGCATCTTCTGGTGAGTGTGAACTCATTGTCATTACTCCCAGGTCAACTCTGAGCCGTTGTGGTTGTACTTTTTAAGGTCCCATATGTGGGACAAATAGTTCTGTTTTTGTTGTTTTTTGGGGGTTTTTTTATTACAGTGCGTTATTATTTCTTTAATATTAACAATCATAATTTCTGAATATAATTGTAATACAATTTTTTGTAATACAATTTTTTGTTATGTAATTTTTTTGTAATGTGATTTTTTTTAAATGTAATTGTTTTGTAATATAATCTTTTTGTAATATAACCTTTTTGTAATATAATTTTTTGTTATGTAATTTTTTTGTAATGTAACTTTTTTGTAATGTAATTTTTTTGTAATATAACCTTTTTGTAATATAATTTTTTGTTATGTAATTTTTTTGTAATGTAACTTTTTTATAATATAACCTTTTTGTAATATAATTTTTGTTATGTAATTTTTTTTGTAATGTGATTTTTTTTAAATGTAATTGTTTTGTAATATAATCTTTTGTAATATAACCTTTTTGTAATATAATTTTTTGTTATGTAATTTTTTTGTAATGTAACTTTTTTATAATATAACCTTTTTGTAATATAATTTTTGTTATGTAATTTTTTTGTTATGTAATTTTTTTGTAATATAATCTTTTTGTAATATAATCTTTTTGTAATATAATTTTTTTTGTAATGTAATTTTTTGTAATATAATTTTTGCAATATTTCTTTTTGTAATATGAATTTGTAATATTATTTTTTTGTAATATTTTTTGTAATATAATTTTTTTAAATATTTTTTGTAATATTATTTTTTTGTAATATTTTTTGTAATATAATTTTTTTGTAATATAATGCTTTTGTAATATAATTTTTGTAATATAATCTTTTTGTAATTAGATATTTTGTAATATCTTTTTTTGGCAATATAATTTTGGGCAATATAATCGTAATATAATTTTTTTTAATTACAGTGAATTATTATTTCTTTAATACTAACTCTCTGAACAAAAAATATAAAAAATTCAAGCCAATAAACCCCACAAATGTCACTCATTTAAATCAATTTTTTTTTCTCAACAAAACTCATTAAATTTTTCATTGGACAATATTAACTCCATCATAATCATCATTAGCTCGCTAACATCACGGATACCCATGACTCACGAAGGTTTATATATATTTACCAACCCCTCTACACGAGCAGGATGTGACACAAGGTCAATTTCTTAAGCGGAGTTTAACAGGTTTGAATTCAGAGTTTTCCTTCTTCTAGACCGGTTGCCTAAACAAAATTAAAGAGCCCAGTCTGTCCTACTATTTACCTATAGCTGGAGGGAGAGTAGAATTTATACCTTTCCCAAGGGTATTATAATTACCACGTCCAGGATTTGAACTCGGGGCGACGAGTCCATTTCTTATTACTTTAACCATTACACCACGCGCTTCCTACTGAGGCGAAATATCGATTGAATTTAGTTGCTGTTTTGTTATATCCACTTTTACTTTATTTTCAAACACACACACACACACACACACATATATATATATATATATATATATATATATAAATGTTGGTGTGCCGGAGCTATGTTGCCGTCGCTTTCTTTTGGACCTCTTGGCTTCATGGTTTTGTGCCAGGGTGACTTCAGACATGAATAGTCTCAGCTGGAAAGGGTAATGCCAAAGCACCTGAGATCATACTTGCAGATACCCTCATATTAAGTTAGATATTGGAGGCGCGTGCTGTAATGGTTAGAGTCATAGGAAATGGACTCGCCGACCCAAGTTCAAATCCTGGACGAGGCTGTTTGTATTTCACATAGCGCTAATACCTTTGAGAACGGTATGAATCCAACTACTCTCCCCAGCTATGGATAAATAATAGGGCGGTCTGTACTCTTTAACCATGACTAGGTAACTAGTCTAGGAGAAGGAAAACTCTGAATTGAAACCTGTTAAACTCCGCTTAAGAAATTGACCTCGTGTCACATGCTACTCGTGAGGAGGAGTTATTAATATATATATATATATATATATATATATAAAGTTAGGTATAAAAAAGTAAATCGTCGGGGTGGCCTATCAACCAGACAGCGAGGGAGTCTATCCCCTTTTCACTAGCGCTAGACTAAGGAGATTAGTTTTGGCGTCCAAGGTGGAGCGCGACACCTACCATCAGCTCCTCACTTTATCACACATCCCCGTGCTACTCATACGCTGAGTTGGCGAGGGCCGGTATCGAACCCTGAACCTCGTGGTTCCCAAGTCGTACGCTCTACCGACTGAGCTAAACCGATATACGCATGACCACTTTTGTCTTCTGGCCCGATTCCCAAATAAATCTCCGGGGCCTTGTGCCCTGGTTCGCCAAATAAACTGAGTAGTGGCTTCGATCCTCACTGGGTGTCCTCTGTTTGCTGCTAAATTTATGCGACAATAAGCAAATCACAGGAAGTGTGACTTTGAGCTGCTGCTGCTGCTGCTGAGAACCGGAAGCCATATTGCTATTTTTAAAAAAAGCAGCTTGCTGGATGTGTTGCATATGACGCCATTTTTTCTCTCTATTTCTCGCTCTTCCATTTTCCACTCTAATTATTCGCTGTGGATCTGGAGATTAGTGCGTGCATTTTCCGAAAATTATTGGTTGTGTGATGCGCGCAGTAATACATCTTGTGAAGAGAAAGTGATTTCTCTTCTTTAAGGTTCTTTTTTTCTTTCTTTCTTTCTTTCTTTTTTTAGTTTTCTTCGAGATATTCGAGTTGTTAATTAGGAAATCCTTGCAACGTAAAAAAAAAAAAAAAAAAAAAAAATTTTCGTTCGAGAAAGTGACGA
>CM042163.1:68544507-68644507 GCA_023376005.1 Doryteuthis pealeii
GATTCGGAATGACATGAGTCTAGGAAGCCTTAAAATGTAGCGAAATGTATCTATTCATTTCCCGTTGAGAATACGTAGGACATTTTATATTCTAATATATATATATATAAGGTGTGTCAAAAAAAGTATCGATATTTTAAAATACTTTTTGACACACCTTGTATTCTGAAAAAAAATAACGTTCCATTCATTCTTCATTTCTATCGTAGTAGATTCAGTTTTAAACTCGACACTTTTATGACACACCTTGTATTCTGAAAAAATAATTAAGTGAACGTTTTTAATGACGGATAATCACTTAAAGTGATGTTCCGAAACCATTGGTAAAACGAACTTTTAAATGTATTGGTGACTATAAATATATATATATATATATATTATATATATATATATATATATATATATATGTTAACAATTATATATATATATAATTAATAACAATTAAATATAGATATATATTATATATATATTATAATATATTAATTTGAAAGCAATTACTAGCATTGTAATTGCTTTCAAATTAATATATTATAACATACTTAACAATGCTTCAAGCAAATTACCAATTACTTTTATATATATATATATATATATATATATATATATATATATATATATTGGGGGAGAATATGTGCTTAATGGAAGTCATACCTAATTTTTTAAAATTAATTGATAGTTAATGAATTAGGCGGGAATACCTATTCAAATGTAAGGCTAAACAAATCGAGAAAAATCTATCTCTGTATGTACATTTCAGCATATTAGGCCCCATCAGCAGAGCTATAGACAGTAGGACCGCTTTGTGTGTGATTCGAAGCGGTTTTCCTGTCTATAGCTATGCCGATGAGGCCTAATAGGCTGAAATATACATACATAGATTGATTTTTCTCGATTTGTTTAGCCTTACATTTGAATAGGTATTCCCGCCTAATTCATTAATTATCAATTAATTCATTTTCAAAAATTAGGTATGACTTCAATTAAGCACATATTCTCCCAAAAATTGTCGGCTAAAAAAAGCCATATCAAAACACATCGTTTGTTTGTTTACTTTTCATATATATATATATATATATATATATATATATATATATATATATATTAATTGTTATTAATATGATTGACAGTGTTTCATCTAAAAAGGAAATAAAGATAAACTTCAGACTATTTAAGATTGTTATCTCTTGTCTTGAGTCCCCGGAATTTTTCTTTGAACCCCACGGGAATAACTCTGCGAGGAATTTTTTCAGTTCATCTCTTGGGAATATCAAAAACAGTCAGGCTTTCGACATTTTCTTTGCTTTTTTTTTCACTTTGTTATTCATAAGAAATCCGTGACATTTCATATAAATATCTTTTTGTTGTGTTAACGGCTTTTACTTAGGGATAAACGGACAATGTCAGCAGCATCCCCATCCTAGCACAACCAGAAATGACGGCACCCCTGTCCCTCAGCACTAATCCCTGACGTCTACTCACTTTGATGTGACGTCAGGTACACTTATAGTTGACGTTCTTCTTCTTTTTTCTTCGTCTTCTTCTTCTCTTTTGCCTATTCGTTTATTTCTTCTTCTTCTTCTTCTTCTTCTTCTTCTTCTTCTTCTTCTTCTTCTTCTCTTTTATCTTTTCACTGATTTCTTCTTTTTCTTCTTCTTTTCTTTTGTTTTTCATTCATTTCTTCTTCTTTTTCTTCCTCTTTTTCTTCTTCATATCTTTTGCCTATTCATTCATTTCTTCTTCTTCTTCTTCTTCTTCTTCTTCTTCTTCTTCTTCTCTTTTGCCTATCCATTCAGTTCTTCTTCTTCTTCTCTTTTACCTTTTCATTCATATTTTTTCTTGTTCTTCTCCTTCTTCTTCTTCTTCTCTTATCTTCATTTCTTCTTCTTCTTCTTATCTTTTGTATATTCATTCATTTCTTCTTCTTCTTCCTCTTATCTTTTGTATATTCATTCATTTCTCTTCTTCTTCTTCTTCTTCTTCTTCTTCTTACCTTTTGTATATTCATTCATTTCTTCTTCTCTTTTGCCTATTCATTCATTTCTTCTCCTTCTTCTTTTTCTTATTTTTCTTCTTCTTCTTCTTCTTCTTCTTCTTATTATTATTATTATTATTATCTTTTGTATATTCATTCATTTCTTCTTTTTCTTCTTCTCTTTTACCTTTTCATTCATTTCTTCCCCCTCCTCCTCCTTGTGTCTTCTTCTTATTATTATTCTTTTGTTTTGACTTTTCATTCATTTCTTCTTCCTCTTCCTCCTCCTCCTCCTCATTGTATCTTCTTTTTCTTTTTCTTCTTCGTCTGTTGCCTCTTTCTTCTTCTTCTTCTTCTTTACCTTTTCATTAATTTATTCTTATTATTATTTCTTTTTGCCTTTTCATTCAGTTCTTCTTCTTCTTCATCATCATCATCTCTTTTACCTATTCATTCGTTTCTTCTCCTTTTTCTTCTTCATCATCATCATCATCATCATCTCTTTTGCCTATTCATTCATTTCTTCTTCTTCTTCTTTTTTGCCTATTCATTTCTTCTTCTTCTTCTTCTTCTTCTTCTTCTTCTTCTTCTCCTCCTCCTCCACCCTTCTTCGTTGTACTGACTGACGAAAGCTGAAGACGGGAAACGCTGCTAAGAAAAACACTGATTTCTTCGCAAGATGGATTCCCATCTGACTGGGATGTGTAAAAATACCAGAACCTCGTTTGACTGGCGGCGATGGCTTCCGAAAGATCTGATAAATATTGATAAACGTCGAACAGGATTTTCGGCTGGATAAACATAACCGGATAAAGCCGAAGATTAGCTAATCCGCTGGAAAGGCACGGGAGTTTGAGGTCGGGCAGTTTCTTTCGCATCTTGTACCTGCTCGAGTTAAGTGTGGGGCACAGGAGACTTGTACGCGCTTCACACTGGGCATCGGCAAATTTCCTATTCTATTGGCTCAACAAATCATTCGTAGTATTTCTCGGTATGTTTGAGATGAGGCTTGATGATTAGTATTATCTGCGTTATTCGGACTATTTTCCCCATCTTTATTGTTATTTGTACAACGTTTCGGCCGACATGCCCTGCGGCCTTCTTCAGGTATTTCTTGTCAGACTTGATGGAACCCGATTACGACAAGAAAGTTCCCGGGTTCAAAAAGAAGGTTCCCGAGTCCAAAAAGAAGGTTCTCGTGTCCGAGAAGGTTCCCGAGTCCGACAAGAAATACCTGAAGAAGGCCGGACGGCATATCGGCCGAAACGTACAAATAACAATAAAGATGGAGACAATAGTCCGAATAACGCAGATAATACAAATCATTCGTTGGATGTACACATCTATATATTAAGACATGTATAAAATCTATACATTAAAACACACACACACACACACACACACACACACACAACACAAACATACACACACTCATATATAGAGCGACGTGTGGTCTAATGGTTAGAGTCGTAGGAAATGGACATGTCGGCCCGAGTTCAAATCCTGGATGTCGTAATTGCATTTCACTTAGAGCTAATACCCTTGGGAAAGGTATGAATCCTACTCTCCCTCCATCTATGGATAAATAGTAAGCCAGACTGGGAACTTTAACCATGGTTAGGCAACCGGTCTAGGAGAAGAAAAACTCTGAATTTAAACCTGTTGAACTACGCGTAAGATAGTGACCTTGTGTCGCATCGTGGGGTTGTTAAATATATATATATATATATATATATATATATAATATGGGGGGAGGTAAAATGAGAAAAGTAATCAGCCAATATATGAAGAAAATGTAGAACAAACACGGGATGTTACAATGGATGGGAATCTATTAGTTGTAGTGTCGATGTTCGAACATTTCGGTTTATAATGAAACCTCCTTCAGGACAATGAAACTAGTCAAGGAGAAAAAAAAAAAAGAATTTATGTAAATATATGTAATAAATTTCCATCCATTGTAACATCCCATGTTTGTTCAATACTCTCTCTCTCTCTCTCTCTCTATATATATATATATTATAATATATATTATATATATATATATATATATATATAAATATATATATATATATATATATACAAACCTCTTCGCATCAGCAAGTTCTGACCCAATGTCAATATCTTAAGCGGAGTTTAATAGGTTTGAAATCAGAGTTTTCCTTCTCCTAGACTGGTTACCAAGCCAATGTTAAAGAGACCAGTCTGCCCCAGTATTTACCCGTAGGTGGAGGGAGAATATTCTTGCTTAGATATAAATGCTCTATCTACGATACTGACCACTATTTATTTTCACTATGTGAAATGCAAGCAGCCTCGTCCAGGATTTGAACTTGGGTAATTTAGTACGGCAATAACCGATACGCAACGAGCGCTATTTGGGCAAAATGTGGCATGGGAAGTTAATCGAACTGACAAACAAAGAGATCGATTGATTTCTGAAAGGAAATGACTAATCGATAAAAGCGATTGGGTGTTTTGATTAAAATGACAGATTAATCGACAAAAAAATGGCTGCGTCCAAAATAAGATAATTATTTGGCTGTATCTTTTTATTTATTTTTTTCTTCTATAAATCCTCTAATTTTTCAAATTTTTCCAGTTTTATTTCAGAATCCCCCCCCCCCCAACAATGTTCCAATGATGAAATTTTTATTATCTGCTTGACGACTTTCACGTTTGACAAGTTGAATATCAAGATATGATTACTTTTTAGTTATTTATTTTGCGCTTTCACAAGTATTGACATTACGTATAAGTTCGCTGCAAATACAAAAGATATGATATCGATCTAAAAAGTAATAAAACTGTTTTATTGTTTTGTTTTTTTTTGTTTTTTTGTTTTTCAGGTAAATAATTTCCAATACATTTTTATAGTAAATTATATCCAATGTATTTTTATAGGAAATCATTTCCAATGCATTTTATAGTGAATCCTTTCCAATACATTTACATAGTAGATCATATCCAATACATTTTATAGTAAATCATATCCAATACATTTTTATAGTAATTAATTTCCAATGTATTTTTATAGTGAATTATTTCCAATACATTTTTATAATAAATCATATCCAATACATTTTTATAGTAAATTATTTCCAATAAATTTTTATATTAAATCATTTCCAATACATTTCTATAGTAAATCATACCCAATACATTTTATAGTAAATCATTTCCAATATATTTTATAGTAAATTATTTCCAATAAATTTTTGTAGTAAATCATTTCCAATACATTTTTTATTATGTAAACTGTTTTTTTTATATAATGAAACTATTTTTTTTTATTTTTCAGGTTGGCAACCTTGATTGAAGAATACTTCTTGGAATTAGCATCCAGCTGAGTAATTTTGGATTATAACGAGTGTGTTTGGCTAAAATCGTCACGAAAATGTAATTATTTATTTTAATAATGTACTAGCAGGACCTGTGGATATACCACAGTATGATGATTTAATTATTACAACGTTAGATATGTTTCCTTAAGAGCTATTGCTAAATAGTTCAATATTTACAAAGTATAACAATTTTGATTTAACCCTCCCTCACTCTTTTTTCTTTTTTACTATGATAAAAAGATGAGATTCGACATAGATTATTTTGACACTGTATAGAGAACAGGTAAATAATCCATACCAAATTATTGATATAGAGAATGTCTTCTTTGTTATATATTGAGAAAGATTTACTCTAGAATTTATTGGGAATGATTTACTATAAGAAGGAATTAGAAATGGTTTATCTTAAAAATGCAATGCAAATTATTTATTGTAGAAATGTATTGGAAATGATTTACTATAAAATCTATTAAAAATGATTTACTATAAAAGTGTATTTTTCTATAAGATGTATTGAAAATGATTTACTGTAGAAATTTATTAAAGATTTACAATACAAATACGTTGGAAATTATTTACTCTATTCATGTATTGGAAGTGATTTACTATAAAATGTATTGGATATGATTTACTATAAAATGTATTGGCAATGATTTACTATAAAATGTATTGGATATGATTTACTATAAAAGTGTATTGGGAATTATTTTTCAATAAGATATATTGTAAATGATTTACTGTAGAAATGTATTAAAGTTTTACTATAAAAATTCGTTGGAAATTATTTACTATAGAAATGTATTGTCAATTATTTGCTATAAAAGCGCATGGAACATGATGTACTATAAACTACATCGGATATTATTTCCAAGAGAAATGTCTTGACAATTATTTATTATAAAAGTGTATTTTAAATAATTTACTAGAAAGTACATTGGAAATTATTTACAATAGAACTGTATTGGCAATAATTTCTATAACAATATAATGGCCATGATTTCTTGTAAAAGTGCATTGGAAATTATTTACTATAAAGTGAATTGGAAATTATATACAATAAAGTGCAGTGGAAATTTTTACTCTAGGAATGTATTGAAAATTATCTGTTTTAAAAATGCATTGGCAATGTTTTACTATAGAAATATATTGGCAATGTTTTACTATAAAGTCCGTTAGAAATTATTTACCATAAAATGTATAGGAAATCCTTTGCTATAAATGTGTATTGAAAATGACTTACTATGAAAGTATATTGTAATTTACCGTAAAAATGTATTGAGAATAATTTACTATAGAAATCTATTGGAAATGATTAACTATGAAAGTACATTGCATATCATTTACTATAAAAATGTATTGGATATGATTTACTCTTGAAATGTATTGTAAATTATTTACTATAAACATGTATTGGATATGAATTACTATAAACGTGCATTGGAGATGATTTTCTATAGAAATGTATTGTCAACGATTTGCTTAAAAATTGCAATCTTATATAGATCCGTCTGGCACTCTACAGATAACAGACAATCAATCTCTTCGGAATTATTAATATCGAGTCAAAAACAAAAATGGCTCCTTTGTTATTTTTAAATTAACAAAAGATATCAAGATCAATAAGAAAAGATATCTGGCTGAAATGCTTCATATAACCGGTTTATTATAAAGAATCTTATCACAGATCTTTTGTCTCGTTTTTTTTTTTTTAATGAAGCTCTCAATTGATTTTCGTTGATCTTGATTGATATTTTTGCAACCTGATTCCGGTTCAATTATTTATGATTGATTGATTGAAAATAACGTGAAATGATACGGGATTTCATCGATCTTGTTTGCGATTATTTGGCGCGCGAAAAAAAAAATGATATTGGCCTTTGATGAAGGAGTAAAAACAAAATGTCTGCACTTTGGATATTATCAAAATATCTGTTTATCGGAATATTATCAGTTGAAAAATCTTTTACAACAAATGTGACAACATTCGATAAAACAAAACAAATCAACCATATCTATTAATTTATGCATACGAGACATGTCTGTAAAACATGGAAATGTTTGATAATTTACGAGAAAATATTCTACCTAGGGAAATGGTGCTAATTTTATTTTTGATCTTTTCAAGTTTTCTGGACAACTTTTTAATATTTGGGTGGAATTCGTGATTAGTCCACCAAAGTTCAGGTCCCGAGTACTTTCGGCACTTCGATGTGCCATCATCATGGATGATGTGTTCCGGTTTTGTTTTTTTTCAAATTATATTAAAGTGGAGGTTGGAAGGAGAATAATTGGTGGGAAAGGTGCTATAGGCATTTTGAAATGTGTGTACTGCAATGAAAATTAATTTTATTTAAGGATGTTTTGTATTGTTTGATGTATAAAGCTTCTAGTATTTGGAGTTTTTGTTTATTTTTTTCTTTGTGGAAAATGTGCGTATAATAGTTTAAAATTAATAAGGTATAATATACCTTATTATTGAATAAGGTATATTATACCTTATTCAGTTTAAATATTTATTTATAGAGGCAGAAAAATACCAATAAAATTTGCTACAGTCGTGAGAGAAATTTGGCTGGTAAAGAGTTAAAAATTGTGACTCGGTTATTGCAGAACAGCAGTTATTTTGTAAGCATTTCGAGGTCGTCGACATGGAGAACTTCCCGACCAGAAAGTCTCATTGTTGCGAATTGGAATTTCAGGGAGACAGGTCCAGCTTTTAAAATGTGTGTTATAATCTTATGGGCCATCCTTTAGGCCTTCAAGCAAGAGCGCCCGTCCAATGGAATTGGATCCTTGGTAATCCTCTGATAAAGAATCCTTTGGTTTTTCTGGTAAAGAGTCCTGAGTATTGTAAGTCCCTCCTCAATGATTGCAAGTACAGCTGTGGCAAGTATCAGTGTTTAAGTAGTGTATCAGGCACGCAGTATGGCTAGTGATTAGCCGGAGGAATAAACCACGTGATCTCAGCTAGTTTATAAATTCAGGTGGGGAATTCTAGCACACCTTATATACACAAAATATTCTTTCATATAGGTAAAAAAATGTCAATAAAATTTGGTACAGCCTTTGGGAAAATTTGGTAGACAAAGATTTAAGACAAGATCACTATCCATTACGACACGATAATGCTAGGAATTTATATGAAGAAAAGAAAGAAGAAAAAAAAGAGATTGCAAAAGAGAATGTCCATTAATCTAATCTTTTATGGTAATGTCTGCGATGCTATTATGTCTTCTGCATTAAGGAAAGTTCTTAATGATCAGATTATGGATTTGAGTCTAGTCAGGACAAGACATGTCTTCTTTCTTACCTGCTACTAGTACCATGTAAACTAGTGTTATATACCGGACCCGACAAAGAACACGAAACACTTGTATTTAGTAAAAAATATTCTTTTACAGGGCTTGCCTAGACACTCACATCGCCAGACAAAAACTGTGGGGTTACTGGTTTACTTGCTGATGATCTGACAATCACAATTATTAGTATTATCTGCGTTATCACCTTGAGAAAGGGTGAACGTTCGCCCGAAATATCGGAATAGATTAAACTAGAAACAGAGCAACGGTTGAATATATAAAAATCTGATTTTTGTTCTGTTTTTCTTGTTTTTGTTCTTATTTCCAATGCTTTAAAAAGACCAAACAAACAACGTTCACAAGAACATAACATATATATATATAATATATATATATATTAAGAATGGAAAGAGTAACCTACTCGAGTTTCATCGATTGATTCTTCAGGGTTACTTTAAATTAATCGAGTTACGATTAATCTTAGTGTTATAAACATGCCGTTGGAATGGGACTATTCCAACGGGCATGTTTTAACACTAAGATTAATCGTAACTCGATTAATTTAAAGTAACCCTGAAGATCAATCGATGAAACTCGAGTAGGTTACTCTTTTCCATTCTTAAAATAAATTTATGCTCTACATTGTATTGAGCACTTTGTATTTGTTTTTTCTCAACCTTACCTGGATATTGTGCGCTTCCAACGATCGGGTAAGTTAATACTTATATATATATATATATATATATATTATATATATATATATATATATATATTAAAAAGTTAAAAAAAAACCCGCTGCGTAGCGGCTATAACCATTCCAAGGAAAGGTTAGAGGAGTAAAACTCTGAAATAAATCGATGAATTCCCTAAGGGGTAGGGGATGCTGAACTTCAACCCTTGCGTCACAATCATTGTCAAACTGTACTGGATGTTTTTGCCTTTCTTTTGGTACACAACGGCAAAGTGGAGGGGGTACTGCTACTTGGGTGACAGGTCATCATCTATATCAACCCACCCAGCCTACTTCCTTCCATGTTTTGGACACTACGCCATCGTCTCTAGTAGATGAATGGATGCCAATAATATACGGAATGTGTGACAATAGAAAAGGTTTACCAATAATGTGGAATCTCAAATCAAAATCTGATTGACTCGCAAACAGACATGAGACAGTTTCATGCGAAGAGACTTACCGTCTCTGATTGGTCAATATTATCCAATGTCACATGTACCACAACTCCTCATCCTTCACCTCTACTTCCACCTTTACTCCCACCATGCCTATCACTTACCCCCGTCACAATGCAAAGCATTTTAGCCCCGTATCTTCTAACAGCCTTTCACTTGCGATTTTCGCTGGGATTCTTCTGCACTGTCCAGACTCACAAAGAACGGCACCCCCAACCAACGCCCACCTCCTCTCCCTAAATGGAACTGCCACAGACTTCGTCTTAAGTTCACAATAACTCTGACCTGTAATCTTTCAATCACTCAGTATTGATTTGTCGGGCAATTATTACGAATACAATGTTGGCTCTTTCAATAATGAAGTATTTTTTCTTTTCTTTCTTTCTTTCTTTCTTTCAGGGTGAAAAAGAAAAAAAAAAAAAACAAAGAAACATTTGGAGATGTACGATTTTCTGGCCCACTTTGTCTGTCGCACGCTGGTTCGGGCTTTTCATTAAAAGAAAAACAAAACAAAACAAAAAAAACTTCGATTTCTTAAGCCGCTATTGAAATATCTGCTGGTATAAAAGAGAGAGAAAAATAAAATAGAATAAAAAGCGAGAATCATTCATTTTGTTGAAGTATTTAAAAAAATGTCTCTGTGGCGATCGACTAGACGAACCGTGAACACCTTGGGTTCCCATTGTAATTGATTCAATGATGATATTAATGATTCTATTCAGAAACGAGTTTAAACTTCAGAGGAGGCGCTAGTAGCGTAACGATTATCCTCGTAGGTAGTTGAACTCGGCTACTTAGCTATACTAACTCTATTTTAACTATATTAACTCTACCTTTATCTTAACCTCTTACAGACCAAGTTGACAGCAACTATAATTGTAATTTTTGATAAAAATTAGTTTCATTCTAACCTTTATTTTTCAATCCAACACACACACACATACACACACACACACACATAAACACACACACACACACACACACATAAATATATACACACAGACACATACACACACACATCCCTATTGCCCTTATGGCAAGCCCCAACCCCTGTTTATCATATGGGTGCTAGAAGGCAGTGGCTGCGGGTCTACATGTCCTGGGAATGACGTTAAACTCTATCTGATGGTGAGGTTCCAGTTCTGGAGGTTTGGGGAATGTGGAGCACCCCTTCATCACCATTGCTCCGTGGTCCACTCTGACTCGGAGTGGTAGTACCTGTTAGGGTCCCATCTATGGGTTAAATAGAAAAATGTATTTATAAAAAAATTGTATTATCCATTAAGAATTGATTTATTTCAAAACTTTATCGGCATTAAATGATCCACTGAGGTTGATATGCCGTAAAACAAAACAAACCAAACCAAACACACACACATATGGGCACGGCATACAAATAAAACACACACAACAACGCATACACATACAATAGCAAACATAATGGCAATATATATATATATATATATATATATATTTTTGGCGGGCTACCAAGTAATTTGGTATTCGGCTGATTCTAGGCTGGTCCTTTCTTCCAACGGTACGGTGTTGAAAAGTTTAGATCCGTTTTGAGAGCTCAGTGTTTATTTTTATAAACAGACTAAAGTAATTAGTAAAGACAAAAAAGATAAAAATCGATTCCAGGAAAAACGAATGCCACAAGCTCCCAGAAAAAGGGCTGCCACAAGATCAAAGCACTGCAACCCGAAAAAGATAAGATGAATTGAAACCCAATACTAGTACTGGGATCAAGAGAGAATGTAAAAAAAGCAAGCTGAATTTATCTGTATACCATTTTCAATAAAAAACGTGATCTGACGAAACTCAGAGGGTTTTCAGATACCCATGGACCATAATCAATTAATATCCAATTTTTAAGCTTTTTGTCTTTACTAATATATATATATATATATATATATATATATATTATATTGTAATACAGGTACAAGTAATAACCTACTCGAGTTTCACCATAAGGATCTTCAGGGTTAAATCCACTAGATTAATCAAGATATTGATTAATTGCAGTCGATTACACGTGTGTGTCTTTCGCATAAACGGTTCGTTACGAGGCTATCCCGTAACGAACCGTTTATCGCGAAAGACACACACGTGTAATCGACTGCAATTAATCAATATCTTGATTAATCTAGTGGATTTAACCCTGAAGATCCTTATGGTGAAACTCGAGTAGGTTATTACTTGTACCTGTATTACAATAAATTTGCTCTAGTAACGTATTGAGCAGTTTTTATTTGTTATATCGCTGTCTTACCTTTCTGAATTTTGCATCAACTAACCATTGTGACCATCTTCACCGGTAAGTCACCTTTTCCAAAAATACACATATATATATATATATATATATATATATATATATACGCACAATACACTTAAAAAAAGGGAGAAGAAAAAAACATCAGCTGTATCTGAAGAAACCACACACACACACATACACACACACACACACACACACACACACACAGAAGCTAAATGGTGAAAATAATAATCACCATGCTCCATACTTATGGCCAAATCAAGGCTTAGATTTTGTAAATGTGACGGGATTGGGTTTATTTATTGCCCGGTGCCTCTGGCGCCCAAAAGGCGGAATTTTAAGCAATTTTGAAAACCGACTCTGACATCGCACACATTAAAAGACCTTGTATCCCATTTGGCTTGGTGTGTACTCAATAAATACCCAGTAGTGGTACTATTTCACCGATAGCTGGGGAATTAGGGGAATCATACCTTTCCAAGAGTATTAGTCCGAAAGTGAACTTAATAGCGCTACTGGATTTTGTACTTGTTTACTATAATGTTACAGTCCAGTACGTAAGCCAATACGCCACCCGCCCTTTCTATCGGGCCCGTATAATACGCCAACTACTCTAGAAAGGGTGAAAACCTCCAATGGGGTCACCTTTCGGTCGTGAGTAGAAACCTTCATGCTTAAGGACAGAATCCTGGTGACTGAGCAGTCCATGACATGCAAATCTCCACCTTGGTCCTTACTTAGCCTAGACAGGTTGTCACAGTGGCCTACTCCGATCAATCGTCTGGTCAAGTCAAGCCTTAGCATCTATTGGATTGTCCCAACCCTATTGCTCTTATGGCAAACCCCAATCCTTTTATCATATATGTGCTAGGATACGTTGGCTGATTGCCTTAGTGTCCTGGGTATAATGTTAAACTGTATCTAGTGTGGAGTACCCATTCATCGCCATTTCTCCGAGGTCCACGTTAACAGGAATTACCTGTTAGGGTCCATCTATGGGTTAAATAGGAAAAATGAGTTTATAAAATTGTGTTTAAGAATAATTGAGTTTAATATTTTTTAAATTTGAATACCTATCAAGAATGAATAAAACAAAACGCTATCGGCATAAAATAACCCAGCAAAAGTTGACATGCCTTAAAATCTAACCAACCAACCAACCATAATAATTATATATATATATATATATATATATATATATATATATATATATAATGGAAAACTTTACTTTTATCAGATACAAATTTATTACAGCAATTAGGCTTTTTCAAATGTAATTTCAGATTCTGAAATCAGATCAGAAAATTCCAATAAATTTATATCTAAATTTATATCCTCTGGGTTGGAGTAGTAGTAGGTGTTGGAGCAGGTCTTTTTTTGCCTTTCTCAGGTGTACTTACATGGAACCCCTAATTAAACAGACCACCTATCATGTACTACACACAAAGGAATGCGGTTAAATAGGGATTTAATTTTGTTTCTTTTCAATGATAAAATCTGTTTTAAGTTTGTTTCTCATTTTCCGATTCTGTGAACATTTTGTTATATAAACACCTGAGAGTAAAGGAAAATAACTCAACATGTGTGGAGTACCCCTTCATCACCATTACTCACATTACTCAACAAGGGTTGACATGCCGTAAAATACAACTAACCAACCAACCAATACGCTACGAGGACACCCTTAACATACTGGCTGAACTTGCACAACGGTCGGAAAATTAAAATGGAAAGTTTTTTGGAGGTCCCCCATGACAGTTTAACTACAGTCTATGAATTAACTTTTTGCGAATTGGGTTACGGTTTAGGGGTTTGGGGATAAAGGTTGTTTTTTATTACGTATCGCTTAAAAAAAACAACAATAAAAAACCCAAAATAACTATACATTTAATGTTGAAAAATATTTTTAAACCAAGTTTAATTGAAATTATACATTGCAATACTAACACAAACAACTGAGACTAATGTGTCTACAGTTGGATTCAATAATTAATTTCAATGGTTAATTAAATGTATAGTAATTTTTTTTGTTTTTTTTTAAGAAATACATAATTAAAAACAACCTTAATCCCCAAACCCCTAAACCGTAACCCAATACGCAAAAAAGTTCATTCATAGACTGTAGGCAAACTGTCATGGGGACCACCAAAAAACTTTTCCGACCGTTGTGCAAGTTCAGCCAGTATTTTAAGGGTAGCGTATTGGTTGGTTAGTTAGTTGTATTTTACGGCATGTCAACCCTTGTTGAATAATGTGAGTAATAGTGATGAAAGGGTAAGAAAAATAACCCAACACATGTGAAGTACCCTTTCATCACCATTACTCACATTACCCAACAAGGGTTGACATGCCGTAAAATACAACTAACCAATCAACCAATACGCTACGAGGACACCCTTAACATACTTTGATAACTGAATAATGACGCTATCAATTTATATGAATTAATAGAAATAAAAAGAAATAAGAAAAAAGAAAGTGCTTGAAAGCAGTAGACTTGAAATGAAATTAAGCGTATCATTTGGAAAGTCACAAAGGGCCTCGAGCTGTCCATGCCTGTACTTAGACGGTGCTAATGTAATAACGTTGTGAGATGTCATTTTGGAAAAGTGAAGAAATGTCTGTTCTCTGCGACGATTGTCGTTCTGATCACAGCCACAAAATGAATGAAGAAAACTGAACTTATTTCCACCCTGTCGGTGGGGTATAGAATACTCTGACTGCATCCCCCTGCAGAGGGGTAATAACCACTCCCCTAAAGAATGAGTGGGGATCGCTTTACGATTTACAACAAATATTGTATTGCCTTATATAGCCAGCATCGGGCATACAATCGAGAAAGGAAACTCGGGTGAGAGAGAGAGAGAGAGAGAGAGAGAGAGAGAGAGAGAGAGAGAGAGAGAGAAAGAGAGAGATTTGGAAAAAGGTACGTCCTATATGCCGTCAAATACGGTACTTATTGCTTCATTTCTGCTTTACTGATTCTTCTTGTCTGGCTGTCATCTTGTAATCTTCTAGTTGCTGTCTCTAACTAAGGTCTTCTTCTGGGCTAACTCTAGTCATTGTAATTAATTAAATGACCTACAAGACTTTTATTTCTTGAACAAGATTTTATTTAGCCCATTCTTATTCGCCGCGCGGGTGAGATCCAACCTCAGCAGAGAGAAGCACGTTCTCTCTACTTCAAAGTCCGCTTTAAACTGATTCTCTAACTAACTAATCACGTGACGCTCGAAATTCGCGCCTCTGGGGTCAGGGTCACCAACAGTCCTGGTATTTTTCCACTGGCTGATCTGAAAGCCAATCGCCCCTTACTCAGCTACAGGTTTTGTCAGCAATTCATGATACCATGAATTGTAACACAAACACAACCTTGCACGAGGGTAATGCCAGATATATTGGTCTCCGTATAAGGATTGAATTCACTGCTCGTTTGTAATTAATCTTTAACTCTTTGCCTACTGTTTTGTTCTTGTTTTGGGTTTTTTAATGGCATATCAATATTCATGGGTTATTTCATGCCAAATCCATCCATGCAGAAGAACAGTAGTGGTATTATTCAACCATAGCTGGTGGGATGAGCAAGTTCATACCTTTCCCAATGGTATTAGTCGGAAAGTGAACACAGTAGTGCGACTGGTTGTCGCAGTCCAGCAAGTTAACTGCACCACCACGGAGACCACAGCGAAACTTTATATAAGATAGGTCGGTTTGGGGTTTTTGTTTATATTAACCCTTTTCTGGTCATTTAAATCCAAATCAAGTCATTTAATATTCGATTTCTTATAGTACCTAATTTTGCTTAATTGATCATCCATCTAAGTACTGAACAGATGGTTATTTCCTATAACTTCCTATAACTCCAACCTTAAAAAAGGGGAACCCCTCTGAATTAATTTTATCTATTAATTAATCTACCCATTATTTTCCCATTAAACTAACCCTAACCCTAACCCTAAACCCTAACCTTAACTCTAACTCTTCTTTTTTCCTAGTACATCAATAAATAAATAAATAATTTATCAGTCAATCAGAGTGGTTCCCCTTTTTAAGGTTGGAGTCATAGGAAATAACCGAACAGATTTATCGTAGCTTAACTTCGGTTATCTAGCGGAAACCGGGGCGTTAAACGTGAATTGGCCGTAAGCCCTGTATTAGATAGAAATACTTGATATCATATAATTGGGTTTTAAAATTCTGGAACCTTGTCGAACTCGAAGTTCCGTTAAGTATCCCGATTACGACACCGCCCTGTCGACTGAGGCGTTAGAATGCACCGACTGCACCTTTGCAGAGGAGTAGGACTCCCCCCAATGGGGCCACCTGTCGGCCATAGGTGGTGACCCGTGATGCTTAAATGTAGAACGCAGGTGGTTGAGCAATCCATGACTTGTAATACTCCACTTTGGTCCTTTCTCGGGCTAGACACTCCGATCAATCGGCTGGTCACGTCAAACCCTAGTGCCTATATGATTGCCCCCAACCCTATTGCCCTGATGACAAGTCCCAACCCTTTTTATCATATGGGTGCTAGAAGGCGGCGACTGAGTGCTAATACCCTTGGGAAAGGTATGAATCCTACTCTCCCTCCAGCTATGGACAAATAGTAGGGCAGACTGGGCTCTCTAACTTTGGTTATGCAACCCGTCTTGGAGAAGGAAAACTCTGAATTAAAACCTGTTAAACTCCGCTTAAAAAATGACTTTGTATCACAGCCTGCTCGTGCGGAGGGGTTGGTAAATATATATACAAATTATCGAGTCTCATCAAAAAAAAATTTAAGCAAATAATATGTAAAGTGAGAAAAGAAAGCGTTGGTTGCCGCAATGCTGCATGTTTTGACAAGGCAGCAAGTGTATTTTCTATTTCTTCGGCTATTTTATTCGCGCCGTTCAGTTGCAGGTGTTCCGTGTGAATAGGCTTTGCACTACGCAACCGGTTGAACACTGCAAGGGGAAAAACCGATTGAAAACTAAAGCACGGTTATATGATAAAGATCGGGTTGCTATTTAGGGCGATTGAATGAAGATGATTACTGTGATATTTATTGATATCTGCTTTTTGGGAAATGGAATAATTTCAGTCAACACAGTCCGACGCTATCTAGTTTGACCCTCTCTTTGTATGTATTTCAATCCTTTTCAATCTCTCTCTCTCTCTCTCTCTCTCTCTCTCTCTCTCTCTCTCTCTCTCTCTCTCTCTCTCTCTCTCAATACTCCTGCTCTCCTGTCTGTCTGTCTGTCTGTCTGTCTCTCTCTCTGTGTGTGTGTATTCATCTAGCTAGCGATCAGAGAATTTCTCGTACTGTTCTTAACTAGTCTCAAATTCAATCTATCTATCTATCTATCTATCTATCTATTAATCATTCTTATTAAATCTGTCTATCTATCTATCTATCTATCTATCTATATATATATATATATATATCTATATATCATTCTTATTAAATCTGTCTATCTATCTATCTATCTCTCTCTCTATATATATATATATTTAATTTTGTTGTTCCTATTTATCTATCACATGTTGTCTCATTATACATCTGTCACATATCTGTCTCCCTCTCACTCGTCCTGTCTTGTCTCTCTCTCTCTCTCTCTCTCTATATATATATATATATATATATATATATATATATATTAATCAAAACCATGTCAATTTTTGGTCGACATACATTCATCAGTTCAGTGCGGATGACTGGATGACGTCTGCCAAGAGCGATGAACGATAGGGACGAATAAGCAAAGAGACTCAAGAGAATCCGTGCAATCAGCATGAGTTTATCATGATGATGATGATGATGATGATGATGATACATATTCTATATCATCTTCTTCACTAATTGATAAAAAATATCATACAATAGAATAATTTGCAATACAATACTATATTAAGTAATCCTCAAGAGCATTTCCATAGAAAAATAGTTTTTTTTTTATACTGTTCTATATTAAATTAATTATATTGTCTTTTGACGTATAATGTATTTCCATGTGAGCTTCTATATAGTCTTTGAGTCTCTGCTGTGTTCCTAATGCAGTGGTTCCCAACGTGGGACATACACCCCGCAAGGGGGTAATTTGATTTTTAAGATTTGGGGGTGGAGGGCAATTAAGACTAACAAGGCCTTGGTCCAAATATAGACATTTTTCTCTCTTTATTATTTTCTGTCTTTTTATTTTTTTTTTTTATTTCTGTTATATCCCGAGATGTAGGATATACAAAATTGATAATAAAAAAACAGTGAACATGTTAACAATAACAATATTTGTTTTATTTATTCTCACTGACAGGGAAATACAGTGGATGGGTTTGTATACAGTTCAGCTATGTGTATCATACGTGTGATCACGTGTGGGGCCAGTCCTTGTCTGCCTGACTGTCTGTATTTTGTCTCCCTCCTTATTAGACAGTATCCGGTTTGAATCGTTAGGGGGAGATAACTCTCCCTAACAATTTCACTTTTATTTTTTGATCTTAAGATGACTTATTCTTTTGAAGCTTGTTTAAATCAAGGTATTGGCGTTTTAAGCTTCTTCAGCTCAGTTTTGACATCTGAGGTGGAGCGCCACACCTATCATCAGCTCCTCACTTTATTGCACAGATCCTTGTGCTACTCATACGCTGAGTTGGCGAGGGCAGGTATCGAAACCGGAACCTTATGGTTCTTAGCTGAACCACAAGAGGGAACATCAGGATTTTTTTTGGGGGGATGGTGGAAAAAAGGTTGGGAACCCCTGCCCTAATGTAATCATCTGATTGAATGAGAGTTTTCACGAATCTGTTGGAGTGTTTCTGATATAGTTATTTACTAAGCTTAGCTTAGATTTGGCACAAGGCCAGAAATATGATGCGCCCAGTGAGAATCGAACTCACTAACAATGCTCTGCTAATCTAGTTTTCTAACCATCGCACCATATGAGGTGCCCTAATATTTCTGATATAAGGTCTGCTCCAATTCCCACCCTGAATTTATAGACTAGCCTAGGTCACGTGGTTTACTCCTCCGGCCAATCAACAAGCCATACTGCGTGGCTGATTCGCTACTTAAACACTGATACGTGCCACAGTTCACTTGCAATCATTGAGGAGGAATTTACAACAATTGACGAAGGAACTGAGGACTCTTTACCAGAAGAAGCAAAGGATTCATTATCGGAGGACTATTTACCAAGGACCCTATTCGACTGGACAAACGCTCTTGCTTAAAGCCTACAGGATGGCCATAAACTTGTAACATAAACAGCTCCCGTGACACCACGTATTGTATAAACTATTAGTTATTGACTAAATGCTGTTGTTATTTCATGCACTGGTAATCTATAACTGGTATGTTCAAGGTATTAGCTTTTAGTACGAATTAGTTGACTTGATCCCGAGTCACGGATCGGATCGTTTTCCTTAATAGTTGTTGGTCAATTCAATCGATGCGAAACGAGAAAATCTGTTTCGCCACGAAACAGTTTAGTAATATATGACAACTTAAGAGAATTTCGCTTCGATTAAGCACTGAAAACAAATACATCCACACGAAATTCATTACGTATTAAATGTTCGGAACTCAAAATCCTTCTTCGTTCTGTTGGTTAGGGTTGTAGAATACGCTGACTGCACCCCTACAGAGGGGCAAGTGTTGTATAGCATAATTATCTTTTCTAAGCGGAGGGCTTGATATATATATATATATATATATATATATATATATATATATATATATATATATAAAGAAGTAAACAAACAGACGATGTCTTTTGATATGGCTTTTTTTAGCCGACAATTTTTGGGAGAATATGTGCTTAATTGAAGTCGTACCTCCTAATTCATTAATTATTAATTAATTAATTTTCAAAAATTAGGTACGACTTCAATTAAGTACATATTCTCCCCCCCCCTATATATATATATATATATATATATAGAGAGAGAGAGAGAGAGAGAGAGAGAGAGTCAGATCTTAGCCCTTAAGAGCATTAAGCGAAACTAATAGTAGGTTCGTCTGACTCATTAGATTTATCTTTATCATTTGCTCTACTTAGGTATTGAGCACTTTTTACTTATTAGCTATTCTCCTAGCGGTTATATGAATATATATATATCTTATATACATATATATACATATAAATTGTTTTTTCTTTTGGCCAAATACTGTACCAATAGATTATTTTTTGTTGGTACGACTATCTTGGTTTTTTCTTTTTTTCAAAAAATTTGTATATATATACATTAATTGTTCACCCTAGACTAACGGCCCGTTGATAGCCGCAAGGGTAAGGAAGTTGGCCGACGAAAATTCTGTGGGGTTTCGATCCCGGCTAGAGATAGCTGTTAAAATGTCGAGCCGCACTGATGAGAAGTAAACTTCGAAACACGTGTCTGTAGATGACTGATATATATATATATATATATATATATATATATATATATATATATATATATATATATATATATATATATAGAGAGAGAGAGAGAGAGAGAGAATAAATAGAGAATGAATGAGAAAAATATTGGCATATAAAGGTGCTCAATGCTAAAATAACAGAGCAGGTTTACAATCAAATATTATATATTATGGACATTAATATCTCGTTACAATTAGTTTCATGCTTACTGCAATCATCAGACAAATCAAAATGTTAAGATTTTAAAAAAAACAGTGGTTTGTTTAGCGTTTATACAAATGTGAAGCGTTATATATGTATAACAGGAATGACTTACCAGTGAAAATATTGGGTTGGTCTCAATATTTGGTGGGTACAAGTGTTATTCGGATAAGTCAGCGTTATAACAAATATAAAGTACTCGATATTTAAATACAGCGGATTTATTATTATAGTGTGTACAGAAATAACCTACTCGAGTTTCACCATAATGATCTTCAGGGATAAGATATCAGGCAGGCAAACAGCCAGACTAAGTTCGACCCTAACCAAAGATAGTTGTGTCAAGCCACACTGAAGAGGCATGAAACGCCGAAATACTTGTCTGTGGATGACTTATTAATATATGCTCCCATAAATTTGGTATGAGCTCTCTAATTGGTAATTTAAATTAACTCTCACTAGTAGCATATAAGCAATGATTGTTTCCCCGGAAACTTGATCTCTCAGTGACCGTAAAATACATAAACAAACCTATGTATTTAATAATTTAAAAACACCAGTCCCCGCTACAGCTGTCAGTGGACGAGTGGATAAGATATCAGGCAGGCAAACAGCCAGTCTGAGTTCGACCCTAGCCAAGGATAGTTGTTGTGTCTAGCCACACTGAAGAGGCATGAAACGCCTAAACACGTGTCTGTGGATGACTTATTAATATATATATATATATATATATATATATATATATCAAGCCTTCCACCTAGCAGGATGCGACACAAGGTCCATTTAACGGGTTTGAATTCAGAGCTTTCCTTCTCTTAGATTGGTCGCCATGCCAAAGTTAAATAGCCCAGTCTGCGCTACCATTTACATGGAAAGAGAATAGATGGATTAATATCTTTCCCAAGGATATTAGCGCAAAGCGAAATTAAATTGCTTCGTCAAGGATTTGAACCCGGGTTGTCGATTTTATTTCGTACGACGTTAACCGTAAAACGAGTGCGCCTCTGTATTCTGTCAATATTTTGCCGCCCCACAGCGAGTAGGATGTGATACAAGATCAATGTGTATGCGGAGTAAAGACTGGTTAGAATCTCAGAGCTTTTTCTTCTCCTAGACTGGTTGCTATACTTTTGTAACCTAACAAAGGATGTCCTGGGAATGGCGTTAAAATCTATCTGATGGTGAGGTTCCAGTTTTGGAGGTTTGGGGAATGTGGAGCACCCCTTCATCACCATTTCTCCCTGGTCCACTCTGACCCGGAGTGGTAGTACCTGTTAGGGTCCCATGTATGGGTTAAATATAAAAACATGAGATTGATAAACAAAATTGTATTATCCATTAAGAATGAATTTATTTCACAACTTTATCGGCATTAAATGACCCACCGAGGTTGATATGCTGTAAAACAAAACAAACCAAACCAAACCAAACCTAACAAAGGTTACCGAATGAGAAAAAACAAACAGAGGCTGGAAATAAAATGGAATCTTTATAACATTTACAAAATACAATACTCGCCAGCGGCGTGAAGTAAGGTAAACAACTTACTATCAAACACATCCTCCTAAACTGCGACAGTCTCAGACAAAAACGCACCAAATATTATTAGACGAAAATCTTAAAATACCTCTTTAAAAATACAAACGCAAAAGGCATTTTAAATTTTATCTCTCTCCTTCACTATTTCTCTCTTTATTACCTCTCTCTCTCTCTCTCTCTCTCTCTCTCTCTCTCTCTCTCTCTCTCTTTCCTCTTTTTTCCTTTCCTCTTTATCTCTCTCCTTCCCTCTTTTTCTGTACATCTCTTCCCTTCCTTCTTTCTCATTTCCTCTTTGTTCTTCCCTCTTTCTTTTCTCCCTTCTTTTTCTCTCCCTCCCTCTTCCTCTCTCCTTCCTGCTTTATCCTTCCCCCTCTCTCTCTCCTTTCTTCTTTTTTTCCTTTCCTCTTTATCTCTCTCCTTCCCTCTTTTTCCATACATCTCTTCCCTTCCTTCTTTCTCAGTTCCACTCATTTCTTCTTTGTTCTTCCCTCTTTCTTTTCTCCCTTCTTTTTCTCTCCCTCCCTCTTCCTCTCTCCTTCCTGCTTTCTCCTTCCCCCTCTCTCTCTCCTTTCTTCTTTTTTTCCTTTCCTCTTTATCTCTCTCCTTCCCTCTTTTTCTGTACATCTCTTCCCTTCCTTCTTTCTCATTTCCTCTTTGTTCTTCCCTCTTTCTTTTCTCCCTTCTTTTTCTCTCCCTCCCTCTTCCTCTCTCCTTCCTGCTTTCTCCTTCCCTCTCTCTCTCTCTCCTTTCTTCTTTTTTTCCTTTCCTCTTTATCTCTCTCCTTCCCTCTTTTTCCATACATCTCTTCCCTTCCTTCTTTCTCATTTCCACTCATTTCCTCTTTGTTCTTCCCTCTTTCTTTTCTCCCTTCTTTTTTCTCTCTTTTTAAAACTCATCTATTGATCTATTTAACCCATATGTGGGACCCTAACAGGTACTATTCCTTCGGGTCAGAGTGGATCAGGGAGTAATGGCGATGAATGGGTACTCCACACTTCCCAGAGCTCCAGGATTGAAACCTCGCCATTTGAAGAAGCTTAACGTCATACCTAGGATAGGAGATTATTTTATCGCAAAATAATGATAATTCATCGTTCCGGAAACCTGGAGCGATTCTTTCTAATTCCGAGCACGAAACTTGGATATTGTTTTAATTGTAACTTGTTCTACTTCAAATTGTTTCTGTGAGTTGCGTGTATTCATGCCGACCGTTGATCCGTAAGAATCGGCATTTGATCCTAGTATCAGAATTGTTATTTTTCGTTCGGCAGAAGAATTTAATGTTAGCAGGACTGTTGCCCACAGGCAAGACAATCATTTTGTCAAATGAGCTTCAACCGATGAGACGAATACGGTTCATACTTAATGCTTTATACTAAATCCCAAACAATACATATTATAAACAGATATATATATATATATATATATATATATATATATATATATATATATATATATGTTGTACCGGCCGTTCCTACAGTGGAGAATATACACCGGTTCTCACTATAGATAGTGAGACACCGAGTGAAAAGGTTGTACTGTTACCGTTAACGGCAAGCTAGTCGTTTATGTACCATTATTGTAAATACACTTGTCTTATTTTACCCTATCTCGACTTGACTTCTTTTTTACTGTTGGACTAACATCACAACAATATATATAATGAATAGAGAATAAATGAGAAAAGTATTGGTATGAAAAGGTGCTCAATGCTAATAAAGCAGAGCAGATTTATAATCAATAGTAATATGGATTTGGACTCATAACTTAAAGTTTCATGGTTATGCAATCCTCAGATGGTTGAGATCTTAAAAACCAGTAATCAAATTTTTGACTACTGTTTTTTAGGAGCTCAACCATTTGACTCATCTGAGGATTGCGTAACAATGAAACTTTAAGTTATGAATCCAAATTCATAATATTACTATTGATTATATATATATATATATATATATATATATATATATATACAGTCTGTTCACATCAATCTCAGTCTTTTCATAACAATCTATCTATCTATCTATCTATCTCTTCTCCTTTCAACTATGGGTAAAGAGTGTGTCAGACTAGATTCCTTAGCTTTACATGCATATATATGTGAATTTTTATACCTTATACAACAACAATGGAGGCGCGTGGTCTAATGGTTAGAGTTATAGGAAATGGACTCGTCAACGCGAGTTCAATTCCTGGACGAAGCTGTTGGCATTTCACATAGCGCTAATACCCTTGGGGAATGTATGAATCTGATTCTCCCTCCAGCTATGGGTAAATAGCAGGGCAGACTGGACTCTTTAACTATGGCTAGGTAACCAGTCTAGGAAAAGGAAAAACTCTGAATTCAAACCTGTTAAACTCCGCTTAAGAAATTGACCTTGTGTCGTATCCTGCACGTGTGGAGGGGTTGGTAAATATATATATTTACCAACTCCTCCGCACAAGCAGGATACGACACAAGGTCAATTTCTTAAGTGGAGTTCAATAGGTTTGAATTCAGAGTTTTCCTTCTCCTAGACTGGTTACCTAGCCATGGTTAAAGAACCCAGTCTGTCCTGCTATTTACTCATAGCTGGAGGGAGAGTAGGATTCATACCTTTCCCAAGGGTATTAGCGCTAAGTGAAATGCAATTACCACGTCCAGGATTTGAACTCGGAGCGACGAGTCCATTTCCCATGACTTTAACCATTACACCAGGCGCTTGGTAAATGTATATACAACAGCAATGAACCGAACGAGAATCGAACCCTTCCCTACATTAGCAAGACTAAGTCACTAATCCTTATACTCCAACGACCGGGGAAAATTTAGTTGTTGTTGATATTAATGCTTAAGTTGCCATCGTTGGCCACTGTTTCTTGATGGTTATATTGCTTCTTTCTTTTCTTTCTTTCTTTTTTCTTTTTTTTTTTTTGAGGGGGGTGGGGGTATGCAAGATTATCCTTATTAATATGATTCGTTCTCATTCTTGTTAGTTTTCATTAATTATATTATGAAGACTCGTTAATGGTCTTAATCTAAGTAGATCCAATTGAGTCGTTGTTACTCTAATGTCGACAGCCACAATTGTGTCTCTTAACTTTAAGTTTAAAAGCTCTTGTTGATCAGTAATTAGATTTGGCCAAAACCTTTATGAAAACAAAACAAAAATAAAAAAAAGAAAGAACGAAAACATAATTTCTAAATTATGTTAGTCAGTTTCGAAGATACTTCTCAAGCCTTTTATCATTATAGAACAGATTCGATACAGTTGGTTTGTCCGTGAGTAAAGTGATAATGTGAAAGTTGTGAGCATTATCTTCTGTTATAAAATTGATTATGCTTTATAAGAAAACTAGGATAGTTTCCGTAAGAATGGCATAGGATGATAGTGTAGTATCTGTCCAAGGTCAAAATTTCATTCTCTAATGCTTCTGCCTGTAGTATTTGTGCTTGGGACACTTGTGCTTTATTAGAAAGCTAGAATTGAGTCGGGGAGAAAAGTATAGAATCCGAGAGCTTCTGTCTACGATCAGAGTGTAGTATCTGTGCTAGAGATACTTGTGCTTTATTAGAAAGCTGGGATTGTTTCAGTGAGCATAGTATAGCATCCGAGTGTAGTATCTGTCCAAAATTAAAGTGTCACTCTCTTGGGCTTCTGCCTACGATCAGAGTGTAGTATCTGTGTTTGAGATACTTGTGCTTTATTGGAAAGCTAGGATTGTTTCAGTGAGAATAATATGGAATCAGAGTGTAGTATCTGTCTAAAACCAAAGTGTCACTCTCTTGAGCTTCTGTCTACGATCAAAGTGTAGTATCTGTGCTTGAGACCCTTGTGCTTTATTAGAAAGCTAGAATTGAGTCGGGGAGAAAAGTATAGAATCCGACAGCTTCTGCCTACGATCAGAGTGTAGTATATGTGCTTGAGATACTTGTGCTTTATTAGAAAGCTATGATTGTTTCAATGTGAAAAGTATAGCATCAGAGGTAGAATCCTTTGTTTGAGAAGAGTTCTTGTTTGCAGATCCGTTAAACTATTTAATCGCCGATGTTCATTTGCACGTATTCACCACTGACGAACGGATCTGCAACCAAGGAATCTGCTCAACTAAAGGATTCTACCCAACACTAAGCAAACACCGAGGAACAACCAAAGGATTCTACCCAACACTAAGGGACACCGAGGATCACTAAGGATCAGCCTCTGCTTAACAGAAGGGATCTCCACTGTAAAGTGCACTCACTTGAAGCCTAAAAATGGCCACAGAAATCATAAGTGAACGTAATAACGCGACTGGAGCTCGAACTCGCTTACTCCGATGTCGTAGTCCAGAACGTTAGCCACTACGCCCCTCACAAAAAATATTCTAATTAAATTCAGGTCTTGTACTCACTGTATGTTCCATCCTCATATTAAGGATGTATCATCTTGGGCGTGACCAATTCCGATGTTTTCTCGAAGATCTAACGACTTGGGTAGACATGTCACACTATATCGCGCACAACACCAATCAACTATTGATTTCATAAACAGCAAAACCGATTTCAACGCTACAATGTAATTTCCTCACTTCAGCGGAGAATAATTGGCAATGGTAGAGTTTTCCAACGTCAAAATTGTCTCATTTTATTACGAAGTTTGTTTTTTTCCACATTAAATCAACGAAAAACCCCAAAAAGGAGGAAAATGTGGAGCACCCCTTCATCACCATTGCTCTCAGGTCCTCTCTGATCCGGAGTGGTAGTACCTGTTAGGGTACCATCAATAGTAATAGAAAAAATATGTTTGTAAAAAAATTGAGTATCCATTAAGAATGAATTATCCTTATGCTCGGCGGTGTCTAGTGAGCTTCGGGCGCTGGACCTGCCAGCGGTTAAATTAATAGCGTTGATCCCAGGGGGCCATCCCCCCAAGCAACACCTGCCCCCTCGATTTAAAGGGGCGGGACTGGGTTTATTGCCCAGTGCCTGAGGCACCCCCTTGAGGGGGAATGCCGAAGGAATCAACGCAATTTTTCCACACGCCACCCATGAGCTTCGGTTTGTGGGTAGTCCCACGTTAATAGGGCCTTGTGCCTAACCCGTACAAGTGGGTACGAGGTAAATACCATCCATTAAAAATGAATTTATTTAAAAACTTTGTCGACATTAAATGATCCACTGAGGTTGATATGCCGTAAAACAAACCAAACCAAACTCTCTCTCTCTCTCTCTCTCTCTCTCTCTCTCTCTCTCTCTCTCTCTCTCTCTCTCTCTCTCTCTCGCGTGCAAGTATCTAATTTTTAATGTAATAAAATATCTTATTAAATTAAAGTCTACTGAAACTAAATAAGAATGCAGATAAACAGATTTGAAACAGAGTGGGTATAATCGAAAAATAGAACAACTGAAACTTATTCTTCCATCACTCCCGTCTTTCATTGCTAAATTTTCCTAATTTAACTATTTAGTTAAAATAGGAAGTAAAGAATAAAATTACAGTTATTTATTCTTGTTAATGGATTTCTTTTAAGATTTATTCCCGAGATTTTTGCTCATATTGATTAAGATAAAACCAAACAATTAGAAATCAATAATACTAAGCACATATTTATTAAAATCAAATTTTTAATATCAATATGCAAATTAGCCTTCTGGTTTACACTGCAAATTGCTATTTTGTTGTATATATAAATACAATTGCATGTTGTTAGTATGTAGATATGTCAACAGTTTTAATAATGTAAAACAATTTTATTAATAATTGAGGTTTAAATCAAAATAAAATCATGGAGGATGTAATGTAAATAAGTGAAAGGGAATTGTGACTTGAGTAGTGATATAGTTTCGGTTACAGACGGCCAAATACACAATCTCCATTATAAAAAAAAAGGAAAATCGTCGAGGTGTCCTAAAGTCGGTACATGCCAGACAGCGATGGAGTCTATCCCCTTTTCAATTGCGCTAAACCAAGGAGATTGTTTTTTGCATCTGAGGTGGAGCGCCACACCTATCATCAGCTCCTCACTTTACCGCACAGATCCCTGTGCTACTCATACACTGAGTTGGCTAGGGCCGGTATGGAACGCGGAACCTTGTAGTCCCTTGGCTGGCGCTCTAAGATATACATTTTTGTTGTTAAAAGTTCGGTACTGGAAGTTACCAAAATTTGGAAAACACAGCACTAAAAGAGTTAAATGTCGCCATATCCACAAGAACCTCAACGAATAAACTAATTGGTTCCGTCTTAAATTGCATTTTTTTTTTCTTCCGTTCTTTAAAATTCGACGCCTGACGGACGTTTGCGTTGCGTCCACGCTAAAATTTTCCGAGGTTCATTTTTTAAAATATAAATTGCAAATGATCTTCATTAAGGCCATACGGAAAAGTATGCAATATTCGATCGTCCAATTTGCTTCATTTCATTGGGACTCACTTTCCTTTAGTATTTTGTTTGATTGTACGCAGTTCTACTTCAAATTATGGAAGTCTAACCCTAACCCTTACCCTGCCAATGGAAATGCATATTTTCTAAATCTATTTCCCCTCTTATAGACCACTAGAAGTGGCTATCCACCATCGCCTGGGTAGAGGTGGGGAAAAGAAAACCCTGGTGTATTGATTTGTTTAGTTTTGATATTTACAAATGCTCGACAATGTTAATTAGAATTTCAATGCTATTTCTATGTATGTTTTAATTTTAAATACTTTCGAATATAAATCAAATGATTTTTGCACAAAAAACAAGAACCGTTGATATTTAATGTGTATATATATATCTACTTTGTTGTTAATTGTTTTATTTTCATAGTTTTATCCGGATATACATACAGATACACACACACAAACTGCCCTTTATATATATATATATATATATATATATATATATATAGAGAGAGAGAGAGAGAGAGAGAGAGAGAGAGATTATGCATTATAAATAAACAATTAAATAAATATATTATACATCTTGTCAATAAGTATATATATATATATATATATATATATATATATATATATATAAACTCCTACGCACGAGCAGGATATGATACAAGAAGAAATAACTGAAATTTTATTCTTTACATTCTATTTTAACTAAATAGTTAAATTAGTAAAGTTTAGCAATGAAAGACGTGAGTGATGGAAGAGTAAGTTTTAGTTGTTCTATTTTTCGATTATACCCTCTCTGTTTCAAATCTTTTCATCAGCATTCTTATTTAGTTTCATTAGCCTTTCTAGTTTAATATAATATTTTATTTCATTAAAACTTAAATACTTGTACCTGGAGGGTACATATATTTTCTACTACTTATAATATACGCAAGCACTTTATAATATCAACGGCTGAAAGTAAACGCATTTAAAAAAAATAACAAGCCCCACTTAAAATGAAACTCATAAGATGAACGTATGTTATGATTTCTTTTGTTGTCCTAGGATATATAATTTTGTTGATACCTTAGTGACAAAAGCTGCTTGGTAGCGCTAGGAGTGGCAGTACCACCTGGGGCTACCGAAACTGTGTTATCACTCCTGGTTGATGGCTTATAAGGACAGGTATCGCACATGCTATTATATGTTGTATGTTATTTTTTCTTTGGTGTAGCAAATTTGGAAACTTTTAAAATGGTTTTAGTAAACTTATTAACGTAAGCGTATCCGAAGTTCGCTTGTACCTCAAATTTTAGCGTTCAACACAATTTTTTAAATGTAGAAAACGAACTTCTACGATGACTATTAAATTCTTTCATGTTTGTGTTGTTTTTTTAAACAAATGCGACTTTTTGGGGAAACAAATCACTTTAAAACCTTTAAATCGCCATAAAATGCTGTGATAATGGCAGTAAAAGTGATAAACTGGGGAGAGAACAATAAGAATAACATTTCCTGGATAGAATTCAATAGATTTTCTACTTTGTTTTTATTGGGAAAATGCAGACTAGAAAATTGAACGTAAAATAATACGTTAATAACAAACTTCAAAACATTAAACCTACCATTGGAGAATAGAACTTAAAATACAACAAAAATAGAAGAGAATAGGTTGTGCTGACCCGCCTCCATATAAGCCATACCTACATCACCCATCATCATTTATTAGAGGACACAGAATCCCCAATATGCACTACATGCCAAGAGAGATTTACAGTGAAACATATACTACTCGAGTGTGTAGACTTTGATCTAGAGCGAACAAAATACTACCAAGCAAATAATTTGAAAAAACCTTTTCATGAAAATAAGACCATCCAGGATTTTACATTTCCCATTGGGCACAAGTATTTAACTTTTAATGTAATAAAATATTATATTAAATCAGAAAAGACTAACAAAATTAAATAAAAAAATAAAATATTACACTTATTTTGATGTTATTTTAATTGATTTCTATATAAGGATTACTTTTAATACTTTTGAGAATAACATGATAGTATTAAAGAGATCAGGTTGTGCTGAACCGCCTTCACATAGGCCACACCTACATCACCCCATCATCATCTACTAGAAGGCACAGAATCCCCAATATGTACTACATGCCAAGAGAGATTTACAGTGAAACATATACTGCTCGAGTGTGTAGACTTTGATAGAGTGCGAACAAAATATTACTAAGCAAATAATTTGAAACAAAAATGGCAAAATCATTGGAATACACTCATTAATAACAAACTTCAAAACATTAAACCTTTCATTGGAGAATGGAACTTAAAATACAACAAAATAGAAGAGAATAGGTTGGCTGACCCGCCTTCACACAGGCCACACCTACATCACCCATCATCATTTACTAGAGGGCACAGAATCCCCAATATGTACTACATGCCAAGAGAGATTTACAGTGAAACATATACAGTGTAGACTTTGGATTTGAACGTAGAATAAAATTACAGTACTTTTTTTTCAAACTGTTTGGTTTCTTTGTTTAATGGCATATCAATCGTCGTGGGTTATTAACCCCTTGAGAAAAGATGACGTCTAAACACGCATGAGCGCAAGGGCCAACTGACGTGTTAGCATATGTGTATATTAGACAACACATTCGATCGGTAAAGCAAAAGAATAATAACGGCAATTGTACGGCCACTTACCTCCTATCACACAAACCATCCAAGTGAGACAAACAAGACATGCTGGACACTGTTGGAGAATTAAGGATGAACATAAGAGACGTTTTCCTGTGGATACCTACTCACTGACACATATATGTTGACCGATCAGCAAAAACTTACATATAACAGATAAGTACGGACACTAGATGCACTTACAAGGAGTGATGATTCACACACACACACACACACACACGCGCACACACACACACACACATATATATATATATATATATATATATTCTTTATTATAATGTACAATACATTTAAGGTGCAATTATTACCACTGGTTTCCAGGCAGCATGCTTGCTACCCTTCATCACGACAAAGCGCCTGGTAAGAAATACATGGACTGTCCCTTCTTTTATATATTTGTGTGTACGTAACTTTCATTTTTGTTGGTCGTTGTTTTTATATTGTCTTTCTCAATTCTCCAATACTAACAAAGGACTAACAATATATATATATATATATATATATATATATATATATATTGTATTGTTGTTGGTAGCACCTTGCCCTCAACTAAGGACGATGGCGTAGTATTAAAAAAAAGAAAAACATTATCTGTATCTGCGCAAGTGACTCTGCAGGCCAATTCTTAAGTGACAGTCTTTGGTGCACCGAATGCACACAAACTGTCATGCTTTCTGTGGCGGCTGTCTTTTCTCCTCTTTCTGGCTCTCTTTGCTGTCGAGGCTACTCTCCTCTCCGCCTCACCTCTCTCCGTGCCTTGCTTAACGTTAAGGCACCAGGTCGCTCTATTTTTTTGCATCTACCTCCAACGTGTTTATGTCAATAAACAACAAAGCGCCGAATGTATTTGAACAGATAATAGTTGGTCATCTCGTGAGGATTGAACCCTCTACTCTAAATAACTGGCTAATCCTAAATCTACGGCAAGACCAGTATTGTTAGAGCGATTACAATCCGATTGTTCTTATCATTTTTAGCAATTAAATACTTGCAACAGATTAAGGGCGAATGGAGATTTTTTTCCCGCTCGTTTTAATCTTATCAAACAAAAGAAATTCTACGTTTTATCAAAATGATCATTTAAATGTTTTCCTTTTTATTAGAACAATGTCAATAGGAATTAAAGACACATGTAATCCTGCTTTGTCGGTGAGGCTTAGAATAAGCATACAGAGCGATAAGATTCCTCCTACCCTGCCTCCGCCCCGTCTCCATATATTTAAGGAGTTCCGTTATTCCATTTTATTTATCTAACCATCTATTTTATTCATATATCTTATTTATTGATTTATATGGAGGTGTTTGTTGTGTAATGGTTATCGTCGTTGAAAATGGACACTGCGATGCGAGTTCAAATCCTGGATGAGGCACTTTGCATTTCAAATGGTGCTAATACTCTTAGGAAAGGTATGAATCAAATTATTCTCCTTCCAGCTATAGGTAAATAGTAGGGCAAACTGGGCTATTTAACCTTGGTATGGTAACCGGTCTAGGAGAAGGAAATCTCTGAATTCAAACCTGGTAAACTGACCTACTCGTGAGAGGGGCTGGGTAAATACATATCTATTCATTTAGTAAAGGCGAGCAGACTGAAACTGGTTTTCTTTTATTCAGACAGGATTTTTTCACTGTTCGAGATAGCATCGTTGGTTGGTTGGTTGGTTGGTTGGGTGGGTGGTTGGATTTTACGGCAGTTCAACCCTTGTTGGTTTATCTTATGCCTAAGACGTTTTGTTTTATTCATTCTTGTTGGGTATCAATTTTTTTTTCAAAGTCAATTTTTTAAAAACATTTTGTAAACTCATTTTTAATTTGATAGTAATGGCCTTCTACCATATATATATGTGTTGGGAGATGGGAAATCAGAGGAAGAATTGAGACCATCCAGACAACAACATTGCTGAGACCTGATCATTTAAATGTTTTCGTTTTTATTAGAACAATTATTAGTAGGAATTGATGACACACATGTATGTAATCCTGCTTTGACGGTGCGGCTTAGAATAAAACTACAGAGCAATAAAATTCATCCTCTCCCACCTCAACCCGCCCAAATATATATATATATATATATATATATATATATATATATAACCCCCAACCACACACACACACCCAACTTCCTTCTCTTCTTCTTAATATAAAACATAAAAATTTCTTTTGAGACCCAATGACATCTCTCCGTACCTCTTACCAATACACACACACACACACACACACACACACACACACACACACACACTTAAGTTTTACTTCCGCTGTCGTTTATCGCAACAGAAAAAAATTATACACACATAGACAACCACATACCTAAAAAATGCACAATGTTTCCTTTCGATACACACACTTACAGCGTCCCATACTCACGCCATAAAATAGAATATTTGATGTCATATTTCAAAACCGTCTCCTTTTTCAAACGTTAAAAAATTTTAAACAGAAAATACAAAGTGGTAATCCTTGTCATTCAGACAAGGATTACCACTCGCTTTTCTCGTTATTCTGTAATAAATAATTTCTTATCTTATGCCCTGAAGATGATCTAATTAATAGATCGAAACACTGCAGCGTCGGCCAATAAACTCACCACTTAACCCATTTAAACCTGTGTTTTTTCATTTTTCTTAATATACTACATACCGTCGGATTCACTTCCTTTCTTCACACATATATATATATATATATATATATATATATATATATATATATATATATATATATATATGGGGGTTCAAACGTAGGTATACATTTACAAAAAACACATACAATACTCATTCAATTTATTAAACAAACAAATTATTATTACTAGTACAAAATAAAAAACGCACTCCGGGCGATGTAAACATAGATTTTTGAATCATATTGCCAGAGGAGTGGGAGTAAAAAAATTCAATGTCAGCGAGTTTGTACCCTAAGTAAGTAAAATCATCAAATTCATTAAACGATTAAAAAATAAAACAATTTGAAATGTAAACTTTAAATATGTATTAAAATAAAACAAACTATATATAGATATATAATACCAGTCATGTATTTATTAAAACTTGTTTTAAAAAACAATGACGACTGTCTAATGTTGCATGTTCAAATTTTGAGTGTTTTATTCTATGTTATGACGATTTTGGGTAATGTGAAGTAAGCAGTGATGTAATTTTTGTTACAGACAAAAACCGGAAGCGAATCTCCATTATTAATAGATTAATAACATGTTAATTATTAGTCACAATTAAATATGGCTAATGACACCAAAATTTTACAAAATGAGGACACTTAAGATAATATGCTACTAATTTCATCTGTGTGAGACTGTTGTATACCTAATTTTGCACTACCCTGTATATATATATATATATATATATATATATATATATATATATACATATATGTGTATATATATATATATATATATATATATATATATATATATATATGAGGTGTGTCAAAAAAGTATCGAAATGTTTTGTAATTTTTTACACACATTTTATTCTAAAAAAATTTACGTTCCATTCATTGTTCATTTCTATCTTGGTAAATACAGATTCAATCTTGAAACTTTTATGACACACCTTGAATATCTGAAGACACCCTGGCGCAACACCATGAAGCCAAGAGGTCCAAAAGAAAGTGACAGCAACAAAGCAATGGCACATCATCATCTGCATGGACAGTCTTCAACATGCGACATATATATATATATATATATATATATATATATATATATATATATATATATATATATATATATTTCAATAAGCAAGAAAAACAAACCGTCATTTGAGTATTATAAATCTATTTCGACCGGTAACTCAATAAATAAGCCCAGTTTTATCAGACAGTCAATTACCCACTCATAATATTGCTCTGTATATAATCAATTTATTAATTATCATACATTTAGCTCTCTTTGGGATATGAAATAAGGTTTGTATCAGCATGGGATTGTGGATGTTGTGGATATTGATGATCTCAAATAGAATTATCAACATGCCAGTCAATTCGATACTTTATCTATCTATCTATCTCTCTCTCTCTCTCTCTCTCTCTCTATATATATATATATATATATATATATATATATACATTAATCCACAGACACGTGTTTCGAGGTTTCACCTCTCATCAGTGTAACCTCTACCTCTAGCCGGGATCGAGACCTGACTGAATTTTCGTCTGTCTAATAATAATAATAATAATAATAATAATAATAATAATAATAATAATAATGATACCTGGACCTTATCAGAGAATTGAAAAAGCTGTGGAATATGAGAGTGAAAGTGATACCAATTGTGGTTGGTGCACTTGGAACGATCTGAATAAACTTGGAAAAAAGACTGCAGGATCTAGAAAATCAGAGGAAGAATTGAGACCATCCAAACTACTGCAATCGGCTAGAATACTCAGAAGAGTCCTGGACCCTGAGGAGACTTGTTGTCACACAGACTCCAGTGAAATACCATCAACTAACGCTGAAGGGAAAATAACAATAATAATAATAATAATAATAATAATAATAATAATAATAATAAATTTTTGAATTAATTTTATTTGAGAAAATGGAACAAAAGGTCCTTAATTGATTTCTCGTGATAAAAGATGAAATTTCCTTTTTCAAAATCGATGCTGATGATAATTTAATCAATCAATCGATAATTTTAATGCGGATTAAAATTTCGGGACAGTTTTGAGCGTTTAATCCTTGGTAAGACACAAAGAATTCGATCCGATTCGCTGGTGATCGATACAGGCTTACTATAGAATTTCTATTTTCCATACTTACATCTGATTTGCGTTTAAAGAACAGCTGCGTTTCATGACACGCTCGGTCATTTCATTATGGAGATTTATTTGTACTTTTTCTGCTTGGCTTAAGACTTAAACGAGATGTTGCTTTATTTCGTAGAAAATAAGGAATAATAATAATAATAATAATAATAATATATATATATATATATATATATATATATATATATATATATATATATATATATGTGTGTGTGTGTGTGTGTGTGTGTGTGTGTGGATAGATTAATATATAGATAGATAGATTGATAGATTGGTAGATATGAACAGAGAAATAGATAAACAGAAATATAATGAACACGCTGAGATAGATAGATAGATAGATAGATAGACAGACAGACAGTTCTTAAAGATATTGTTTTAATTCTTTGAAAAAAGAAATAAGAATATATGTGTGTGTGTGTGTGTGTGTGTATGCGTGCGTGTGTGTGTATCGATATATATATATATATATATATATATATATAGAGAGAGAGAGAGAGTGGGAGAGAGAGAGAGAGAAAGATGGATAGATAGATAAATAGATATGAATATATGAATAAAGAGATAGATAGATAGATAGATATGAACAGAGCAATAGGTAATCAGAAAGATAAAGAACACGCTGAGGTAGATAGATAGATAGATAGAGAGAGAGAGAGAGAGAGAGAGAGAGAGAGAGAGAATGAACATAGATAGATAGATAGATAGATAGATAGATAGATAGATAGATATATGAATAGACTTGTCTAGATAGATATAGTTTGGTTGGGGCTTTTTGTTTAATATCATATCAACCTTCGTGGATTAGTTAATGCCAAAGGCACCCTTGTATAAGAGTAGTGGTGCTATTTAAGCTATATCTGGAAAGGATGAGGAGGTTCATAAGATAGATAGATAGATGGATAGATAGATAGATCCAACGAGCATCTTTAGGAAAACTAAAACCGAAAAAAAGAAGTATTAACATATAAGAAACTTGAAAGAGGAAATGCTCTTAAGATATTTCAGCGCTTTAATATTAAAGATGAAGTGATTTAGAAAAAAAAAAAAAAAGAAAAGAAGATTTTAGATTTAAAGCAAAGTAATTTCTTTTTACAATATATATATATATTATATATAATACCAAGCGTGTTGGTAAATCCTCGCGGTGCGAAAAAAAAAACAGCAAATAGTTTGATTGTAAAAATATACTACCAAACATCAACCGGGAGAAATAGAAGATAATCGTACCAACAAAAAATAATCTATTGGTACAATATTTTGGCCTAAAGAAAAAACAATTTATATGTATATATATGCATATAAGATATATATATTCATACAACCGCTTGGAAAATAAGATAATAAGTAAAAAGTGCTCAATACCTAAGTAGAGCTAATAATAAAGATGAATCTAATGAGTCAGACGAACCTCCTATTAGTTTCGCTTAATGGTCTTCAGGGCTAAGATCTGCCCTGAAGAGCATTAAGCGAAACTAATAGTAGGTTCGTCTGACTCATTAGATATATATATATATATATATATATATAAAGATAAATCTAATGAGTCAGACGAACCTACTAAAAGTTTCGCTTAATGCTCTTCGGGGCTAAGATCTGACTCAGAGTCAGATCTTAGCCCTGAAGGGCATTAAGCGAAACTTTTAGTAGGTTCGTTTGACTCATTAGATTTATCTTTATTATTTGCTCTACTTAGGTATTGAGCACTTTTTACTTATTAGCTTTAGTCTCCCGGCGGTTTTGTATGAATATATATATATCATATATATATATATATATATATATATATATATATATATATATGCATATAAATTGTTTTTTCTTATGGCCAAAATATTGTACCAATAGATTATTTTTTGTTGTACGATTATCTTGGTCTTATCTTTTTTCCAAAATTTTTTTTTTCCCGGTTGATGTTTTGGTAGTAATACTTTTTACAATCAAACTATTTGCTGGGTTTTTTTCACACCGCGAGGATTTGCCAACAAGTTTGGTATATATATATATATATATATATATTATATATAATATATATATATATAAGATACCATAGCCCCGAAAACGTGTTGCTGAAGTAAAATAAAAGAAATCTTCTTTTTTAAATATAATTCATTTAGCGGACTTTCATTTTTATATAATATTTAATTTTCTCCCGTAACAACACGAAATATTATACATCACCATGGCCACCAAACACAAATACGCACATTCATACGCACATTCATACGCACACACGCGTGTGGATACGGTCATAACGTCACAGTCTACACACATTTTCATGCGCACGCGCATGACAACATACACACACGTACAAAAACGTAAACATGCGACACGAGAATACAGTTATAAAAAAAATACCATCTGTATCATTTACAAAAAAAAAAATTTCATTTACCTAAAAAATGCCAAGACGAAAACTACTTCAGTTCTAGTGTTCTTCTGAATAATAGATTTTATCTCGAAATATTAAGAATAAATCACAGGTTAACAAACAACACCATTGTTACCTTATTTATTCTTTACACTTGTTATATCCTTCAAAACCAACCTCCAAACCAATATATATATATATATATATATATATATATATATGTGTGTGTGTGTGTGTGTGTCATAAAAGTATCAAGATTGAAGCTGTATTAACCAAGATAAGGATAAAACAATAAATGTAACGTCATTTTTTCAGAATACATGGTGTGTCAAAAAGTACAGATTTTAAAGCTGCATTTAGCGAGGTACAAATGAAGAATGAGAAAGAGAAAAAGAAAGAAAGAACACGAGCGAAAGAAAGAATAATTCAAAAAGAAAAAAGGAAGAAAAAAAAGGAAGAAAGAAAGGCAAATGTGTGAGAAAGAAAGAAAGAAAGAAAGAAAGAAAGAAAGAATAATTGAAATGGAAAGAGAAAGAGTGAGAAAGAAAGACGAAATGTGTGAGATAGAAAGAAAAGAAAGAAGAAAACAAAAAAAAACATGAAAAAAATAAAATAATTTTTAAGAAATAACGAAAGATAAGAACCGACGAGAAAAGGGAAAAAAAGAAAGAACACAAGTGAAAGAAAGAATAATTGGAAAAGAAAACAGGAAGAAGAAGAGGGGAAAAGTAAGAAGGAAAGAAAGAAGAAGAAAAACGAAAAGTGTCAGAAAGTAAGAAAGGAAGAAAAGTGTAAGAAAGAAAAAAAGTAAGAAAGAAAGAAGGAAAGGAAGGAAGGAAAAAAGAAGAAAAATAGAAAATTATGAGAATGAAAGAAAGAAAGAAAAAAGAAAGGAAGGAAGAAAAATTGTTAGAAAGAAAGAAAGAAAGAAAGAAAGAAAAAAAAAGAAAGAAGAAAGAAAGAAAGAAAAAGAAGAAAGAATGAAAGTTGTTTTAAAGAAAAGTGTAAGAAAGAAAGTAAGAAAGAAAGAAGGGAAGGAAGGAAGGAAGGAAAAAAGAAAAAAAGAAGAAAGAACAAAGTAAGAAAGAATGAAAGATAAAAAAAAAGAAAAGTGTGAGAAAGAAAGAAAGGTTTCAGAAAGAAAGAAAAAAAAGAAAGAAAGAAAGAAAGAAAGAGAAAAAAAAGAAAGAAAGAAAAAAGAAAGAAAGAAAGAAAAAAGAAAGAAAAGTGTGAAAAGAAAGAAAGGTTTCAGAATCAAAGAAAGAAAGAAAAAGAAAGAAAAAAAAAAAGAAAGAAAAAAGAAAGAAAAAGAAAGAAAGAAAAGAAGGAAAGAAAGAAGAAAGAAGAAGAAGAAAGAAGAAAGAAAGAAAGAAGAAAAAAGAAGAAAGAAAGAAAGAAAGAAAGAAGAAAAGTGTGAGAAGGAAAGAAAGGTTTCAAGAAAGAAAGAAAGAAAGAACGAAGAAAGAAAGAAAGAAAAGAAAAAAGAAAGAAAAGAAAGAAAGAAAGAAGAAAGAAAGAAAGAAAGAAAGAAGAAAAGTGTGAGAAAGAAAGAAAGGTTTCATAAAGAAAGAAAGAAAAGAAAGAAAGAAAAAGAAAGAAAGAAAGAAAGAAAGAAAAAAGAAAGAAAGAAAGAAAAAAAGAAGAAAAGTGTGAGAAAGAAAGAAAGGTTTTCATAAAGAAAGAAAGAAAGAAAGAAAGAAGAAAGAAGAAAAGAAAGAAGAAAGAAAGAAAGAAAAAGAAAAGAAAGAAGAAAAAAGAAGAAAAGTATGAGAAAGAAAGAAAGGTTTCATAAAGAAAGAAGAAGAAAGAAAGAAAGAAAGAAGAAAGAACGAAAGAAAAAAGAAAAAAAGAAAGAAAGAAAAGAAAGAAGAAAGTGTGAGAAGAAAGAAAGGTTTCATTAAGAATGAAAGAAGAAAAGAAAGAACGAACGAAAGAAAGAAAGAAAGAAAAAAAAAAAGAAAGAAAAAAAAGAAAGAAAGAAATAGAAGAAAGAAAGAAGAAAGAGAAAAGTGTGAGAAAGAAAGAAAGGTTTCATAAAGAAAGAAAGAAAGAAAGAAAAAAAGTAAGAAAGAAAGAAAGAAAGAAAGAAAGAAAAGTTGTTTTAGATAATTTCCAAAGAATTCAGAACATGTCCATTTCATTCAGGAAACTTTACTCATCATTTTTATGAAAACTCATCAAATCTTGAAGACGCCGTCCTGTCCGATTCTTATAAATTCCAAAATATTAGTTTTTCTGAGAAGAATTTCATTTCATGGCATTGATAAGACATTAATCATATAGACTGTTATGTTATCTTAAATTATTTACAAATATCCACGGCGTTGTAATGTCTTGAGTCAATGCAAACATCGAAGGAGAAATAATAATAAAGATAATATTATTTCTAGTCTGTCTCCATTTTATTATTGTTGCTTTTTTATCTCAACATTCTGGCTCGTTACATTATTCATTATTGCTATTATTTTGTTGCTAGTTTTATTCCATCTTATTATTGTTGCTTTTTATCACAACACTGACTCGTTATATTCTTCAAAATGACAAATCCTGAACGAGGCTGCTTATATTTCACATAAATAATACACTTGGGAAAGGTATGAATTCAACTATTCTTCCTCCAGCTATGGGTAAATAGTAGGGTAGAATGGGCTCTTAAGATATAGTTAGGCAACCAATCTAGAAGGTAAACTCGGAATTTAAACCTGTTAAACTCTGTTTAAGAAATTGAGCTTGTGTCACATCCTGCTCGTGGAAAGTTTTCGTATATATATATATACACACACACACACACACACACACACACACATATATATATATATTATATATATATATATATATATATATAATATATAATGGAACTGGAAGTGAATCCGACGGTATGTTGAAAAATGAATAAAGGAAAGAATGTATAGAATGGATAATATAGGATATTTTACACAATTTTACTTACACGTGTTTCGGTCAGGAATTTAGCCATGTGTACATTATTCAAACTATTATTATTTTTAAATAACCAGATGAAAGGAAATAATAATAATAATAGAAAAAATGTAGAAATATTCCGCACACAAAGAAAATTCGACCTTCATCAGAGTAAATCCTTATTTTAAATGAAATTCGTTGGAAAAAAGCGGAGAATTTTTGAAATGTTCGAAAAAGAACTTTTTAAAAAAATTCATGTTCAGACGCGACCGAGAAAGAATTTCATTTCAAATAAGTGTAATTAAAATTGATTAAAATATCCTATATTATCCATTCTATACTTTCTTTCCTTTTTCAACATACACACACACACACACACACGCACACACACACACACACATATATATATATATATATATATATATATATATATATATATATATATTTGGGAGAATATGTGCTTAATTGAAGTCGTACCTAATTTTGAAAGTTAATTAATTAATAATTAAATAATTAGGCGAGCATACCTATTTAAATGTAAGGCTAAACAAATGTACATACAGAGATTGATTTTTCTCGATTTGTTCAGCCTTACATTTAAATAGGTATTAAATAATTTTATGCTAAAAAGAGCCATATCAAAACACATCGCTTGTGTATTTACTTCTATATATATATATATATATATATATATATATATATATATATATATACATATATATATATATGTGTGTGTGTGTGTGTGTGTGTGTGTGTGTGTGTATGAATTTTATACTACCAACCCTACCAAATTTCCCCCAAAGCTGTACCAAATTTTCTTGCTATTTCTTACCTGTATGACGGGACTTTTAAAAGTTCACAATCTATTCTCCTCAGAATTCATTCTATTCAAATAAAGCCCTATAATGATTTTTCACAAGTGACAAGCGGGTTTACGGTTGGATCGCAGAGGCGAGAGAGCTGCTGTGAACGGTTTAAATAAGGCAGAGAGTTGAGGTGCCTTGTTGTGATGTAATGGTAAGCGAGCTCGTCTTGCATCTTACTATTGACTAACCATGTCCCTATGTCAAACTTAGCATTTTTTTTTTTAAACTAATATCTTGACAGTAGGCCCCGATGTCTAATTAATAACCATAGAAAATGTGAAAGTCACAGCTGTAGTCTTTCTTAAGCTACGTGATGACAGAGGAACAGAAAAAAGCGATTTACTGAATTATAACAAGACTATGGAAAATGTTAAGTGATAAAATCTGTTAGAGACTTTTTTAAAAGCAATCAACAGTTTCGTAAGGTTTTTTTAAGTGACTTAAGAGCACACAAGAACCATTAATTATTTCTTTTAAATTTGACTGAATAGATGCTTCCATAACATTCTTAATGGCTAAATAATTCATACATCGCATTTTAGCGAATGTGTGGCTTCTGTTTTTCAACATACCAATCATTCCATTCTTATCATATTACTCATCGGATTCTTATTTTTAATTATATATCATTTTACGAAAACAAACTCAAGTTCAAATACATTAAACATTTTTCTTTAAAAACCGCAGACAAGATGCTTTTTAAAGGAAGGCACAGGGTGTACTGGTTAGAGTCGTAGGAAGTGGACCCATCGACCAGAGTTCAAATTCTGGAGCAAGCTACAGTTCACATACCGCTAATACCCACGGGAAAGGTATGAATCAAACTATTCTCCCTCCAGCTATGGGTAAATAGTAGGGTAGACGTGGTTCTTTAATCTTGTTTAGGCAACCAGTCTAGGCGAAAGAAAACTCTGAATTCAAACCTCTTTAATCTCCGATTGAAATAGATCACTAATTCGGACTGAGCCTATTTTAGTAGTGACCACTAAAATAGGCTCAGTCCGAATTAGTGATCTATTTCAATTCTTAAAAAAGGTTTAATTTGTGTTGGTGTCTTTTTTCTTTTCTTTTTTTTTTTTTTTTTTTGTCGTCATAGACAATTTCTTAAGTTTGGAGGCGCACCATGTAACGGTTATCACAGCGAGACGATTCCAAATCCTAGACGAAACTGTTTGCATTTCACATAGCGCTAATACCCTTGGGAAGGGTATGAACCCAACTATTCTCCCCCAGCAATGTGTAAATAGTAGGGTAGACTGAGCTCTTTGACCTAGGTTAGGCAAAAGGAAAACTTTGAATTCAAACCTCTTTAATCTCCGTTTGAAGTGGTCACTACTAAAATAGGCTCAGTCCTAATTAGTGATCTATTTCAATTTTTTAAAGGTTTATTTTGTGCTTGTGTTTTGTTTTTTTGTTTTGTTTTTGTTTTTTTTTTTTGTTTGTTTTTTTGTCGTCATAGACAATTTCTTAGGTTTGGATCTACTTTATATAAAACTAGCTGATGTACCCGACCTTGTACGGGTTACCTAGTACCCAACTAAATTTAAATATGCACTTTTAAAATTTCATACTGCTCACCATTAGATAGCAGTACCTATCGCTCGATGTGCTTATTGGGGAAATGTTGTGCATGTTAACTACCGTTTACCAATAGCCCAAATAAAAGTAATAATTAGTATTATCTGCATTATTCGGACTATTGTCCCCATCTGTATTGTTATCTGTACAACGTTTCGACCGATGTGCCCTCCGGCCTTGTTCAGGTAAAAAAAAAAGAAACTTTTTTATTGTTGTTGAATTTTTGTTAATTTTCGTATTAAAAAAAAACAACCAAAAACGGTTATAAAACTTTTAATAGTTTAAAAACTGTTTTAGGTTGGGTTTTGTTTTAATGTTTTTTTAACGAGGTGGGTGGCTTTAAGATATTTTTTCCGGAAAAAGATTTGAAATTTCTACCACAAAAATAAGCGGAATGAAAACAGGATACCCCCGTGGACTGAATAAAGGGTTAGGTTCAAAGTTTTGTGATGGCTCAACCATTACGACAAGAAGGTTCCCGACTTCGAAAAGAAGGTTCTTGTGTCCGACAAGAAATACCTGAAGAAGGCCGGAGGGCACATGGGCCGAAACGTTGTACAGATAACAATGAAGATGGGAAATAATGCAGATAATATTAATCATCAAGCCTCATCTCTAAAATTCAGAGAAATAGTAAAAGTAATTGTTGTAGGTGACTCACCTATGACCAGAACAATGGACTTGCCCAACGGGTATATTTAAACAGAGCAAAGCTACTCAAGTGAGAAGTAGCAGATACATGTTCTTCGTGTACGCTGTAACAAGGAAACCCTCCTCATTTGTACATTGATATATTGCTGAATACATGTTCTCTACATTTTATCTCCGTGTTTAGTATTTATTTATTGACTCTTAAACAGGTCATAACACTAATAATGTTTGAAAGGGAGTGAAACGAATAGTGTTATCATTAATGCGAGTATTCCTAAGGAACAGAATACTATATATACCAATAAGAACCAATTAAAATGGAATCTTTTTCAAAGATAACTCAATCCTAAAAGTAAGGAATAATTTAGTATAAACAGTAATTAAATTAAACGTCATTAAACAGTAAAAAGCCATTAGAGAACGTAGCATAGAATTAGTAATTCCAAGTGGATCAACTTTCCAATCCCGTTGCGCCTAGTTGTGTATTTCCGTTGTGCTAGTTTGTTACATTCATTTAATATATGGTTTACGGTCTCATCCTTGTCACCATACACTCTACATTTACTGTTTCTTGTGTCTTATCAATTTTTGCTTCGATATATTCTATGGGTCAAATAGATCTGCTTAAAAATGATTCGAATTCAATAGGAATATCTGATGCCATAAAACTGAAAGTATTATTATTAACAATGCTAACATAATAATGGTAATATAATTCTTTACTAAGGATTATTATTAGTTACTTGAAATCATATAACTGTGCCAACAAATTACAATTATTAAATATAAGTAACTATAGGAAACCATGTAATAATTAGTATTAGATATTGTTGCATAGCGCGTCGTCACGGTACTAAATTACAATAGTTTTATCTTCGTTGTAAGAGATGACAATAACACCAAAGTTATCCTCCAGAAGTTTATTGAAATAAATTCAAGCTTCTTAACTTCGAGAGAGAGGGTCAGTTTAATTAATATATTCAGTCTTTAGACTTTCGGTCCTTCGATTAAATTTCTGGGTGACAAGCTTTTTCAGTTGGTAAATATTAAGGCTAGCTTTTCCGACACCAACTACACGAGATCCCGCTCGGCCAACTAACTCGCATCGACTCTAACGACTACTGACCCCGGTCACCTCACTCTCTCTCCGGCTGACTGCCTCCGGGGCTAACTGACGACTGACCTGTCTCGAGCCCTCGGTTCTTTTATATCCATAGCTACTCCTACACATTTTTATCTCTTGATCTGAAAACGGGAAGATGTTATATTTCTTTGTTTAATAAAACCGGAAATTCATATTTCCGTTTGTACAATATATAACACAGCCAGACAGCGAAGAAGTATATCCCCTTTTCACTAGCGCTAGACCAAGGAAATTGTTTTTAGCGTCTGAGGCGAACGCCACACGTACCATCAGTTCCTCACTACCGCACAGATCCCTGTGCTACTCATACGCTAAGTTGTATCGAACCAGGAACCTTGAGGTTCACCAGCCGAACACACCACCGACTGAGCTAAACTGGCTCTATTAGTGACTGTACATTTCGTAAATTAACTGCTTTTCTTTGTAACAACTCTTTATGTTCGTTATTTCTTTTTTGCCAGTTTTTTTTTAAGTACAAAAATATTTACGTTTCTTCCTTCAATATGGCCTAAACTGATCACGTGACCTATTTTGGTGGTACCTACAGTACATTTCGTAAATAGATATCATAGTAGGGAATTCTTAGAGGAGGACCTCTTTAATCTCCTAAACTTAAAACAATTAGTGCAACGAGGATTTTAAAACGATATTAAGAAAAAAAAAGGGGGTTCTCCTTTAAGAAATATTAGTTGAGAAGCCCCTTAAAATGGATGAGAAGTAAAATATGCCACTATGGCGGGTGAGGGGGGTGGGAAGTTGAAGACGTTTAACCTAGAGAAAGATGGCGGTCGTTTAATGGAGAACAAAAAGTTGGGGGGATGGCGGGGGGCGCGAAAATGGCGATGGGTGAAGTTAAAAGTTGTATTTAAACGTGGCCAATATTGATCATGTACCGGAGTGAGTCACGCACGTGGATACTTTGTCAATGAATGCTCGACTCGGCAAGGGATGGGTCAGGGACAAGGAGATGGGGAGGGACAGCCGATTGAATAGAGACGGTGATTATTGTTAAAAACAGACAATGAGAAGTAGGTGATGAAAGAGGAGAGGGTTAGATGAAAGAGGAGAGGGTTAGATGACAGGAAAGATGCAGATTTGCAAAGAATGATGGGGGAGAGGGGATGGAAGGGAAAATGGCGTAGGAAAAAGAAGAAAGAAAGAAAGTAAATTGTTGTTGAAAGAAAGAAAGAAAGAAAGAAAGAAAGAAAAGAAAATTGATGTAGAAAGAAAGAAGGAAAGAAAGTAAGAAGAAAGAAAGAAAGAAGAAAGAAAGAAAGAAAAGAAAAGAAAGAAGAAAGAAAGAAAGAAAGAAAGAAGAAAAGAAAATTGTTGTTGAAAGAAAGAAAGAAAGAAAGAAAGAAAGAAAGAAAAGAAAAGAAAAGAAAATTGATGTAGACAGAAAGAAAGAAAGAAATTGTTGTTGAAAGAAAGAAAAAAAGAAAGAAAGAAAAAAAATTGATGTAGAAAGAAAGAAAGAAAGAAAGAAAGAAAGAAAGAAAGAAAGAAAAGTGTTGTTGAAAGAAAGAAAGAAAGAAAAAAGAAAGAAAGAAAGAAAAAAAGAAAAGAAAAAAATTGATGTAAAAAGAAAGAAAGAAAGAAAGAAAGAAGGGAATTGAGGAGTGTAAAAAAGAAAAAGATAAGAAAGAAAGAAACGGAAAAGGAAAAGTGTGAGAAAGAAAGAAAGAAAGAAAGAAGTAAGAAAATAGAAAATAAAAATAAAAACAAATAAACAAAAATAGAAAGAAAGGAAAGGAAAAAAAGAAAAACTGAAAAAGAAATATGAAATAAGAAAGAAAGCAAGAAGGAAAGAGAGTGAAACGAAAAAGGAAGAGGGAATATGAAATGAAATAGAAAGAAAGAAAAACTGAAAAGGGAAAGGAAAGAAAAGAAAAGAAAAAGAAAGAAAGAAAGAAAGAAAGAAAGAATGACAAAGTAAAATAAAGAGACTAAAAATGAAATATGGAATAAACTGAAAGAAAGAAAGAAAAAAAGAAAGAAAGAAAGGGAAAGAAAAAGGAAAGGAATGCGAAATTAAATAGAAAGAAAGAAGAAAGGGGAAAAAGAAAGAAACGAAAAAGGAAATTTGACATAAATTAAAAAGAAAGAAAGAAAGAAAGAAAGAAAGAAGGAAAGAATTTGAAAAAGAAATATGGAATAAAAGAAAGAAAGAAAGAAAGAAAGAAAGAAAAGAAAAAGAAATAAGAAAATGAAAAGGGAATATAAAATGAAATAGAAAGAAAGAAAAACTGAAAAGGAAAAAAAAGAAAAGAAAAGAAAAGAAAGAAAGAAAGAAAGAAAGAAAGAAAGAAAAGGAAAAAAGAAAGAAACTGAATAAGAAATATGAAATAAAAAGAAAGAAAGAAAGAAAGAAAGAAAGAAAGAAAGAATTAACAGAACAGAAGAAATATGGAAAAAACGAAAGAAAGTAAGAAAGAAACTAACAAAGAAAAGGAAAGAAAGAAAACAAAAAGAACTCCGAAGAAAGAAAGAAAAAGAAACAAGGGAACGAAAAAAGGTTGCAATAAAAAAAAATTAAAGTGACAGAAGAAGAAAAGAAAATACAAACAATGGATTGAAGGAAGAGAAATTGAAAAAAGAATATATATATATATATATATATATATATATATATATATATATATATATATATATAATTATTCTCTAGCCGTAACCGTCACAAAAACATCACTGATTTCTCCTGTTGTAGAGCGTCTCTCAAATAATTTTAAAATAATTCTTTTTTCGAACATTTCAAAATTCTCTGTATTTTAACGATTTTAACTTCAAATATCAACCATTTTACTCTGATGAAGGCCGTTATTCTTTGTATGCTTAAAGATTTTATAATTTTCTATTATCATTATTTTATTTCGTATTTAGAATAATAATAAATAAAATACATTTGTACATGAACAAACTCCTGGCCGAAACACGTGTTAGTAAACTCATATTAAATCAATTTTATCTATTCAACATTTTCTTTCCTTTTTTTATTTATCCTTTCAACATATTGTCGGATTCATTTCCATTTTCAACTTATATATATATATATATATATATATATATATATATATATATATATATATATATTGATAAGATACTGTGTTAATTTTATCAATAATTGATAATTAGTGCTCAATATCGTTGATAAAGCATCTACATATAAGTTAGGGTAGCATGGAAAGGAAGTTAACGCTACCCTAACATATATATTATATATATAAGTGAGTTTTATAATTTGCTTGAAGCATTGTGTACATATTGGTTTGGAGGTTGATTTTGAAGGCTATCACAATGCAGGTGTAAAGAATAAGGTAACAATGATGTTGTGTGTTAACCTGTATTTTATTGTTGAATTTTCGAGATAAAATCTCTTTTTCAGAAGATCCCTGAAATTGAAGTCGTCTTTTAACTAGAAATGCTATAACAAGACGACTTCAGTTCCAGTAATCTTCTGAAAAAGAGATTTTATCTCGAAAATTCAAGAATAAAATACAGGTTAACACAACACCATTGTTACCTTATTCTTTATACCTGCATTGTGATAGCCTTCAAAATCACCTCCAAACCAATATATATATATATATATATATATATATATATATATATATATATACACATCTTTTTATTCTGAAAAAAATAACGTTCCATTCATTAATTTTTTTCAGAATACAAAATGTGTCAAAAAAGTTCTAAGTTTAAAGTACCAAGATAGAAATGAAGAATGAATGGAACTTTTTTTTTGTCCCTGGTTGGATTAATTCCGATATTTCGGGTGAACTATCACCCTTTGTCAAGGTATAAAGACTGTGTGGGGAAAAGTGAAATCTAGTATATGTGAGAAAAAAATATATGGGGGGGGGTGAAATAATAGGTGGGCAAATAACAATATAACTAAGTATGGTTTCTTTGTTTAATGTCAAATCAACCCACATTGTCCATTATGTTACGCGGTCTCTCTTACATGCAAGATGAGAATAGCAGTCTGCGATGTGTAGGGAATAAAGATAAGAAACCAGAAAAGACAGACGTCATATTCTAAACCTCGCCGACAGAGTGACAATAAAGAAAGAAACAAAACAAAAAGAAAAACAAGCAAGAAAGATGAAACAAGAACAAAATATATTCGCCCTACAGGTAGGATTTAACAGAAAGTCACAAGCATGGGGCTTCTAGCGTGGATCGAACTCGCTTTTTTTTGCAGTAGTAACGGACTTGCGAGACGAGATTGTTAACCTTTAACGCCCAGATGAAAAGAAGAACAACGCTTCTTCAATTTGCTTGCTTAGACGACGTCACGTATACGGGATTTATCGGTCCGTATAAAAAGCATTTTTGTTTCTTTAGGGCTTTGTTGTTGGGTTTTTTGGGGTTTTTTTTTGGGGGGGGGTATTGTTTTATGTTGACTTTTTCTTTTTGGTAGGAAGGGGTTAAGTTTGATTTTCGTTTGGGTTTTAAAAGAAGAAATAAAATAAATCAAACCAAATAAAATAGATCAAAAGGCTCGTTCCTAGTGTTCCATTTTCAAATAAGGAAATTAAGATCATCTTGAAGCGATAAAATATCAGGAAGAATTTTTTTTCAAATGATGAAATAAATTAAATAAACAAATAAATCGCTCGCCCCCCCCTTCTCTCTCTCTCTCTCTCTCTCTCTCTCTCTCTCTCTCTCATTCTCTCTCTCTCTATTGATCATCTCTCTCCCTCTCTCTCTCTCTCTCTCTCTCTCTCTCTCTCTCTCTAAATATATATATATATATATATATATATATATATATATATTTATCTCTATTGATCAACTCTCTCTTCCATCTCTTTTTCCCTCTCTCTCTATCTTTCTCTATTGATCACCTCTCTCTCTCTCTCTCTCTATTGATCACCTCTCTCTCTCTCTCTCTCTCTCTCTCTCTCTCTATATATATATATATATATATATATATATATATATATATATATATTTCTGTCTCTCTCTATCTCTCTCCCTCTCTATTGATCATATATATATATATATATATATATATATATATTGATCATCTCTCTCTCTCTCTCTCTCTCTCTCTCTCTCTCCATCTCTCTTTATCATCTCTCTCCCGTTCTCTCTATTGATCATTCTCTCTCCCCCTCTCTCTGTATGTGTGTGTGCATATTGATTATCCCTCTCTCTTTTTCTCTTCCTCTCTATTGATCATCTCTCTCTCTCTCTCTCTCTCTCTCTCTCTCTCTCTCTCTCTCTCTCTCTCTCTCTCTCTCTCTCTCTCTCATCTGCAATTGAGCGACGTGCTTGAAGGGAAAGTCGTGATGTAAAACGCTTGAAAAGACAACTTCAATAAATAAAATAACTAAAAAGACAGAAAGATATTTTCAGTGAAGCACCTTTTTTTTTCCCGCCTTAGAACCAAAGCTTCACGTGGTCGCCTCTTATCAACTACCTTCGAGATCTGTTCGTTTGTCTTTAGAACCGGAAAACTTGGAAATTATTTTTTTCATAATTCAGATCTAAGATATCTCGGGAGTTTTCAGCATCTTAGCTAAGAACTTTTGATGGGTTTCCAGGAAACAGACAACACATCTCTACTTTATAATTGGCGCAAAACAATCTTCCGCCCCCACATTATCTGACCACTATTACCGAACGTCTATATACTACACTAGTTTATATAATAATAATAATAATAATAATAATAATAATAATAATAATAATAGACAAATATCTGGACCTTGCCAGAGAACTGAAAAAGTTATGGAATATGAAAGTCAAAGTTATACCAATTGTAGTTGGTGCACTTGGAACAGTCCCAAAAGGATCAGAAAAGGATTTGGAAAGTTTGGAAATCAGAGGAAGGATTGAAAACATTCAGAACACTGCACTGCTGCAATCTGCCAGAATACTTAGAAGAGTCCTGGAGACCTGACGAGACTTGCTGTCACTCAGACCTCAGTGAAATACCATCAGCTAACACTAGTGTGAAAACTCAAATGTCACATTAGCAACATGGATATCCATGACAATCTCTCACCAATTGTCCGTATCATTTATTGCCCCTGGGGGGGGGGGCATCTGCGCAGCATCCAGTATCCGCGCAGAGTTAGACTATATACGTCTTTGTTGAATTGCCTACTCTTGCGTGCCCATGTGGTGGCTTCCATAGAAGAACGTCACTAATGAGTTCGTCCTTGCTTCTCCAGCAGTGCCCAGCGTGTCTTGTTCGCCTCAAACGGGTGGTTTGTGTGATATGGGGCAGGTGGCCTTACATGGCTATGATTTTATTTAAAAAATACCGACCGTCTATCTCATAAACTTTAAAAGCAAAACATTATGATTGGTTGGTTGGTTGGTTGGTTGGTGGGTTCGATCGATTTTACGGCATGTCAACGCTTGTTGGATTATTTTATGCCGGAGATGTTTTGTTTTATTGATTTTTGATGGGTATTCAAAAACTTTTTAAACTAAATTTTTAAAAAATTAAACTTATTTTTTTCTATTTAACCCATAGGTGGGACCCTAACAGGTACTACCCCTCCGAGATGATGATGATACCTCTTGTATTCTGAAAAGAATGAACGTTCAATTCAGTCTTCATTCCTATCTTGGTAAATACAGCTTTAAACTTGGTATTTTTGACACACCTTGTATTCTGAAAAAAATAATCAATAGAACGTTATTTTCTTCAGAATACAAGGCGTGTCAAAAAGTACAATAAATCTTGATACTTTTTTTACTCACATTGTATAAATATATATATGAGATGATGATAGCTGTACGCTCCATATTGAAACTCCAAGTAACAAACTCCAAGAGTTTATAATTCTAATATTTTTTTAAGTTTTCTATCTGCTTTGCCACAATAGCATCGAGCACCTTTTCATGCAAAAACTTTTCTTATTTGCATTCCTAACCATTGGCAATCTCTTATCGTTTCATTTTCAATGGATTTTATACCACAATAATTTGCATTGCATTATAATTACATATATATATATATATGTGTGTGTGTGTGTGTGTGTGTGTGTTTATATATATATATATATATATATATATATATATATATATATATATAACAATTTAACATAGAATGGAAAATACTGGACCAATCGAAACCATACGTGAATGGATAAAAAATGCTCATTGTACACCACTAAAAAATTGCGCATTCTGCAAGGAGATTGTTTATATATATATATATATATATATATATATATATATATATATATATATATATATATATATATGTAAACAATTCCTATAATAAAACCATTTCTAATGCATATATGATGTTATACCATTGCCAGTGAGTTCCTATAGTAAAACTCTTCCCGATACATTTCTATAGTAAAACCTTTTCCAGTGCATTCATATAGTAAAACCCTTTCCAATGTGTTCCTATAGTAAAACCCTTCCCAATGCATTCTCATAATACAACCCTATGAAATGCGTTCCAATAGTAAAACCCTTTCCAATGCATTCATATAATAAAGTCATTTCCAGTAAAAGCCTCAAATTGATCTCTGAATTACTTTTTAAAAAACAATCCTTATCGTCAACGTGAAACAAAAACTCCTAAAAAAACATAAATGTACAATGTACGCGATTCCCTAACCTCTCGGCACAAAATAACCTCGATCGGAATGATATGCCGTTAAAATCAATCAATGACCAATTTCATCCCGGCGAATTGCAGGGTGAAGATGAAGGAAAACGAAAAGAGAGACAAATACTTGGACCTTGCCAGAGAGCTGAAAAGAAACTGTGGAACATGAGGCTGAAGGTCGTAGCAATCGTAATTGGGGCCCTGGGAACAGTTTTAAAGGGTTTGGAAAAGTGTCTGGGGAGGGGATTATGAAATAATGGCAATTAAAAGGACATATAATATGTGTGATTATTTTAGTTACGGAAGCATCTGGACCCCGTCTTGGTTCGGTCGAGAACTTTCTTGTATCATTTTGTACATATAATTGTTTCGTATTGATTCTGGACGTGCTGTCAGCCTGGGATAGCGACCAGATGGAATCTCTCTTTTTGCAGAAACAGAATCGGTTAAAGAAAAAAAAATGGATTTTCACTTGGCACCGGCAGATGTCGCTTCCTTCTAATTAGTACGATTTAATAGCATTGAAAATAAAAAGGGGGAGACGGGGGAGACACTTCGTTGCGAGAATCTCCCTAATCGGCAGTTTGAGATCCTTCTACAAATAAAATATCAAGACAATGGCGAGTTTATTTGCGAGGGAAAAATAAATTCGATCCATACAAAGAGTCTACAAAAGAACGAAGACATTTTTAATAAAAAGAATGTATGTTTAAAAAGAAGAGACTACTATATTCTCGAGTAATGAACGATTTAGTGTAATGAACGACCACTTGTTTTTAGCCACAAAACAGTGTTTTTATCATATACTGACGAACCTCTCCTCAGCGGACTTATAGCGGAAGAGTGGTCCGTTAAAGTCCGTAGATGGGAAGGGATTATTTTTGTTCCATGAAACCACTATCGTAGATATCAGTAGATATGACCATAATATAAATAATATAAAGATATGTATATATCGCATAAATAAATATACACACACACTATATATATATACGTACACACACACATACACACACACATACATATATATATATATATATATATATATATATATATATATATATATATATATATTCTTTGGTGGGGTAGCAAGTAATTTGGTATTAGGATGATTCTAAGCTGGTCCTTTCTTCTAATGATACGGTGTTGAAAATTTCAGGTTCGCTTTGAGAGCTCAATGTTTACTTTTTATTAAAAGAGCAAAGTAATAAAGAACGTGAACTGAAGAAACTCAGAGGGTGTTCAGACACCTTTGGGTGGAAATGGACCATAATCACTTAATGCCCGGTTTTTAAGTTTTTTGCCTTTACCAACCACACACACACACACACACATATATATATATATATATATATATGTGTGTGTGTGTGTATATATATATATATATATATATATATATATATATATATATGTGTGTGTGTGTGTGTGTGTGTGTGTGTGTGTGTGTGTGTGGTTGGTAAAGACAAAAAGCTTTAAAAAAACGGGTAAAATATGTATATATATATATTCCCAGCATTACCTCTTCCAGCTGGAATAATTTGGCTCAAGTCCACCCTCAGTGATAGCAGGCTCTCCGTAGCAGACTGATCATGTCTGAAGTCACCCTGGCGCAACACCATGAAGCCAAGAGATCCAGAAGAAAGCGGCGGCAACAAAGCACCAGCACATAAACATTTTCAGGGACAGTCTTCCAATGCAACATCTGTGGTCAAGGCTTTTTTTTTCGAACATTGAACTTCACAGTCACAGGAAACGCTGTAACTTCAGGGGAACAAGAACTGTATAAACTTACGAGACTGCAATGCCGATATGATATATATATATATATATATATATATATATATATATATATATAGCAAGATCCCGGTATTTGTCCATCTTTTCGTTTTCCTTCATTTTCACCCTGTGATCTGGTGGAGCCGCAAAGTCCATCAGTTGACAAGTTCTTTCTTTTTTGTTAATCAATGCTAGGTCTGGTCTCCTTGCTGGAATTATTATTATTAGTAGTAGTAGTAGTAGTAGTTGTTGTTGTTGTTGTTGTTGTTGTAGTAGTAGTAGTTTTAGTAGTAGTAGTAGTAGTAGTAGTTAATCTGCTGGAACCGCAAAGTCCATCAGTTGACAAGTTCTCTTTTTTTTGTTAATCAATACTAGGTCTGGTCTCCTTGCTGGAATTATTATTATCATCTACTACTACTACAAATAATAATATTTGTAGTAGTAGTAGTAGTAGTTAAGCACCATGTGAAGTATAAACGCTGAATAAGATACATAGACTGAGTTATTTCAAAAGCACTATTTCCCTCCTCCGCCTTCTGGTGCTTACTTCCTCTAGAGAAAACACCCCCTGGCGGCTAAATACATTGTGACCGAGTACCCCCATTTAACACTTTTAAAATCATTCTTTTTTTTTTTTCGTGAAAGTAATTGCCTTTTAAGAACCTCCCTCGGGGTTACAGTTATCGACGTGCCGGCAGAGACAAAGAAATAAGAAAATCAAAATTCTGCCTCGTTATTTTAGCGTAGCAGACTACTTGACGAAAGGCTCCTCTTCACACGGAAATCAAATATTCCAAAACTTTTTTTTCAATGGACGAGCCTATCCAGTCGATTTTTCCCTTGTTTTAAATATCAAATTGTCCATCTATGCGAAAGTTGTATGTTAGTATACTGAATACTGATACCAAAAATTAGATCTTTTACTTGCACCATTGTTTGAGGAAATAGCAGGAGAGATATGAGGATATACCATATTGACACAAACACGTGGGAGGTAGATGCAAAAAATAGAGCGGCCTGGCGCCTCAACGTTAAGCAAGGCACTGAGAGGGTTGAGACAGAGAGGAGAGTAGCCCCGGCAGAAAAGAGAGCCAGAAAGAGATAGAAACGCCAGCAGCTCCAGAAAGCATCACAGTCTGTGTGTATTCAGTGCATCAAAGACTGTCACTCAAGAATTGGCATGCAGAGTCACTTGCGCAGATGTAGATAAATTTTTATTTTTATTTTGGACACTATGCCATCGTCCTTAGTGGACAACGTTAAGCAAATCACGGAGAGGGATGAGGCCGAGAAGAGAGTAGCCTCGACAGAAAAGAGAGCCAGAAAGAGATAGAAAAGCCAGCAGCTCCAGAAAGCATCACAGTCTGTGTGCATTCAGTGCACCAAAGACTGTCACTCAAGAATTGGCCTGCACAGTCACTTGCGCAGATGTAGATAAAAATGTTGTTTTTATTTTGGACACTATGCCATTATCCTTAGTGGACGAAAAGGATCCAATTAAATTAAATTTACTTGCACCATTGTTTGAGGAAATAGCAGGAGAGATATGAGGATATACCATATTGACACAAACACGTGGGAGGTAGATGCAAAAAATAGAGCGGCCTGGCGCCTCAACGTTAAGCAAGGCACTGAGAGGGTTGAGACAGAGAGGAGAGTAGCCCCGGCAGAAAAGAGAGCCAGAAAGAGATAGAAACGCCAGCAGCTCCAGAAAGCATCACAGTCTGTGTGTATTCAGTGCATCAAAGACTGTCACTCAAGAATTGGCATGCAGAGTCACTTGCGCAGATGTAGATAAATTTTTATTTTTATTTTGGACACTATGCCATCGTCCTTAGTGGACAACGTTAAGCAAATCACGGAGAGGGATGAGGCCGAGAAGAGAGTAGCCTCGACAGAAAAGAGAGCCAGAAAGAGATAGAAAAGCCAGCAGCTCCAGAAAGCATCACAGTCTGTGTGCATTCAGTGCACCAAAGACTGTCACTCAAGAATTGGCCTGCACAGTCACTTGCGCAGATGTAGATAAAAATGTTGTTTTTATTTTGGACACTATGCCATTATCCTTAGTGGACGAAAAGGATCCAATTAAATTAAATTTACTTGCACCATTGTTTGAGGAAATAGCATCAAAGATCGTCTACTAAAATGCACTAAAAATCCTAAAGGCTATATTTGGCGAAAACGAGGATTTTTAGAGCATTTTAGCAGATGATCTTTTTTTAATTTTTTTTTTTTTAGCTGAGGCTTGATAATTTGTATTATTTTAATTTTTCGGACTGTTGTCCTCGTCTTTATTGTTATATACACTTGTTATTGTTATATACGGCTGATGTGCTCGTTGGCCTTTTTCTGGTGTTTCTTGGCGAACTCGAATAAATTGCACCTGGAGACCGGGCTGCACACAGGAAGTGCGTGGGTGTCAAGTGCGGACCTGGAGACAAAAACAGGATATGGCATTGAACTGACCTTCGGCACCTAAAGATGCAGGTGTACATTTGACACTGTGTAGGCGCAGAAAATCTGTAGGCGTATCCCATAACCAATGAAATCAGACTGCGTGGGCGAAGAGGTGTGTCTACGGAAAGACTGCGTAGGTGTCACGATCAAAGAGACGTGATACCGTCATCTGGACTATAATAAAAAGCCCGTGGAAATCAAGTTAGAGACAAAGATCAGGTTCGAGATAACTTGCAGAGAACACCCGAAGGCTCCATGTTTGAGTAACCCCTGCTAACGACTCTCAGTCTGCACACACCCGAAGAAATAAAAATATAATCTTATATTTCTATAAATACAAATGTCCGTGTTCCTTGACGGGTTCAGTATATAACACACACACACACACACACATACACATACACACACAGAGCTTGGACATGGAATCAATGTCTTGGTTACTGCCGATGTGATTTTCAAACCAAGAGCTTAGATAGATGTTGGCCTCGTGTTTATTGTCATATACACAACGTTTCGGTCGATGTGCCCTACGGCCTTCCTCAGGTGTTTCCCGTTGAACTTATAAGGTTGAGTTAATACTGTTTTAAGTGATAATTATTTGTTGGTTGCAGGTTCACTCCTGACCATTGGCTATCACCTATATGGCTGTGACACAAGGTCAATTTCTTAAGCGGAGTTCAAATTCAGAGTTTTCCTTCTCCTATACTGGTTGCCTAACCAAGGTTAAAGAGCCCAGTCTGTCCTACTATTTATCCATAGCTGGAGGAGAGTAGGATTCATACCTTTCCCAAGGGTACGCAAAGTTAAATGTAATTATCACATCCAGGATTTGAACTCGGGGCGACGAGTCCATTTCCCATGACTTTAACCATCGCACCACGCGCTTCCTATTGGCTATCACCTATAACATAGAATACTTAACATATTTTAAGACTTGTACTCGATCAGGTTAAACGGAACGAGTACAGCTATCCTGGTGGATTGTTAAAAGGGTTCGATTCGAAGTTCCGTGAAGTCTTCCGATTACATTATGTAGGCTTCCAAGTTCAACAAGAAATCAGCGAGAAGGTTCCCGAGTTCGACGGGAAACACCCGAGGAAAGCCGGAAGGGTACATCGACCAAAACGTTGTGTATATAACAATAAAGATGAGGATAAAAGTCCGAAAAAATTAAATAATAAAAATTATCAAGACATCGAAAAGAATTCAGACAAATAATAACTAAAATAATATAAATAGTTTGTAATTTGTCGTTACCCTGGCTACCTAATTTACACTATTATTTACCTATAATTGTGGGAGAACGAACAGTTTTAACCTATAGATGGGATTTGTCCATCTTTTTGGTTTCCTTCATCTTCACCCTGTGATCTGCTGGAACTGCAAAATCCACCAGTTGACAAGTTCGTTCTCTTTTGTTCATCAACAATAGATTATTATTATTATTATTATTATTATTATTATTATTATTATTACTCCTTTTGAGTTTTCACATCAGCATTAGCTGATGGTTTTTCACTGGAGTCTGAGTGACAGCAAGTCTCGTCAGGTCTCCAGGACTCTTCTGAGTATTCTGGCAGATTGCAGCAGTCCAGTGTTCTGAATGGTTTCAATCCTTCCTCTGATTTCCAAACTTTCCAGCCCCCTTTCCAATCCTTTTGGGACTGTTCCAAGTGCACCAACTACAATTGGTATCACTTTCACTTTCATATTCCATAACTTTTTCAGTTCTCTGGCAAGGTCCAGATATTTGTCCATTTTTTCATTTTCCTTTGGCTTTACCCTTTGATCTGCTGGCACTGCAAAATCCACCAGTTGACAAGTTCTTTCTTTTTTGTTTATCAACACTAGGTCTGGTCTTCTTGCTGGGATAAGGTGATCCGTTTTTATTTCAAAGTCCCAGAGAATTTTATGCGTTTCGTTCTCAAGAACAGATTCTGTTTATGCATATACCATTTTGTTGTATGGTCAAAATTTAATTTTGTGCATAATTCCCAGTGGATCACCTTCCCAACCCAGTCGTGTCTAGTTTTGTATTCTCGTTGTGCTAGTTTGCTACATTCGCAGAGTATATGGTTTACAGTCTCATCTCTATTACCGCAAAGTCTACATTTACTATTTTGTTGAGTCTTATCAATTTTCGCTTTGATGTAGTTTGTCCTTATGGCATTATTTTGTGCAGCAATTATTAATGATTCAGTTTCTCTTTTAAAGGTTTCCTTTTCTTAACCACGTACAGGTTTTTTCATGTGCAACCTCTCAGATTTGTCGTTTGAAGTTTCCATATAATTGTTTTTCTTCCCATTTTTGTTTTCTAGTCTTTGTTGTTTTTTTTGTTTGTCCATATGTCACTTCTACTATTGTTGGCCGCCGAAAGTAATCTGTCTTTGCTCTTTTTTGTGTAGTCTTCGCGTTTTTTTATTTTTATTATTATTATTATTATTATTATTATGATCATCATCATCATCATCATCATCATTATTATTATGATCATCATCATCATCATCGATCATTGATCATCATCATGATGATGATCATCATCATCATTATTATTATGATGATGATCATCATGATCATCATCATCATTATTATTATTATGAGAATTGAGACCATCCAGGCAACTGCATTGCTGTAATCGGCTAGAATACTCAGAAGAGTCCTAGAGACCTGAGGAGACTTGGTGTCACTAAGACTCCATTCTATCCGCTAACACTGATGTGAAAAACTCTGTAATAATAATAATAATAATAATAATAATAATAATAATAATAATAATAATTCGTTTTCTTCTTCTTTTTTATATACAAATATTTTCTTTAAACTGTTAAGCTGATTCGATAGTGTAATAACCTTGATTCTCACTGAGTGATTCACAGCTATAGCATTGTGTCAGACTAAGAGAAGCGTATTGAAGAACTCTTGAAAACATCCAAGTTTTCCCTTTTTACTGAATAAAATGCCATTCGCCTGAGCCACAAGATTGTCGGCTAAACAAACTCGCCGACAGCAACAGCAGCAGCAGCAGCAATGGCACGAGCGGAAATCATTGTCATATTCCAGTGTGAAACAAAAAAGGTGGAAAACATGAATGGACTCGGTAAGAGAGAGAGAGAGAGAGAGAGAGAGAGAGAGAGAGAGAGAGAGAGGGGAGTAAAAGCTGGAAGACAAAAGTCGACTCGGTGAGAGATAGATAGATAGATAGATAGATAGAGAGAGAGAGAGAGAGAGAGAGAAAGTGAGAGAGAGGGAGAGAGGGGTAAAAGCTGGAAAACAAGGGTCGACTCAGTGAGTGAGTGAGTGAGTGAGAGAATGAGGGGGAGAGGAAGAGAGAGAGAAAGAGAGGGGGTAAAAGCTGGAAAACAAGAGTCGACACGGTGAGAGATAGATAGATAGAGAGAGAGACAGACAGACAGACAGACAGAGACAGACAGAGCAAGAGAGGGGGGAGGAAGTAAAAGCTGGAAAATAAGAATCGACTTGGTGAGAAATAGATAGGTAAAGAGAGAGAGAGAGAGAGAGAGAGAGAGAGAGAGAGAGAGATAAAGAGAGAGGGAGAGAGAGTAAAAGCTGGAAAACAAGTCGACTCGGTAAGAGATAGACAGATAGTTAGATACATAGATAGAGAGAGAGAGAAAGTCAGAGAGAGGGAGAGAGGGATAAAAGCTGGAAAACAAGAGTCGATTCAGTGAGTGAGTGAGAAAGAGAGAGGGGGAGAGAGAAAGAGATAGGGGGGGGGTAAAAACTGGAACACAAGAGTCGACTCGGTGAGAGACAGATAGATAGATAGAGAGAGAGAGAGGGGGGAAGAGAGAGAGAGGAAGACAGAGAGGGGGAAGTAAAAGCTGGAAAACAAGTCGACTCGGTGAGAGATAGATAGGTAGATAGATAGATAGAGAGAGAAAGAAAGAAAGAGAGAGAGGGGGGAAGTATTTGACGAGAAAGGTGTCATGGCCACCGGCGACAGCAGGTATCAAAGAAAAAATATGCGAACACGCACACCTTTTTCGCGCCCAAACACTCAACGCATGCGCACAGTGGTCTGACCACGAATGCTGTGTGGACGTGCAGGAGCCTCGCGGCTTCGTTCTCACGCAGGCGCAAAACACATGCAATGCGCAAAAGAACAAAACCGAGCACTTATACATCTACACTTGATAAAGAAAAGCATTGGATGTTCCTACTTAAAATGATTTACATATGAAATGAGTGCAGTCCATTTTTTCGTCAACCGAGCATCGTACTGGGAAAAAAAAACAGTAATCCACCAACGATCAAAACATTGATATAAAATATCAGGTTATTTCCTAGTTGAGTAACATGAGTGACCCAGAAAAAAACAGAACCCAAATTATTTATTCATTTTCCCATTAAATTAGTTTAACATCATAGAAACCAAGCAAAAACCCTAACCCTAAACCCCCTCTAGTTGAGTAACATGATATTACAGTGTGACCCAGAAAAAACAGAACTCACATTATTTATTTTCCCATTAAACTTATCCTAAACCCCAACCCTAACCCAAACCCTAACCCGAACTCTTATTGGACTTAAACATTAAAAAAAATTAAAATTAAAATTAACAGTTTTATTACAAAATGTATGGGTTCTGTTTTTTCTGGGTCACCTGTAATATTGTTAATCAACTAGTGGGGGTTAGGGTTAGGGTTTAGGGTTAGGGTTAGGGTTTAGGGTTAGTTTAATGGGAAAATAAATAATTTGGGTTCTGTTTTTTCTGGGTCACCATGTAATATCATGTTACTCAACTAGTGTGAGGTTAGGGTTAGGATTTAGGGTTAGTGTTAGGGTTAGGGTTGGGGTTTAGGATAAGTTTAATGGGAAAATAAATAATGTGGGTTCTGTTTTTTCTGGGTCACCCTGTAATATCATGTTACTCAACTAGAGGGGGTTTAGGGTTAGGGTTAGGGTTTTTTGCTTGGTTTCTATGATGTTATGAGGCTTCATAAATACCCTGGCATTCTGCAGTAGGATTGCAACTAGATTAGATCCGTATTCAGATACGGCTACTTGTTGCCTTGTTTTACCAATTCGAAGGTAATTGGAACTTAGAATGATTATTCTACAACATGGTGTAATGGTTAGCAAGTTAGACTCGCAGACCATTGTTTGTGAGTTCGATTCTCATTGGGCGCCAATACTTTTGGCCTTGAGCCACATCTAAGCAAAGCTTAGTAAATAAGTATATTAGCAAACCATGGAGGTTCGTAGTGTAATGGTTACCGTTGCAGGAAATAGACAGGATGAGACGAGTTCAAATCCTAGACGGGTCTGTTTGAATTTCACATGGCAGAAATACCCTTGAAAAAGGTAGGAATCCAACTACTCTCCCTCCAGCTATGGGTAAAAACTAGGGCAGACTGAGCTTTTTAACCTTGGTTTGAAGGTAAACTCTGAATTCAAACCTGTTAAACTACGCTTAAAAAATTGGCCATGTGTCACATCCTGCTCGTGCGGAGAGGTTGGTAAATATATATACTAGCAAACCATTACTGTAAAATCATAAGAGTTTAGAGGTTAGTGTATGACGTCAACAGTGAGTTGATGAACAACCAAGGAACAACCCACACAGTGTTTTGTTTATAGCGGTGAAGGCTTGTGTTAGACCATCCGCACTTTTTGGCACAGTCGATAGGAATGTATTGGTGCACAAGGAATGCCACAAACCCAATCAACGACTGACATCAGGTTTTTTCAAATTCAGAGTTTTCCTTCTCCTTGACTGGTTACCTATCCAACTTTAAAGAGTCCGGTCTGTCCTACTATTTTACCCATAGCTGAAGGGAGAATATATGGATTCAACCCTTTCCCAAGGGTTTTAGCACTATATGAAAAGCAAATAGCCTTGTCTAGGATTTGAACTCGGGTCGACGAGTCCATTTCCCACGAATCTAACCATGGTGCGACGTGCCTCCATATATATAGTCTTGTGATACAACTAAGCAAAGCTTTCTCTTTGAATTCTTTATACGAGGCTTGATGATTAGTATCATTCGGACTATTGTCATCATCTTCATTGTTATGGTTAGCGGAATGAGAACAGGATACCAGCGTGGACTGAATAAAGGCTTAAGTTCAAAGTTCTTTGATGGCTCCCGATTACGACAAGAAGGTTCCCGAGTTCGAAAAGAAGGTTCCCGAGTCCGAGAAGGTTCCCGAGACCGAAAGGGTTCCCGAGTCCGACAAGAAATACCTGAAAAGGTCGGTGGGCACATCGGCCGAAACGTTGTACAGATAACAATGACGATGAGGACAATAATCCGAATAATACAAATGATACTAAGCAAAGCTTAGAAGAAGAAGAAAAGGGTGCCCCATTGTGGTGAGGTTCTAATTCTGGAGGTCTGGGGAATGTGAGTACTACATCATTGCACCTGATGATAAGGCTCCAGTACTGAAGATCTGAGGAGTATGAAATATCTTTTCATTGCTATTATTCCATGGTCTTCTCTGACCCAGAGGGGTAGTGCCTGCTAGGGTTCCATCTATGGCTAAAATGTTTTTCGTTAATATTAAATGACTGCATTATTTCCGAACGCACCTCGCAAAAGCTGAAAGTCATCTGGGGGACAAGCATTAAGCTTTTTGCTGCGGCTTTTACGAATTTTCTCTTGCGTCAATTACCGCATTTTCTAGAAGAAGAAAAATGACTGTATCAAAAACGTTATTTATAAATGTTATGATAATTTACCACGCACACATGAACTCTTCCAGCTATAAATAGCAACAGGTTCTGCACTTAAGTTTAATATTTCAGCGGATAGCCGATAAGACAGCTTCGCGTGTGACCGACTCATTGGTATATGTTTGTACTACTGTTCTTTGTTAATATATTTGTTTAACTCCTTTGCTCTCTTGTGTCTTTATTCTGACTCCTAACCAGACCACAACAATAAACTTTTTAATCAGCACAAGATTTTACGATAATCAGGATCAATATTATGAGCCAGTGTTATACATTTATGTTCTGGAAATCTATTTCCCATGGGGTGAGATTTAGTGTAATGGCCGCACTGTTGACTGGGGCGTTAGAATGCTCCGACTGCACCTCTGCAGAGAAGTAAGACTCCCCCAAATGGGCCACCTGTTAGCCGTGGGTGGCGACCCGCGTTGCTTAAGGATGGAGTCTTGATGGATGAGCATTCCATGACCTGCAACACTCCACTTAGACCTTTACTTAGGCTAGACGGGCGGTCGGAGAGGCCCCCTTCGATCAATCGGCTGGTCATGTCAAGCCCTAACCCTTTTTATCATATGGGTGCTAGAAGGGGGTGGCTGCGGGTCTACATGTCCTGGGAATGACGTTAAACTGTATCTGATGGTGAGGTTCCAGTTTTGGAGGTTTGGGGAATGTGGAGCACCCCTTCATTACCATTGCTCCCTGGTCTACTCTGACCCGGAGTGGTAGCACCTGTTAGGTTCCCATCCATGTGTTAAATAGAAAAGTGTATTTATAAAAAAATTATGTATCCATTAAGAATTAATTTATTTCAAAATTTTATCGCCATTGAATAACTGTTATAGGTGATACACCCTATAAGACTAATGGAATGCGCCGACAGGTTACTATAAATAACAGGGATAATTGTGACTTAGCAGTAAGTCAATGCGAGTATGCCAATAACTCTGTTCGTCGGACCTAATTTCCACATCTCTCTATTGTATGTGTCTTCTTTCTGTTAATACATTTTCTACATTTGTTACCCGTCGTTTTGTTCTTATCTGACCCCTTAAAACCTCATAACAATAACCCACTGAGGTTGATATGCCGTAAAACAAAACAAAACAAACCAAACCTGAGTGTAATGGTTAGAAACGTATATTAGCAAACCATGGGCACCTCACGTGGTTTAATAGTTAGCTACTTAAACTCGCAGACCATTGTTAGTGAATACGATTCTCATTGGGCGCCCATACTTCTGGCCTTGAGCCACATCTAAGCAAAGCTTAGTAAATAAGTATATTAGCAAACCGTGATATTCTTTATAATGAACGAACCAAATTTCCCTGACGGTTGTAAGAAATTTTCTCGGTATTTGTATTATTATATTATTCCTTCATTTTCCTTAAATATAAAAGAAACTTAAGATATTATTAACTTACCAAATTTCCCCCACGGCTGTACCAAATTTTCTTATATATATGATGGAATATTTCAAAGTTCACAACCTATTCACCTCAGAACTCATTCTATTCAAATAAAGTTCTACTATTATTGTTATCTGAGTCCTTCTGTTCAATTATGAAAAAAAAATAACCATCAGTTTTGTGTATTTTGATCTCAGTAGTGGGGAGCCGCTGTGAGCAGTTTAAAGTAGACAGAGTTAAAATATCTTAACTCATCGGCTACCAAACTTCCCCCACGGCTGTACCAATTTTTTCTTGGTATTTTTTTTTTACCTGTTTAATGGGATATTTCAAAGTTCACTATCAATTCACCTCAGAACTCATTCTATTCAAATAAAGTCCTAATATTATTGTAATCTGAGTCCTTCAGCTCAATCATAATGAACTAACAATCAGTTTTTGTACTTTGCTTGTGATAGGATTACAATGATGGGTGAGCAGCTGTGGGCGGTTTAACTCTTTACCTACCAAATTTACTCCGTGACTGAACCAATTTTTCTAGGTCTTTTTTTTTTTTACCTGTATGATGGGATATTTCAAAGTTCACTCTCTATTCACCTCAGAACTCATTCTATTCAAATAAAGTCCTATTATTATTGTAATCTGAATCTTCTGCTTAATTATAATGAACTAACCGTCAGTTTTTGTACTTTGCTTGGGTGTACTATGCTTAGAAATAATGAGCCGCTGTGTGCGGTTTTAGGTAGGCAAAGAGTTGATAAACAACAAAATAAGAATAAACTTCTCTGCAAAATTAGAAAATTAGTGGAAAATAAGTCGTTGGCGTAGCCTAAAGTCAGTATCAACCAATCAGCGTGGGAGTCTATCCCCTTTCACTAACGCTAATAAGGAGATTGTTTTTGCGTCTAAGGTGGAGCGCCACACCTACCATCAGCTCCTTACTTTACCGCACAGATCCCTGTGCTACTTATACGCTGAGTTGGAGAGGGCCGGTATCGAACGAAGAACCTTGTGGTTTTACTTGCCGAACGCTCTACCGACTGAGCTAACTAGTGATAGTATGAAATTTCACAATAGTAACACACGGCACAGCACAGGTCAATTGACTATACTTGTACCCGGAATGAGGCGCTGCATGCGATGTGACACAAGGTCGAAAGTTTAGAGCATCCAGCGAGGATCGAACTATGGCTAGGCAAACGGGTTAGATTAATACCGATTATGCTAATGACACAGAACTTTATACAGCTAAATAGCAAGTTCGACCTCACTGTGTACTAGCACCACATCCTACCCATGGCGAACGGGTTTGGTAAATACTGATTCATCTAATGGCATAGAACTTTATACAAAATAGCGAGTTCGATCCTCACTGCATGCCCCATGATTACGACCTTGTGTCACATCCTACCCTTAGTAAACGGGCTAGGTAAATACCGACTCTGCCAATGGTACAGGCCTTTATACTACGGAAGAGCGAGTTCGATCCTCGCTTGATGTCCCATACTTGCGGCATTGTGTCACATCCTATCCGTAGCGAATGGGTTGGGTAAATACTGATTCTGCCAATGTCACAGACTTTTATACAACTGAATAGCAAGTTCGATCCTCGATGGATACCCCATACTTGCGTCTTTGTGTCACATTCTACCTGTGGCGAATGGATCGAGTAAATAGCTACTTGTACCCGGATTACTCTTTTCCGTGATCGATTGTTAATTAGCTACTATGAATGGTGGGCACACTCTGATATTTGTACTTGAAGATCTGCTTTGTTCGGAGCGTTAGGAGTACAGGGCTCAGGCGCACGAATCCAAGTGCATTTGGAAACGTAATACTTATAAACAGTTGCGCGCGTGAAAATAGTGCCGTGTACCGATGTGTTTCGCATTCAATCCAGTCACCTGATGTGTTCGATTCTTTTCACAATGGCTCTCAGGGACAATATAACAAATAAAACGATTATGATTCTCAATGCTGGGGGGGGGGTTGTTTTTTTTTTTGTTATTTTTTGTAGGGGGGTGAGGCGACAAAATGGAAGGTATATCACTCCGACCTCTGCAGATATCATGTGACCGCTTCGAGCGAAAGTTGGCTGTTTCTTCTTCACTGCCACGTTAAATTCGGTTTATTTTGTTAGCAAAACGAAATTCATGATACCGTGACGTGATTATTTATTTATTTATTTATCTATCTATTTATCTATTTATTCATTCATTTATTTTACACAGAGGAAAAAAACCTTCGAGGCCATCGAAATGATTGAACTGGTGTTAATCTTAAACAGATTTTTTTTTTTTTAAATAAAAAAGGAAAAACGATAAATATGTATATACGGCATGTTTGTGAGAATTGTTTACGCCAAGGTTCATATATCTGTAAATCAATTTAAAATAGATATTTGTTTGAAAATTTCAGCTGGGGGAGAAAATTAAGAAGAAAAAAAGGTTCAAATGTGACAAATATCCAATTTATTTGTCAATGATTATAAGCAACGCGCCTAAAGGCCACTTTGGCGGTCATTAAGTTCGATGTCAAGTCAGATCCCATATATGGAATTCAAATTCATAAGCAAATGCTAATAAATAAAGGGGAAGTACTCTACCGTTAACTATAATAATCTGAGTGAATGCAATTATTATCATTATTAGTTTTTTTTACACCAGCGTTAAGTGATGGTCTTTCACTGAAGTTTGAGTGACAACAAGGTCTCCTCAGGTCTCCAGAACTCTTCTAGCCGATTGCAGCAATGCAGTTGTCTGGTGGTCTGTATTCCTCCTCTGATTTCCAGTTCCTACAGTCTTTTTTTCCAAGCTTTTTGGGACTGTTCCTAGTGCACCAACGACAATTGGCATCACTTTCACCCTCTTTTTTGTATTATTATTATTATTATTATTATTATTATTATTATTATTATTATATTGTTACATCTGCTGCTTAATTGTACGACCGTTATCATCATGCAACAACCTCTGGTTAAAAATGAGACTGTTCAAATCATCCAAGGTGAAATGCAAAAATGTAAATCCTGATTATCTCTTGGCTTCATGGTGTTGCGCCAGGGTGACTTCAGGCATAAGATAAACCAACAAGGGTTGACATGCCGTAAAATCCAACCAATCAACCAACCGACGAATCTATCTCGAACAGTGAACAAATCCTGTCTGAATAAAAGAAAACCAGTTTCAGTCCGCTCGCCCTTACTAAATGAATAGATATGTATTTACCCAGCCCCTCTACACGAGTAGGATGTGACACAAGGTCAATTTTTAAGCGGGGTTTACCAAGTTTGAATTCAGAGATTTTCGGTTACCATACCAAGGTTAAATAGCCCAGTTTGACTTACTATTTACCTATAGCTGTAGGGAGAATAATTGGATTCATACCTTTCCCAAGAGTATTAGCACCATTTGAAATGCAAAGTGCCTCATCCAGGATTTGAACTCGCATCACCACCGTGTCCATTTCCTATGACTATAACCATTACACCACAAACACCTAGTAATTATAACAATAACTTCATACAACAACTGATGTTTAAACAGTAGCATTGCATCCAACAAAGCCTTCATCAGATGATGACTCTGGGTTTTGGCATGCTTTCGGGGCCGAAGCATCATTACCGCTAACCCAGAGCGCCCCAGCAATATCTCACAATACCACCAGACTTTGTTGGGTTTTTGCCACACTGTGGGATTGATAGATTCACGCTGATGTGGTTAAAGCTTTATCCTAGATCTTTTTTCTGTATTTCCTCTTGTCTAGTGAAGAAAGTCCATGTTTAGTCAAAAAAGTGAAGGTTGAGTTGGTAATACTACATATATTTATATAATTCCCTATCTTTTTAATAAAATGTTTTATTTTTTCTTCTTCAGATTCTTATTTTGCCGGTGATGCGTCTTATTCCCATCAATTTACTGGTGTACTGTTTATTATATAAAATGCAAACAGCCTCGTCCAGGATTTGAACTCGCACCCCAGTGTCCATTGCCAAGGACGATAACCATTACACAACAAACACGTCCATATAAATCAATAAATAAGTTATAAGAATTCAGAGATTTCCTTAAATAGTCCCGTTTGCCCTACTATTTACCTATATCTGTAGAGAGAATAATTGGATCCATACCTTTCCCAAGAGTATTAGCACTATTTGAAATACAATGTGCCTCATCCAGGATTTGAACTCAAGTCACCGTGTCCATTTCCTACGACGATAACCATTAAACAACAAACACATCCTAGTAATTATATAAGTTCCTATCTTTTTAATAAAATATTGTATTTTCGTCCCCAGGTTCTTATTTTGCTGGTGATACATCTGATTCCCATGAATTTAATGATGTACTGTTTATTATATAAAATGCAAACAGCCTCGTCCAGGATTTGAACTCGCATCCGAGTGTCCATTTTCAAGGACGATAACCATTACACAACAAACACCTCCACATAAATCAATATATAAGATATAAGAATAAAACAGATAGTTAGATAAGTAAAATGGAATAACGGAACTCCTTAAAGGTCGATCTGCGATAAGGAGTGCTGAAGTTGGAATGTTTGCATTTCCCTTGGAGAGAAAAAGGAAACATTTTTGCGATTAATGGTCCGGCATTTTTCCGATTCGAAACTAAAAATTCCTTTCACCAAAAAAAATCACTTGGCCTCTTAAAAGGTCATTGAATATCGGTAAGCAATTTTTCTGCGCAGGAAGAAGAAAAAATGTTGCTTCTTTTCTTATAGTCTTTTTCTGAATTTTTTTTCTTCTTTGGACTTATAAAAATACACCTTAAATGGAGATCTTCTAAAATCTGTTCTCTTTGTAGGCGCATTCAATCTCCTATTTACTGCAATCTTAAACGATTTCGGAATAATAAAAAAGATAAAGACACTCTGATACTGTAACAATAATAATAATAATAATAATAATAATAATATCAAGAAAACAAGGTGGAAGAGGTCTTGCCAACATAGAGGACTGTGTAGAGGCCACAATCCAAGGACTCAACGAATACACACAAAAGAGCAAATAAAGATTACTTATAGCAGCCAACAACAGCAGATGTAATGTATGGACTAACAGAAAAACAACAAAAACTAGAACACAAATATGGGAAGAAAAACAATTATATGGACACTTCAAACAACAAATCGGAGAGGTTGCACATAAAAAGACTTGGACATGGTTAAGAAGAGGAAACCTAAAAAAAGAAACTGAATTGCTAATAATTGCTGTACAAAATAATGCCATAAGAACAAATTATATCAAAGCCAAAATTGATAAGACGCAACAAATAGTAAATGTAGACTGTGTGGTGACAGAGATGAGACTGTAAACCATGCACTATGCGAATGTAGCAAACTAGCACAACGGGAGTACAAAACTAGGCACGAATGGGTTGGAAAGGTGATCCACTGGGAATTATGCAAAAAGTTTAATTTTGACCATACAACAAAATAGTATATGCATAAACCAGAATCTGTTCTTGAGAACGAAACGCAGAAAAATTCTCTGGGACTTTGAGATAAAAACGGATCACCTTATCCCAGCAAGAAGACCAGACCTAGTGTTGATTGACAAAAAAGAAAGAACTTGTCAACTGGTGGATTTTGGAGTTCCAGCAGATTACAGTGTGAAGCTGAAGGAAAATGAAAAGATGGATAAATACCTGGACCTTGCCAGAGAATTGAAAAAGCTGTGGGACATGAGAGTGAAAGTGATAATTGTAGTTGGTGCACTAGGAACGGTCCCAATAAACTTGGAAAAAAGACTGGAGGATCTGGAAATCAGAGGAAGAATTGAGGCCATCCAGACTACTACACTGCTGCAATTGGCTAGAATACTCAGAAGAGTCTTGGAGACCTGAGGAGACCTATTCTCACTCAGACTCCAGTAAAATAAATACATTATGAATACTTATAAATTAAATACTTGTGTTCTGGGGTTTTTTCCAATACTTATAAGCAATAGATATGAGAAGCGTGGTGTAAAGGTTAGAATAAAAGGAAATGGACTCGTCGATCCGAGTTCAAATCATGGATGAAACTGTTTGCATATTCAATATGTACAAAAAGAAATATCTCTTGAAAAAAAAAAACAGCTACTCAAAAAATGTACACATGAACGTTACAATGAACGTGATTCATTAATCTCTATGCTTTTGGCGGTGGACAGGGGCTCGTGCCTCTCTACAGGCGATAGTCAGCATATTTTAATCCCCACCGACAGGGCAATTTTCTGTTTAAGAAATATCAGATAAAATGTAGATGACAGCAGTAAGTAGTGTCACAAAACCCCGTCAGAGGGAGCTGGGCTGAGTGCAATTATTAAAAGAAAAATTCGAAAGAAAGAGAAAGAAAGAGAAAGAGTACAGTATCGAAGAGCAGCGCTGTTTTCACCGATATGTTATTGTCTCTGTTTGTGTCATCGAAAGAATTTAAAGGAATGCCACATGATGATAATGATAAGAAACTACGGAAATTGTTGGCTTAAAAACGATAAAGAGAATTGGGCGGTGGGGAGGGGTAGAGCAGAGGGGGAATCAAAAGCGGAGTGGGGCTGGGCTGGGCTGGGTTGGGGGTTGGGGGTGGGTAGAGGGTTCTGAATATAAGTAATGATCTTATTGATCTAGAAATATTCGGAAGCAAATATTTATTTGCATTTTTAGTCACGAATAAAAGTGCACGCAAATGCACACGTTGATGCTGAAGTTGATTCGTACATATGCATGCACGGAAATACCGATGTAAATATGCATTCACAGAAAGGCACTCGATTATATATATATATATATATATATATATATATATATATATATATATATATATATATCACTATCACTGATATTCTGTTATTGAGCCCTCTATAAATAATACTGGTCCACCACTAATTCATCAAGTAAGCTACTGATAACAATATATATATATATATATATATATATATATATAATATATATATATATAGTGTTATCAGTAGCTTACTTGATGAATTAGTGGTGGACCAGTATTATTTATAGAGCTACTGATAACAATATATATATATATATATATATATATATATATATATAGTGTTATCAGTAGCTTACTTGATGAATTAGTGGTGGACCAGTATTATTTATAGAGGGCTCAATAACAGAATATCAGTGATAGTGATATATATATATATATATATATATATATATATATATATATATATATATACCCATAATTGCAACTTTGTATCACATCCTACCCATGATGAATGGGTCGGATAAATAAGCACAACCCATGACAAAATGGCGTCCCATCGTGGTGGAATGGTTAGCAAGCTAGTCTTGCAGACCTATTACTACTAAATTGATCCTCACTGTGTGCCCCATACTTGCATCCCTGTCACAATCTCCTCCTGGCAAACGGGTTGGATAAATACATACTTCCCTGGACAAAACAACGTCCCATCGTGGTGTAATAGCTTGCACGCTAGTCCCACAGATCCATTACTACTCAATAGCGAGTGTGATCCTCACTGGATACCCCATACTTGCAACATTGTGTCACATCCTTCCCAAGGCGAACGGGTTGGGTAACTACCTACAACTGAATAGTGAGTGTGATCCTCACTGGATGCCCCATACGTGCAACATTGTGTCACATCCTTCTCAAGGCGAATGGGTTGGATAACTACCTACAACTGAATAGCGAGTGTGATCCTCACTGGATACCCCATACTTGCAACATTGTGTCACATCCTTCCCAAGGCGAATGGGTTGGGTAACTATCTACAACTGAATAGCGAGTGTGATCCTCACTGGATACCCCATACTTGCAACATTGTGTCACATCCTTCCCAAGGCGAACGGGTTGGGTAACTATCTACAACTGAATAGCGAGGGTGATCCTCACTGGATACCCCATACTTGCAACATTGTTTCCCATCCTATCCAAGACGAACGGGTTGGGTACAACTGAATAGCGAGTTCGATCCTCACTAGATGCTCCATACTTGTGTCACATCTTATCCGTAGGGAACGGGTTGATTAGATACTTACACCCAGGCGCTCATGTACACGAAATACATATACGCATACTTGTGTGTGCTTGTTTACATACGTAGGCAGAGTCGTGTACGCTTCTTTTTTGTTTACGTGTTCGTTATTTCCTCGTTTCACGTCAAATATAGAATATTGAAAATTTATCGACCAATAATCTCTCGTTCATTTCAACTTTATCTAATAAACGCTTAATACAACTAACTTAGCAATATAGAATGTAGGCTGAACCTACGGAGCCGAGGCATATAATATTTCTTGGTACATAAAGATTGAATATAATTTTAAAAGAACATAACATTATTTCTGTATTTTTCATTTTTATTTTCATACTCGTATACAGAGTTATACGAGATACAGGTGACTCAATGCGATTGTTGTTAAAAACAAAACGCTATCATATCGCGTAAATATGCAATAAATGAATAAAAAAAATGAAACGCCTGGCTGCTGTGCCTGCCAAAAAGGGTTTCTTCTCCGAGTACAGAGTTATATTTTGCTATGGGGTGAAATAATTATTTTTTCTCAATAAGATACGAATAAATGTTCAAAAATTGATATAATTTGATTTTATATATATATATTTTTATATATATATTCTATCTCTCACTTTCAAGACAGACCTACCCTAAAAAGTATACACCATTCCTATTTTTGTCAGATGGCAAACTCAGAAAATCGGGGGTGAAATACCTATTTTCCTCACTCTGTCTACACCTACGAGGGTGGCTGGTGTCACCTAAATAAACAAACACTGACCATCACGCATCAAACAAGCCACTCTTGACCCAATTAAAAATCTAGAAGTCACGCGCACAGTACCGTGATACAGACACACGCTCACATTCACACACGTATATGTAAACACACACATACATTTATATGTATACACATACAGTCATACACACAACTCCCATGAACCCCTCCCCTCACATATATAAGAGCATCAAAAAAAAAAATAACCTACCTCATAGAGGTTCTTCACGGAACAAATGGACATGCTACTATTAAACACACTTCAACTTTTATAATTCTTCTATAACGCTCCCTTTCTAATAATCTATCAACAATTTCTTCAAATAAGAAATTCTCTCCTGACGATGACCTAAGGTCGAAACTAGTTGAGAATAAACAACATACAAGAAATATTCCTGATTGTCTTAATACTTTTTGTTCACACTATATATATATATGGTATTTGTGGAAAAGGTGACTTACCGGTGAAACGGGTCACAATGGTTAGTTGATGCAAGATTCACAATGACAAGACAGCGCTATAACAAATATAAAGTGCTCAATACGTTGGTAGAGCAAATTTATTATGATAAAGGTTCACGAGTACGTTATTACCGTGTACCTTTATCATAATATATATATATATATATATATATATATATAATATATATATATTATGATAAAGGTATATATATATATATATATATATATATATATATAAGTCGGTGTGCCTAAAGTCGGTATCAGCCGAGGGAGTCTATCCACTTTTCACTAGCGCTAGACTAAGGAGATTGTTTTTGCATCTGAGGTGGAGCGCCACACCTACCATCAGCTCCTTACTTTACCGCACAGATCTCTGTGCTACTCATACGCTGAGTTGACGTGGGTCGGTATCGAACTAGGAACCTTGTGGTTTCTAGACGAACGCTCTACCGACTGAGCTAATCCAGCCCTCATGTTTTATAGCAATTTGCAGCGAGTGCACTCAACGTAACGATTGGTTATCGTCGTATGACATGGAATCGGCGACTCGTGTTCAAATCCTGGACGAGGCTGTTTACATGCTAATGCCTCTTGGTAAAAGCGTAAATCCATATTTTCTACTCCTCCCCCAATCTAGTAGGGGAGACTAGGTCCTTTAGTCTTGGTTTACATACTGTAATAAGTAATTGAGAGTTACCTCTCCTATTGTATGATAACCTCTCCTTTGGATAACTCTCTAGGGAATATTAGACTATATAAACTCTTAGTAAGTGTACCAATTATTCTAAGTAGAATAAAGCTTTCCAAAGTTTAGTGAATACGAGACTATATAAACTCTCAGTGAGTGTACCAATTATTTTAAGTAGAATAAAGCTTTCCAAAGTTTAGTGAATACTAGACTATATAGACCCTCCATAAGTGTACCAATTATTCTAAGTAGAATAAAGCTTTCCAAAATCTATCGGTGTTATCCTCCCCTATTTTACGATTACCTCGCATTTGGAGAACTCTTTAGTGAATACTAGACTATATAGACCCTCAATAAGTGTACCAATTATTCTAAGTAGAATAAAGCTTTCCAAAATCTATCGGTGTTATCCTCCCCTATTTTATGATTACCTCCCCTTTGGAGAACTCTTTAGTGAATACTAGACTATATAGACCCTCAATAAGTGTACCAATTATTCTAAGTAGAATAAAGCTTTCCAAAATCTATCGGTGTTATCGCTTGTCATTACACATTTTCTTAGGCACTGAATTTGATTAACCGTTTCATTTTCGATTCGTTTTTCTTCTTTTTTTTTTTTGATTGTGTCCCTTTTTGAGCGGTGTTAAGTGATTTTTGTACCCGAAACTTGTAGCTAGCTATAGTTTTGCTACCTACTTTTCGTAATTGCCATGCTTTTTCATACTTTTATACATTTTTCATTATTTTTAACAACAAACTCCTTGGTCTAGCGCTAGCGAAGAGAGGAGAGACTCCCTCGCTATTCGGCTAATACATACAATAGGCCACCACGCCAACTTTACAACTTACTATGATTATACATTGGATGTAAATGTGCTATAATAGTCATTGCAAACGATGTTACTATAAAATGCATTTGAAATGGGGTTTTTACCGTATAAAATGCATTGGAAATGATCTTACAAAGGAGAAAATTATATGGTGAAGTTCCAGTTCTGGGGCTCTGGGGAGTGTGGAGTACCCCTTCATTGCCATTTCTCCGAGTTCTTCTCTGACCCCGAGTGATAATACCTGTTATGGTCCCATCTATGGTTTAAATCGAAGAAAATGAATTAACAAAAATATGTTTTAAAAAATCGAGTTCAAAAAAAGAATTTTCAATACTCATCAAAAATGAATATAAAAAAATGTCTTCAGCATTAAATAACCTAATAAGAGTTGACATGCCGTAAAATTCAAACCAAACAAAGCTATATAACTGTGCGCAAATTATTTGTATCGAGAAATTAGTTACTTGAAGCTATAATTGTTTACTTTAGTTCAGTCGGTAGAGTGTCAGCCAGAGGAACCACGGGGTTCCTGGTTCTATACCAGCCCTCGCCAACTCAGCGTATGAGTAGCTAAAGAGATCTGTGCGGTAAACTAATAAGCTGGTGGTAGTTCCACCTCAGATGCAAAAACAATCTCCTTGATCTAGCGCTAGTGAAAAGGGGATAGACTCCCTCGCTGTCTGGCTGATACTGACTGGAGACTTTATGACTTTATGAATGGCCTTATTATAATAATGTATTGGAAAATACATTGTAAATGGTTTTACTATAGGAATGTATTGGAAAGGATTTTAGTATAAAAATGTATTAGAAATTATTTTATTATAAGAACATATGACAGTGTGCAAACAATGAAAGTAATTACAAATGATTTAACAATAAAAATGCGTTGTAAATTTCGTTGCGCCACGTGAAACCGTTTTCGTTGTCTACGGTCACAGACAAATCCTTCTGAATTTTTAATACAGAATCATAGATTTGTTGGATTTTCCCAGCTAGCCACCAGAAAATAAAAAAGGACAATAAATAGAAAATTAAAATAATAGAAACCAAATAACAATGTTATTGAAGTAGGTTTTAAAATATTAAAATAATGTCGAGTATAGGAAAATACAAGAACGAAATGAAGCTCTAAATATCAATTTATAATTTCTATTACCTGAATTACTACAAAATGTACAAGAAATTATTTTACTATAAGAATGCATTGTGAATGGCCTTATTATAATAATGTATTCGAAATTACTTTACTTTAAAAATACATTGTAAATGGTTTTACTATAAGAATGTATTGGAAATGATTTTAGTATAAAAATGTATTATTATAAGAATGCACAAGAAATGATTTTACTATAAGAATGTATTGTGAATGGCCTTATTATGGTTATTTTCTATAAGTCTAACATAAATAAAGGGGAACCACTCTTGACTGATAAATTATTTATTTATTGATTGATCTACTAGGAAAAAAGAAGACGGGTTAAGGTTAGGGTTAAGGTTAGGGTTATGGTTAGGGTTAGGGTGTAGGGCTAACTTAATGGGAAAATAAATAAATAATCTATCAGTCAAGAGTGGTTCCCCTTTGTTTATGTTAGACTTATAGAAAATAACCCTTATTATAATAATGTATTGGAAATTACTTTATTATAAATATACATTGTAAATGGTTTTACTATAGGAATGTATTGGAAATGATTTTAGTATAAAAATGTATTCGAAATGATTTTATTATAAGAATGCACTAGAAATTATTTTACTATAGGAATGCATTGCAAATAGTTTTATTATAAAAACTAACAAAGAACACCCTCCGGACGATGTAAAGAATACATTTTTGAAAGATATTGCTTGAGGAGGGGGGATTAAATTATAAAATAAAACGTTTATTTTTTTTTTTTTTTCAAATTATTTACTTACTTAAAAAAGCATCATATTCACTCCACTTCACTGAAATGTTTGTTTTGATTTACGACAGTAAGGACCTCCAAAACGTTTCTAAACAATATCTGATTTAATTATTCAGGCTATTATCTTTATAGAAAAATTTAAGAATCGCACAAGCAAAATATGTTTTGTTCGAATTTCATAAAATGAAATAAGGGAGGGTTTGACATAGTAAAAAATATTCCCCTAATATATTTTAGGAAAAATATTTTAAACATAAATGTATCTAATGGTGAATAAGTATCAAATTTTTAGTGAAAATTTGACATTTGATTTTTCATAGAATTTTTTTAAATGACTGTGATGTAAACAATGACGTAGTTTCGGTTACAGACAAAAAAAGACCGAATCTCTATTATTAATGGATGTATTGGAAATGGTTTTACTATAAAAATACATTGTAAATGGATTTACTATAGAAATGTGTTGGAAATGATTTTAGTATAAAAATGTATTAGAAATTATTTTATTATAAGAATGCATTGGAAATTATTTCAGTATAAAAATATATTGAAGATGGTTTTACTAGGAGAATGCGTTGTGGATAGTGTTACTATAAAAAATTATTGGCAATGATTTTACTATAAAAATGCATTGAAAATGATTTTACTATAAAAATGCATTGAAAATGATTTTACTATAAAAAAAATATAAATGGTTTTACTATAAGAATGTATTGGAAAATATTTAACTATAAAAATAAATGGCTTTAATATAAATATGTATGGGAAATGATTTTTGTATAAAAATGTATTAGTGATGATTTTACTATAAAAATACATTGTAAATGTTTTTACTGTAAGAATGTATAATGGGTATATTTTAAGAATGCGCTGGTAATTATTTTATATAAAAATGTATTGGAAAGGATTTTATTATAATAATGCACTGGAAATGATTTTACTTTAAGGATGCACTGGAAATGGTTTTACTATAAAAATGTATTGAAAATGATTTTACTATAAGAATGCACTGGAAATTATTTTACTATAACAATAGATTGGAGATAGTTTTGCTATAAGAGTGCATTGTAAATGATTTTACTATACAAATGTATTGGAAATGATTTTATAATAAAATCATATTGAAAATGATTTTACACCACGCATTATTTTACTGTAAATATCATTTAGAAATAATTTGTCTTGTAGTAAAATAATTTCCAACGCATTCTTATAATAAACTCATTCCCAATACATTTTTATATAAAAATCATCTTTAGTGCATTCTTAAAGTAAAACAATTAACAATACATTCTTACAGTAAAACCATTTACAATGTGTTTTTATGGTAAAATCATCCCCAATACATTTTTATACAAAAATAATTTCCAATACATACGTAAAGCAATTTATCTTATTATTAGAATGTACTGGAAATTATTTTACTATAAGAATACACTGGAAAGGATTTAACTGTAATAATGCAGTGGAAATTATTTTACTATAAAAATGGAGATAGTTTTACTATAAGAATGCATTGTAAATAATTTTACTATAGAAATGTGTTCGAAATGATTTTACTGTAAAAATGTATAGGAAATTATTTTACTATAGGAATGTATTGAAAATTATTTTACTTTAGAAATGTATTGGAAATGATTTTACTATAGAAATGTATTGGAAATTATTTTACTATAGAAATACATTGGAAAGGATTTTGCTATAGAAATGTATTGGAAAGGATTTTGCTATAGAAATGTATTGGAAATGATTTTACTATAGAAATGTATTGGAAATGATTTTACAATAAGATTACACTGCAAATGACTTTAAACCGCGCATTATTTTACTGTAAAAAATCTTTAGAAATGATTTCATAATAATATCCATTACAAAAGATTTTACAATAAAAAGGCATTGCAAATCTTGTACAACCACATGAAATCGTTTTCGCCGTCTTCTGTATAGACAAAAAAACTTCTGAAATTTCAATATATATTCATGAGTTTTGTTGGATCTTAGCAGGTTATAAAAATTATAGATCGAAAATCTATAATTTTTATAACCTGCTAAGATTTTGTATGACGTTTCCTTGGAGACAAGAAATGTTAAACCTATTTTTGTATTTTGAAATACAGCATTTTGTTGAAGAGACTAAGAAAAATTGTAAAAGTATCGGATGAACACAGTTTAAATTGAGGTAAACTTTTATCTTAAAAGAATAAAGATTGTTGTCGGATGAGAAGATATATAATCTGGTTGAAAGAATAAAGAATTAGAGGTTTTTTGAAAATGTACGGGTTAAATTTATAGAACTTTGATACTATTTTACTATAAATTTACATAGTAAATGGTTTTATTATAGGAACTAGTACAAAATAAAAAAAACACCCTCCGGGCGATGTAAAAATAGATTTTTGAAACATATTGCCTCAGGGGTGGGAGTAAAAAAAACTCAATGTCAGCTAGTTTGTACCCTAAGTAAGTAAAATCATCAAATTCATTAAAGGATTAAAAAATAAAACAATTTGAAATGTAAACTTTAAATATGTTTTAAAATAAAACAAACTATATATGGATATATAATACCAGTCATGTATTTATTAAAACTTTTTTTTAAAACAATGAGGACTGTCTAATGTTGCATGTTCAAATTTTGAGTGTATTTATTCTATGTTATGACGATTTCGGGTATAGTGATGTAAGCAGTGACGTAGTTTTTTTTTACAGACAAAAAACGGAAGCGAATCTCCATTATTAATAGATGTGTTGTAAATGGTTTTACTTTAAGAATGCACTGGAAATGATTTTTTTATATAAAAATCTATTGTAAATGGTTTTATTATAGGAACTAGCAAAATAAAAAAACGCCCTCTGGGCGACTTAAAATAAATATTGCCTGAGGGGATGGGAGTTGAAAATTTAATATCAGAGAGTTTATATCATAAGTAAAGTAAAATCATCAAATTTATTAAAGGAGTAAAAAATAAAAATAAATTTATTAAAGGAGTAAGAAATAAGAAATTTGAAATGGAAACTTAGTTCTGATAACTTTAAATATATATTAAAATAAAACAAACTATATAGAGATAGATAATACCAGGTATGTATTTATTAAAACCTGTTTAAAAAAAACAATGAGGACTGTTTAACATTTCATGCTCAAATTTTGAGTGTATTTATTCTATGTTATGACGATTTTAGGTAGTGTGACGTAAGCAGTGACGTAGTTTTATTACAGACAAAAACCGGAAACGAATCTCCATTATTAATAGAGATGTGCTGTAAATGGTTTTACTTTAAGAATGCACTGGAAATTATTTTTATATAAAAATGTATTGTAAATGGTTTTATTATAGGAATGTGTTGTAAATAGTAAAAATGCATTAGAGACGGTTTTACTATAAAAATGCACTGGAAATTATTTTTATATAAAACTGTATTGTAAATGGCTGTATCATAAGAATGCATTGGCGATTATTCTACTATAAGAATACACGGGAAATGATTTTACTATAAAAATGTATTAGAGACGGTTTTACTATGAAAATGCACTGGAAATTATTTTTATATAAAAATTTATTGTAAATGGTTTTATTATAAGAATGCATTGGCGATTATTCTACTATATGAATACACGGGAAAGGATTTTACTATAAAAATGCATTAGAGACGGTTTTACTATAAGAATGCACTGGAAATTATTTTTATATAAAAATGTATTGTAAATGGTTGTATTATGAGAATCCATTGGCGATTATTCTACTATATGAATACACGGGAAATGATTTTACTATAAAAATGCATTAGAGACGGTTTTACTATAAAATGCACTGAAAATCATTTACTATGAAAATACATTGCTAGCCTAGCTTGTTAACCATCACACCATGTAATTTATCTATATAGCCATTTGTTAAATTTGGTTAGTTTTGCACAAACTCAGATGTATGAATCATTCAGTGACAATCGAATTTATTAATAATGTTCCGATAACCTTGCTCACTAACTATTAATTAACACTTGAAGATCCGGATCTCTTCGGTTAGAACGTGATTTTTCGTTAATAATAATCTAATCTTAATTTTATTCATTAAAATCTGTTACTATGGATAAGAATTAGAATTTCAGGGAATGTGTTTTATTTTTTCTCTTTCTTTCTTTCTTTTTTCTATCTTTTTTAAATCTATAATTTTTATTCTTATTATTAACTTTTTGCCAACCAAGTTTCCCATAAGGCTGTACCAAATTTACTTGGTATTTTTTTTTAATTGTATGATGAGATATTTCAAAGTTCACTATCTATTCACCTAAGAACTCATTCTATTCAAATAAAGTCCTATTATTATTGTAATCTGAGTTCGTCTGCTCAGTTATAATGAACTAACCATCATTTTTGTACTTTGCTTGGGTGTGTTATCACAGTGGTGGGAGAGCCGCTGTGTGCGGTTTAAAATAGGCAAGATGTCTTAACTCTTTCCCTACCAAATTTCTCCAACGGCTGGACCAAATTTTCTAGGTATTTTACCTGTATGATGGGCTATTTCAAAGTTCAATATCTATTCACCTCAGAATTCATTCTAATCAAATAAATTCCTATAATTATTATAATATTGTTACATAATCTATGCGGTTGCATAAGATTATTGTCAATCCCCTGTATTTCTAAAGGGATGGCCCTTTTCATATCACGGGCGGACTTTTCATGGAATAGTACAGAAAGCCCGCGAAATACGTGAAGTCACGTGGGACCTGGTTGGGTCCTCAGTTTCAGTTTAGACGTCAGGCAGAGAAGATGTCCTGCCTTAACTGGAACTCACTGCATACGCGCGCTATGTTAGTCAGATGTTTAGTTACATGAAATGTATAGTTAAGTAAATAAAAGCTTAAGAAAATAACACGGTTTGTGATTAATGAATGTCTTGGTAACAAGACTGATCTAGAAGAAGAAATGAGTTAAGTGCGACCGACCCAAGACGAAGTCGAGACGCTAGAAGAGACGATAGAAGAACAGAAGAAAAATAGAAGAAAGAAAATAAGTAAAGAAGGGTATGCAACAATATGAGTCCTGCTAAGTCATAATAAACTAACCATCAAGGGTTTACGGTAGGATCGTAGTGGTTAAAAAGAAAAGAAAAGAAAAGAAAAGAAAAGAAAAGAAAGAAAGAAAGAAAAAAGGGAAAAAAGAAAAGAAAAGAAAAGAAAGAAAAAACAAATGAAAGAATGATCGAAAGAAAAGATAGAAAAGAAAAAAGAAAAGAAAGAAAGAAAAAAGAAAGAAAATAAAAGATAGAAAGAAAGAAAAGAAAAGAAAGAAAGAAAAAAGAAAGAAAGAAAGAAAAGAAAGAAAGAAAAAAGAAAGAAAAGAAAAGAAAAGAAAGAAAGAAAAAACGAATGAAAGAAAGATAGAAAGAAAAGATAGAAAGAAAAAAAAAAAAAAAAGAAAGAAAAAAAAAGAAAGAAAGAAAGAAAGCAGCTTAAAGTGTTACAATTTATGAGCGGTCATAAATTGTGAACGTTCCTGTAGCTAGAAATTTGAATTAGGGCCGTTAATTTAAAATCATGGAGTCTATGGAAAATTACCGACACTTGTGGCGGTTAATAACCTTTGATCCCTTGAAGGCGCGCGATTGGGCGCCATGAAAATAAGTTAGTTTAGTTAGCAGATTCGACCCAATTTTCGGAGGAGTGCAGACGCGATTGTCGGCTCTGACAGGGCCCATCTTACCCGCGGCGGAATCAAATGGGCAGGGTTGAAAATAAAAGCTTGATCAAGTAAAACCAAGTCTTGTTGTTATCAATTGAATGTTAAGACAATGACTAGTCCAGTCCTGTAAGAAGAATTAATAAGTAGGCAAAGAGTTAAATAATCTTTTTTTATCAAAAGAAATCACATAACCTCTTATAAAAAGGAATTTTTAGAATTTGGTATTTCTATAAAATAATTTGTTTTGAATATAATTGTTATTATATGTTTTCTTTCGTGAAAATATGATTATGTAGCTAATTTCGGTCAAAGACAGATTGTTCGTTACTTTAAATGACCCGTATGGTTTGAATGTATCGTATATGAACAACGTATCACTAGTGATCATGACATCCATATGGACCGCTTAGCGAAGCCCCGAGTTAGTGTTTACTTTAGTCATTTGAAATATTTAGACATATTGTCCAGATGATTTGGGAATTCTATTCACTCCTATATCGACCACATTGCGAAATTTAATCAATTAAAATATATAGACATACTGTCCAGATGATTTTGAAATTTTATTCATCCTCAAGGGTCCTTATGGACCACTTTGCGAAACCTTACAAATTAGAATATTTAGACATACTGACCAAATTATTTGGGGATTCTATTCATTCCTAAGGGTCCATATGGACCACTTTGCAATATTTAATCAATTACAATATCTACACACTGTCCAGATGATTTTGAAATTTTATTCATCCTCAAAGATAGACCACTTTGCGAAACCTTACCAATTAGAATATTTAGACATACTGACCAAATTATTTTGGGATTCTATTCACTCCTAAGGGTCCATATGGACCACTTTGCGAAACCTTACCAGTTAGAATATTTAGACATACTGTCCTGATCATTTGGGAATTCTATTTCCTCCCAAGGGTTTATGTGGACCACTTTGCGAAACCTTACCAATTAGAATATTTAGACATACTGACCAAATTATTTGGGGTTTCTATTCACTCCTAAGGGTCAATATGGACCACTTTGAGAAACCTTACCAGTTAGAATATTTAGACATACTGTCCTGATCATTTGGGAATTCTATTTCCTCCCAAGGGTTTATGTGGATCACTTTGCGAAACCTTACCAATTAGAATATTTAGACATACTGACCAAATTATTTTGGGATTCTATTCTCTCCTAAGGGTCCATATGGACCACTTTGCGAAACCTTACCAATTAGAATATTTAGACATACTGACCAAATTATTTTGGGATTCTATTCACTCCTAAGGGTCCATATGGACCACTTTGAGAAACCTTACCAATTAGAATATTTAGACATACTGACCAAATTATTTTGGGATTCTATTCTCTCCTAAGGGTCCATATGGACCACTTTGCGAAACCTTATCAATTAGAATATTTAGACATACTGACCAACTTATTTTGGGATTCTATTCACTTCTAAGGGTCCATATGGACCACTTTGAGAAACCTTACCAGTTAGAATATTTAGACATACTGTCCTGATCATTTGGGAATGCTATTCCCTCCCAAGGGTTTATGCGGACCACTTTGCGAAACCTTACCAATTAGAATATTTAGACATACTGACCATATGATTTTGGAATTTTATTCATACCCCGGTTTTCTATGGCCCACTTTGCGAAGCCCTCAACTAGAACTTACTTTAATCATTTTGAATATTCAGAAATGATGTCCAAATGATTTTTGAATTCTATTCATTCCCAAAAATCCATATGGACCACTGTGCGAAACATTATCAATTACAATATTTAGACGTACTGACCAAATTATTTGGGAATTCTATTCCCTACTAAGGGTCCATATGGACCACTTTGCGAAACCTTACCAATTAGAATATTTAGACATACTATCCTGATCATTTGGGAAATCTATTCCCTCCCGAATGTCCACATGGACCACTTTGCGAAACATTACCAATTAGAATATTTAGACATACAATCCAGATGATTTGGTAATTTTATTCATACCCGGATTTTCTATGGACCACTTTGCGAAGCCCTGACTTAGATCTTGGTTTATTCTTTTTAGAATATTCAGATATACTGTCCACGTGATTGTGGAAATAGAGTAACTGATACAATATAGAATTGGAGCTACGATTTACTTTCTCTTTTACACAAGTCAAACACATTAAAGTCAACCGGTTTGAGAAATGATCGATTACATCTCGAATCTGTTTATTGCTTTAACTGAATGGAGATAGATAAAATTGTTATACCTATTTTATTTACTTTTCCTAAAAGTCTAATGGCAAGTGCATATACTAAACAACAACGACGCTTTACAATCAAAGCTTTTTTCTCTCTCTGTTTGTATTGATCGTGTTTTAAGGGTATTGGAATTTGAGAGGGGTAGGGGATTGGGGGTGTTGATAGCGGCTTCAGGTCAAACATCAAATATTAGACAAGTTTAAATCTACGCCGAAATACAAAGCGAAAATTGAGTGTAATAAGGTCAACGTGTCTTTGTAGGTTAGTGGTAAGCCTATCGAACAAACACACGTGATAGAAATACTTAGATAGATAGATAGATAGATAGATAGATAGAGGGAGAAAGAGATAAAGTTTAATAGAGATGAGTAGACTGAGATAGATAGATAGATAGATAGATACATACATACATACATACATCGGTAGACTTAAATATATATATTGATAGATATGAATGGACTAAAAACAAACTGATATATATATATATATATATATATATATATATATGTGTGTGTGTGTGTGTGTGTGTGTGTGTGTGTCTGTGTGTGTGTGTGTGTGTGTGTGTGTGTGTGTGTGTAGATAGATAGATAGATAGATAGATAGATAGGAATTAATCGAGAATAGACTGGCATAGATAGATTCATAGGTAGATAGATATGATCAGACAGAGATAGATAGATTGATAGATAGATAATCAACAGACTTAGATAGATAGATAGATAGATAGATATGAACAACTGAGATAGATATATAAATAGGTACTCCAGATAGATAGATAGATAGATAGATAGAATACTGAGAGAGAGACAGAGACAGAGAGACAGAGACAGATAGATTGACCGAACTTCTTTTTTCCTGTTCTCTACTCATTTACCATGCTATCTGCACCACACATCTCTCTCTCTCTCTCTCTCTCTCTCTCTCTCTCTCTCTCTCTCTCTCTCTCTCTCTCTCTCTCTCTCTCTCTCTCTCGTTCATTTATATTCTGTTTCTCTAATTCATTCACATCTTACTTTCTCTATGCATCATTTATGCTTTGATTTTCCTCATTCCGTTTCAAGATTCCAACATTTTGAACAACCCCTTTTTTTATATCTTCATTTTTTTTTCTTCTTTTTACTTTCCCTACATTATTGTCTACAAGTCCTTTGTTATAGCTTTCCTTTTTCCGATTCCACTTTTTATATGCAACTCCAAAGAGTTTCGTTTTTTTTTTTTTTTTTTTTGTCTTTTATTTTATGATTTTTTTCCGGGGACAGTTCACTGTTAAATGGGTTTTATTTATTTACTAGAATCGCTCCTTACTTTTTTTATACTGATGTATTCGGCCTAGTGTCCTCATCCTGGCTCTAGTTCGATTACAACAGTGAATAATAATAATAATTTCTCATCTCGCGGAATTCAGAAAGAAAAATGTTACTGTCAAGACTAGTAGCACTGACATATGTATATATTTACCCAACGCCTCTACAAAAAGCAGGATATGACACAAGGTCAATTTTAAGTGCAATAAGACTGGTTGATTTTAGAGTTTTACTTTTTCTATACTGGTTGCTTTACTGAGGCGAGTCTACCCAATTATATATTTTATATATAAATATATTTTTTTATTTTGACAGTCAGGGTTCGAATCACACACAAAGCAGTCTTCCTGTCTATAGCTCTGATGATGAGGCCTAATGGGCTGAAATGTACATACAGGGATTGACTTTTCTCGATTTGTTTAGCCTTACATTTGAACAGGTATGCCCGCTTAATTCATTAATTATCAATTGATTAATTTTCAAAATTAGGTACGACTTCAATTAAGCACATATTCTCCCAAAAATTGTCGGCTAAAAGCCATATCAAACACATTGTTTGTTTGTTTACTTCTCATAAATATATATATAAGTTGAAAATGGAAACGAATCCGACGGTATGTTGAAAGGAAAAATAAACAAAGGAAAGAAAATCTTGAATGGATAAAATAGATTTACTAACACTTGTTTTGGCCAGGAGTTTGTTCATGTACACATGTATTCTATTTATTATTATTTTAAATATAAAATACAATCATGGTGTGACACAAGGTCAATTTTTAAGTGCAATAAGGCTGGTTTGAATTCAGTGTTTTCTTTCTCCTATACTGGTTGCCTTACTAAGAGTCCAGTTTACTCGACTATGGTAGTATTTATCCAACCCCTCTGCCACAAACAGGATGTGACACAAGGTAAGTTTTTTAGCGCAGTACTGCTGGTTTGAATTCAAAGTTTTCCTTCTCCTTTACTGGTTGACTTAATAAGGCTAAAGGTTTCATTTCATTAATTTTTTTATTATATATTAATTCATGTTTACATTAATTCTTAACAATATATATATATATACACATATATATATATATATATATATATATATATATATATATATTATATATACTCAAATATATATATACACTCAAATTCATTCAGTGTGATTGAAAAGTAACTCCCTATTTAAAATTATTTATAATTTTTTTATATGCAGTTACATTTTTCCCAATTCTTTAATGTATGTTTCTTAATATATAGCAATTAAATTTTTGTTGCTTTTTTTCTTTTACAGTTATGTTTCGCCGTTTCATGGCTCATCAGTGTGGTTAGACAAGTCAGGCAGCTTCAGGCCGGGATCGAAACTCGACCGATTTGTCGCTAGTTAGAGTTTTTACTCACCCACATCTAATAAATGAATTACTATTATAAACATATTAGGCCACTGGAAGTGATCAATCCGTAGCAATAGCATAATCTTTACTGATCACTGCCGTCCCTCACAATCCTATAACCCCACCATCAGAACCTTTCCTCTCATGAGCCCTCAAATGATTCATCAAACCTGCAGCAGATCCACAAAGTTTGATGCAAATATGACATAGGAAGGACGTCCTTCCCGTTATATCAGACGGATCAGATGATAAAGTTTGAGGCTTATGCACCACCATAGGTTTCTTAAGACTCGAAGCTGACTTAATATTATATACACTCCGTATATACATATATTCATACATACACATATATGAATGTATGTATACGCTCGTGTTGTGTGTGTGTGTGTGTGTGTGTGTGTGTGTGTGTGAAAGGCTTATGTTTTTTCTTGTTGATTCAAATTAATCACCAGTTCCTACAATTATGGTATTTAAGTTAAAATAAAGATGATGCCGAACGTTACATACTTATTAATTTTTTCTATTTTACAGTTATGTTTCGCCGATTCATTGCCGGGATCGAAACTCGACTGATTTGTCGCCAGTTAGAGTTTTTACACACCCACATCTAAGAAAGAGAATTTACTATTATAAACATATTAGGCCACTGGAAGTGCTCAAACCGCATAATCATACATACATACATACATATGTATGTATGTATATATACGCACGTGCTGTGTGTATGTCTGTGTGTCTGTGAAAGGCTTATTTTTTCTTGTTGATTCAAATTAATCACTAATTCCTGCAATAATGGTCTAGGAGTTACAATAAAGAAAGGAAAAAAAAAGTAACTGAAATTAAGAGGAACGAAATACTAGTCAGATTATGCCGAACGTTACATACAGTTAATTATATTGTCGAACCGTGCTTGACATTATGGATGAAGCAGATGAAAATCCAGAATCTAATTATTCAGCCGGAGAAAGTAATAATTGCTCGCTGTGTGTTGACAATAAACAAGATAACGTAGACAAAGTACGCGGCGATACAAAAGGAGACGGACTGCTGCAAAAGGTATTTAGAAAAACGATCAGTCTTTTTATTGTCTCCGTTCGGCCGCCCGAGGGTCATTTCCAGGGAAAATTTGTTCGATTATCGAGGCCCTCTCGAAAACCACCTCCACGCCGCACGCCATCGATATTGCACTCTCCTTACTCTCCTTTTTTTCTCTCTTTGTAAAAGGTCCGTCTCTGTCGTTCTTTCTTCGTTCGGTCATTAATGAAAAGCAGGTGCGAGATTTCGGGAACGAACGATCGGCGAAGTAGTGCGAGCCGTCAAACAGCTGCTCTGACTTCATTTGGAGTGCATTTGGCGGGCTCATTATGGTTCGCGCCTCGAGTTTCGGAGCCTGACAGTCTGTTAATGTGGGCCTGCCTGTGTTGGAAACATCTAAACGCCCAACGATTTCAGGAAATGGGAAAATGACTTTCTCGGAGACATTAGATTATCGTATCACGATATCGAGGCGTCCCACCGCGGTGCAATGGCTAGCAAGCTAGTCTCGCTGATCCATTACAACTGCATAGCGAGTTTGATCCATACTGGATACCAATACTTGCGACCTTGTGTCAAGTCCTACCCGTAATCGTAGTAAACGGATTTAGTAATTAAAAAAAAAAATAATCGTATTACGATATTGAGGCGTCCCATCGTGTTTAATGGTTAGCAAACTGGCATCGCTGATACATTACTACTGAATAGTGAGCTCGATCTTCACCGGATGCCCCATACTTGCGACCTTGGGACAAGTGCTATCCGTAGTAAACGGATTTGGTAATCAAAATTAAATAAATCGTATTACGTGGTTCAATGGTTAGCAAGCTGGCCTCAGTGGAATAGCCAGTTCGATCCTTACCGGATGCCCCATATTTGCTACTTTCTGTTGCACCCTGCCCGTGATGAACGGGTTGGGTAATAAGGATGTCCCATCGTGGTGTAATGGTTAGCAAGCTGGCCTCGCTGATCCATTACTACTGAATAATGAGTTTGATTCTCACCGGATGCCCCATACTTGCGACCTTGGGACAAGTGCTACCCGTAGTAAACGGGTTTGATAATTTTTTAAATAATCATATTACGATATCGAGGCGTGCCATCGTGGTTTAATGGTTAGCAAGCTGGCCTCGCTGATCCATTACTACTGAATAGCGAGCTCGATCCTTCACCGGATGCCTCATATTTGCGACTTTGTTATATCCTACCCGAGGTTAAAAGGTTGGTAATAAGGGTGTTCCATTCTGATGTAATGGTTAGCAAGCTAGTCTCGCTGATCCATTACTACTGAAAGCGAGCTTGATACCGGATGCCCCATACTTGACCTTGGACAAGTGCTACCCGTAGTAAACGGGTTCGGTAATTTAGAAGGAAAAAATCATATTACGATATCGTTGCGCCCATCGTGTACAATGGTTATGAAGCTAGTCTCTTGATCCATTACTACTGAATAGAGGGTAACGCTATTAGTCAACAAGGGGAAAAAAGTTGTTAATCAAAATCTATGATTATTTTCCATGACACTTCCTCGGAATTAACAGTTACCATATTTGACGACATATAAGACGCACCCCCATTTCATCCAGGTCAGATTCAGGAAAAAAAGGTTTTTAGTGTATTTAAGCATATATTGTTGAAAACAGTCTAGCTGTGCATTACACAAGCAGAAACATAGCTGTATAAAAACCATTTGGAGTTTAGGGAAGTAAAAGTACTGAACGTAAGCTGGGTTAGTAAGCATCATAGAGAGATTAGCCTAGGCCTACTGAAGGTCTTAAACTTCACTACAATGTATAAGACACAGGGAAATTTTTTGAGCCAAAATTTTGTAAAAAATGTGCGTCCTATATGCCGTCAAATACGGTAACTTTTAGATTCAAATATTGCATTTGTCTGAATTTTTTAGATGAGGCTTCATAATTTGTATTATTTGGATTTTTCGGACTTTTGTCATCTTTATTATTATATAAATAAAGGTTCGGCCGATGTGCCCCCTCCACGGGCCTTCTTCACGGAACTTCGAACCTAACCTTTTATTCAATCCACCCGTGTAGAGTGTACTCATTCTGCAAAACATGACCGGGTATAAGGGTGGGGAATTAATAAAAGTAAAAATAAATAAAACAAAAGTTTTAAAAAAATTAAATAAAATAAATAGATAAATAAAAAGACACAAACATAACAATCTCCCAGAGGGCTTAGGACAGGAAGAGCCCTCCGGGCATGCGCAGGAAAAACCCCAAGTTCTTGGCGTCGAAAAGGTCTCTAGAGGACGCTTGTACTTTGAGACTTTGGAGAGGTAACACCTATCCAGTTGTTCGGGAAATATATCCCCTCAACGAAATAGTGTGAACCCGATAATAAAGGTCTTACTTTAAAGTCATCCCTGTCTCTGTTCCTTTCCTTCTCTCCGTTAAATTCTATTTCAGATCACCAACCAACACGAAGTAAGTAATACTTTTTTATTGGGGGATAGGATACAAGACGAATGAACCAAGACTTATTGCCATAAATGTTAGGCGATGTTAAGTTAGCGATTTTATTATCGCCCAAGGTCAGGATTGAACCGGCAGCCTAAAGATTACTGTCACTTAATGAACTCGGAAATCTTCTCTTCGAACTCGGGAACCTTCTTGTCGAGATCGAGAGCCGTTATAAAATAAAGATATATTTTGGCAACATTCTTCTTTTTTAAACATGTTTTGTTAAACTCTACGGACAATTGTTGTCGGACGAGTTTTTGTTTGATCCTTTCTGTTTGGCTATCTTTTTAATATCCGGGTGGAATTGGTGTAGCAATCCACCAAAGGTTTTTTTTCAAGAGTGTTTTCTGCACGACTTTGTGCCATCAACAGGTGTGGAACTGGTGGGATGTTTCCGTTGTCTCGCTTTTAAAACAAGCAGTAGCAGTAGGAATTAGTAGTAGGAGGGGCTCATAGATTTCTTTTTAAACAATCAGTAGCAGTAGGAATTTGTAGGGGTCTTACAAGTTTATAAGAAACAAGCAGTAGCAGTAGGAATTAGTAGTAGGAGGGGCTCACAGATTTCTTTTTAAACAATCAGTAGCAGTAGGAATTTGTAGAGGGGGTGCTGACAAGTTGATAAGGATGTAAGGGGAATGGTGGAAGGAGGATTGGCGGGAAATAATAAAGATAAGGACAACAGCCCGACAAATCCAAATGATTAAAATATTACACTTGACCCCGCCTAGTCTATAAATTTAGGTGTATTGCAGGACAACTGATATAACAAAAAAATCCAACACTCTTCTCGGGAACCTTCTTGTCGAGAACAAGAGCCGTTACGTATATAACAATAAAGATAAGGACAACAGCCCAACAAATCCAAATGATTAAAATATTACACTTCCTAACAAAATTAATAGGCTACCTAAACCATTATATAACAGAAGCTGCTCAGAATTTATGCATCGTTTCTTGGAGACCAGCCAAGCATTCGGTTGTCGAATGGACCCAGCTTGCCATCAAGGTAGGAAACTGACGAGACATTTACATCTCGTCAGGGTAATAATGCGCTAAAATGCTCGTTATTGATGAAGAAGAACAGGTTAAGATGATAGCTGAGAATACGGATTATTATACACTTCAAGAGATAAAACTAAATGATGACTTTTAGGTGGTTTAAAAGAAGTGGCCATGAGTGTTCAGATCATGCCATTGATATTTCATTTGCCGGTCTGGAAAGTTGTCTCATCAACAAGAAAGTTCTACCCGACAAGAGATCCTCATAAACTATTAACATAATAGCCCTATTTTGCTTATCAATAACACCTGTCTCCATCTATCTATCTATGTATCTATCTATCTATCTATACATATATATAAAGGGCAGTTTGTGTGTATATGTATGTCCGGAGGAAACTCGGAAATAAAACAATTAACGACAAAGTAAATATATATATATACACATTAAATATCACCAGGGCTTGGTTTTTGAGTAAAAATAATAGGGATTTGATTTATCTATCTATACATATATAGAGGGTAGTTGTGTATATGTATGTCCAGAGGAAACTTGGAAAATAAAACAATTAACGACAAAGTAAATATATATACACATTAAATATCACCAGGGCTTGGTTTTTGAGCAAAAATAATAGAGATTTGATTTTTCTATCTATACATATATAAAGGGCAATTGTGTCTATGTATGTCCGGAGGAAACTCGGAAAATAAAACAATTAACGACAAAGTAAATATATATATACATTAAATGTCACCAGGGTTTGGTTTTTGAGCAAAAATGATATAGATTTATCTATCTATACGTATATAAAGTGTAGTTGTGTGTATTTGTATGTCCGGAGGAAACTTGAAAAATAAAACAATTAACGACAAAGTAAATATATATACACATTAAATATTTAATATTTCCAATAGTAGACATTAATGTTTCTTTTCAGAGTATCTGGATCAATGCAAAATAGTATTCCAAAAAGATTTACTTATTTTTTATGGTCGACGTTATAACATTTCGGTTTTTCAGTAAAGGGAAAAAGTCTAGAGTTAAAAACTAAAATTTATATAGACTAATTAAAAGACAAAAAGGATAACAATTACACTGATCTGCGTTAAAAATATTTTTCAAAAATCGAAGGTTTACCAATAATAACAATTTTAGGCTGAATTCAAAAATACCATTGATTGTGTTTGGTCAGGTCTAGTTTTTAAGATGTGCTTGAATACTTCACAACAAGTTGTACATCTATTATTAATGGAGATTCGCTTCCGGTTTTTGTCTGTAACAAAAATTACGTCACTGCTTACGTCACATTACCCAAAATCGTCATCGTCATAACATAGAATAAATACACTGAAAATTTGAACATGCAACATTAGACATTATAATTACAATATATAGAATGTAGCTATCTATCATTTTTAGTTCTCCTGAGAAGGTGCACCTTGAACACCGAAACCGTGGTAGAGAGAAAAACATTTTTATACAATTATAAATGCTCTATATTTTACGAGATATCTTGAGCCCTTTAACTACTACAATGAAAACGAGCAACTTTTGATAAATATATATATATATATATATGATAGTGGCCTTTGACTGAGTGTTTTTTTACTTTTTCTTTGTTCTATACTAGAGGTCCCCAAACTACGGCCCGCGGACCGGATCCGTTCCGCGAAGGCATTTTATCAGATGGTACTTGAATTTAGTTTCACAAATTCCACTAAACCTTTCTGCTAATGTTGCGTTCTTTGATAACGTTTTTAAAATAAATATGTTGATTAAACTTTTGATCAATATATATCGATCATTGATAGTGGCCTTTGACTGAGTGTTTTATAACTTTTTCTTTGTTCTATACTAGAGGTCCCAAACTACGGCCCACGGACCGGATCCGACCCGCGAAGGCATTTTATCAGGCCCACCGACGGTACTTGAATTTAGTTTCACAAATTTCACTAAACCTTTCTGCTAATGTTGCGTTTTTTTAATAATGTTTTAAAAATAAATATGTTGGTTAAATTTGTTTTTGTGCACCTTACGACATTCATCCATGAATATAAGAAGGAAAGATAAATTCCATAAAGGAGACAATATTGATGAATAAAGTCGAATTTTGCCTAAAAGTTGTTTTATTAGTTATGCCCGGGACTTATTGAGTGATGTGTTACTCCATCAATCCTATCTTGTGCCAGACTTGGCGAGGCTGACTTTGGATATGAATGAAATAGTTTTTTTCAATTGACTTACCTGTATTAAATACAGAAATCAATCAGGGATGAAGTTAATTTTGAAAATAAAAGTATTGATTTGAAAAAATCGACAATTTTCGATGAGAATCAGGTTCACGAATCTTAGTCAATGCTCAAAATTATCGAATTCAGATGTGGGGGCGTTTCCAGATTTTGTATGGTTGAAATTCAGACACTACAGATCATGTGTTTGAATATTGTGCCCTGTCGTCACCTATGACAAATAATGGAATAGTCCGTTTTGATTGTGACTAAAGGAAACGAAGAACAAGAACAACAGATAGAAAATATAATAAGAATGTTCCATTGATGCAGAAATCTTTGGTAAAGAATTGGTTGTTCGTTGGAGCTCCTCGGTATTGCAAGTCCTTCGCCAATGATTGCAAATGGACGTCTGTCAGTATCAGTGATTGAGTAGTCAACCAGCCACGCATTACGGCTAATGATTGGTTGAGGTTTAAACCACGTGACCTTGGCTAGTCTAGATAAGGTGAACTGTCATTATTATCATTATTATTATTTTCACTCCTTTTGATTTCCAGATCCACCAGTCTTTTTCCCAAGTCTATTGGGGTCGTTCCTAGTGCACCATCATTATTATTATTATTATTATTATTATTATTATTATTATTATTCAGTAGAACAAGCCTCTTCAACGAATAAAAAAAGAAGATAGATTGCATGTAGGGGAAATAAATATTCTTTTTTTCTTCGATTTCAATTCTTAGCGATTGTCTTTCGTGTACACATTTCTATAGAAGGGCATATAATTAACGACTGATCTTTCTTTAGGAAAAGAAAAAGAAAAAGAAAAAGAAAGAAAAAAAGAAGAAACATTGTCAATTTTCTGTAATAAAAGAAACCGTAGCAATGGCTGAGATAATGCAAATGAACTTTGGCAAATCAGGATTTTAATCATTTATACCACGCCCCTTACATCCTTTTTTGGTCTTTTCCCTTTTTTGGTCTTTTCCTTTTTTTTTTCTTTTTTTTTTTTCGCGGGAATTGAGAAGAGTGTTGATAAACGAAAGATTTGCAATTTGCCGATACTTCTGTTTTCCGGAAGAAAATGGGAAAAAATTAACCGGCATGATACGATTTTTTAAAAACATATCTCGTTTTATATATGGGCTTCTACCTATGCATTGTATATGAATTCATAAAAGAAGATATCTTTGTGCAGTTATATGCATACATATCTATGTGCATAGGTATGAATATGTATAAGGATGTGCATATATATATATATATATATATATATATATATATATATATATATATATATATATATATAATATTATGTATCAAAGTATTAACAATAAAATTCGTGAGAAAAAAAGAGAAAAAAATATTACATAAATTTCCTGTACCAAAAATGTATATATATATATATATATATATATATTATATATATAGTTATGCACACGCATACACACACTCGGATACGCACACATATATATAATATAATTGTAGAAGTTTTTGGCATGTAAATATATATATATGTGTTGTGTGTGTGTGTGTATGTACGTGTGTGTGTGTGTCCATAATTATAGACTTCTAGGTAACTTTATATATGCTTAAATTCACCGAGGTACACAATACATACACACACACACACACACACACACACACACATATATATATATATATATAATATATATATATATATATATTTATATATTTATATATATACATGCATGAAAAACTTCTACAATTATTCTACAATTAAACACACACACACACACACATATATATATATATATATATATATATATATATATATATATATATATACATATATATTAATGATTTTATAAGAACCATACATATGTCTGTGTGTATATATGTATATATATATATATATAGCAAGAATTTAAAAAATAAACAATTACCAGATGAATAACTACAAAGCAATATTCCTATTCGTTATATCTTTTCCTCCACCCTCTATATATATAATATATATATATATATATATATATATATATATATATTCATAAGTATCTATTAAACGTATTCACAAATCTGAACGTTTCTATTTCTGCAGTTGGTATAAGAGCCAAAGCTGCTTGACTTTTCATCATCAAATGTTCAATTCCTCTCTTAAAAGGTTAATGATCCGGATAAATATCAATTGCTTTCCTTTTTTTCTTTTTCTTTCTTCATCTGAATTATTTTTAGAAATTCTATATCCCTTATTTAAACGTTATTCTGCGAGGTCAATCGCCATAATTACAACGCACGAACCATTATCAGGAAGAAGAAAAAAAAAACACCCGTGACATCCATAGAAATATTTCTTCGAAAACATTGTTTGCCAAAAGTTAAAAAATAAAGACAATAAAAGAACAAAAAAAATATTTTATGAAATTGAAATGCTTCAAATTAAATATTGTAAAAAAAATCTGATTGTGTTAAATAATAAATTGCAATGAACAACGATTCAATGCTTCTTAATCCTTTATATTTTCATCTGCAATCCTAGGAGAATCAAGAAAGTGTTTATGGGTTGGTTGGCTAATTGGTTGGTTGTTTGTGTGATGGGGTGGTTAGGTGCATGGTTGGTTGGGTGGGTGGGTGTGTGGTTTGTTGGTTGTTTGTTTGGTTGGTTGGTTGGTTGGTTGGTTGGTTGGATAGTTGGGTGGTTGGTTGATTGGTTGGTTGGTTGATTGGTTAGTCTGGGGGGTTGGTTGGTTGGATTTGAATGGTTGACTGGTTAGTTGGCTAGTTGGGTGGTTGTTTGGGTGGTTGATTAGCTGGCTGGCATGCTGGTTCGTTGTTTGGCTGGTTATTTGGCTAATTGGTTGGTTGGTTGGTTGGTTGGTTGGTGAGTGTTGGTGGTTGGGTGGGTGGTTGGTGGTTGGTTGGTTGGCTAGTTGGCTAGTTGGGTGGTTGTTTTGGTTGATTGCTGACTGGCATGCGGCTCGTTGTTTGGCTGGTTATTTGGCTAATTGGTTGGTTGGTTGGTTGGTTGGTTGGTTTGGTGGTGTTGGGTGGTTGGGGTGGGTGGTGGTTTTGTTGGCTAGTTGGCTGGTTGGCTAGTTAGTTAGTTGGTGTTGGTGGTTGATTAGCTGGCTGGCAGGCTGGCTCGTTGTTTGGCTGGTTATTTGGCTAAGGTTGTTGGTTGTTGGTTGGTTGATTGGTTTGGTTGGGGTTGGGTGGTGGGTGGTTTGATGGTGGGGTTGGCTTGGCTAGTTGGCTAGTTGGGTGGTTGGTTGGTTGATTAGCTGGCTGGCAGGCTGGCTCGTTGTTTGGCTGGTTATTGGCTATTGGTGGTTGGTTGGATAGTTGGTTGGTTGGTTGGTTGGTTGGTTGGTTTGGTTAGATTTAAATGGTTGACTGTTTAGTTGGCTAGTTGGTGGTTGTTTGGGTGGTTGATTATTTGGCTGGCAGGCTGGCTCGTTGTTTGGCTGGTTAGTTGGCTTATTGGTTGGCTGGTTGGTTGGTTTTTTTTACGCTATGTCAACCTTTGGTTTATTTTATGCCGAAGACCTTTTCTTGTTGGGTAGTCAATTTTTTTCTTCGTTTTTTAGAACTCATTTTTAATCTATTTAATCCATAGTTGGTATCTTAACAAGTACTACCACTCTGGGTCAGAGTGGACTTGGGATAATGGAAATCTAGGGGTACTCCACACTCCACACTCCACACAGCTCTAGAATTAGAACCTAACTACCAGATGCTGTTTAACGTCATACCCAGGACACCCTGATCATTGATTGTGTGCCCGGGGTATTAAAACTTAGATCTATCTATCTATCAATTCTAACACGGAGTGGTACTATCTCTTAGGTTCCTATTTATAGATCAAATAAATGTTTGAAAATGATTAGTATGAGGTTGGTTGGTTGGTTGGTTAGTTGGTTGGATTTATGGCATGTCAACCCTTGTTGGGTTTTTAATGCCCAAAACATTTTGTTTTATTCATTCTTGTTGGCTATTCAATTATTTTCAAAGCCAATTTGAAAGACATTTTTATATTCATTTTTTATCTATTTAACCCATAGATGGGACCCTAAGAGGTACTACCACTCCGGATCAGGGTGGACCTGAGATTAATGGCGATGAAGGGGTACTCCACATTCCACATAGTTCTAAAATTTAAAACTTCACCATTAGATGCAGTTTAATATCATACCCAGGACACTAAGACCCTCAGCCAGCACCTTCTAGCATATATATGATGAAAAGGGTTGGGGCGGGTCAATAGGGTCGGTAAACTCGTATAGGTGCTAGGAACTGGTGTGACCAGCCGATTGATCGAAGGGGCTTTCCGACAGCCTGTCTAGCCTAAGTAAGGACCAAAGTGGAGTGTTGCATGTCATGGGCTGCTCTGCCATCAGGATTACCTCTTTTCGTGTTCCAGGACAGCAAATTCGACGAGATAACAAGTTCTCTTCATCTTGTTAACTTACACTAAGTCTAGTCTCTAGCCGGGATTCGATAATCCG
>CM042163.1:68649507-68654507 GCA_023376005.1 Doryteuthis pealeii
TTGTCTGTCTCTTTTCTTGTGCGATTCTTTCATTTCCGATGTTCTCCCATCCCCACCCCACCCCCACCGTCTATGAATCATTGGATCCAAAAACCTTTCTGCAATGATTGGGACCTTCCAGTACCTTGTGACTCTTTGGTAGAACAATCACCAATTCCCCCGGTGAAGCAGGCAACTAATAAACCATCATCAGGAACTATACTACCCACCCCACCCCACAGCCCACAGCCCACACCCCACACCATAGTCTCCAAGAACTGCATTCCTTCACGATGCCACTATGAGACATTGGTGTGGCTCTGGTGGGAGCGATAGTCAAGAATTTCTGTTGAGGGTACTAGGTGAACAAAAGAAAACACCCACGTGACCCGGGGCGACTAAACAAGAAAAAATGCGCTGGGGGGAGGGGGAGGGAGAGACAGAAATTACTCAGATGCTTTCATTTTCACTTTGTAAGAAGGAGAATTTTTTTTTTTTTATCTTTCAAAATTGAACAGTATCGAATGACTAAGTATGGGGGAGGATGAAAAATACCGTTGAATCAACATTTATATGTTGAATATATCAAGACTCGCGGCCACTTGTTCTCTATTTAAAAAAAAAACTTATCCGAGTAAGACGAAAAAAAAGCTTGCAGGACACTGCTGGAAAAACAAGTGACGTTCTCCTGTGGACACCAACACATGGACACACCAGTGTAGGCCGATCAGAAAGAACCTAGAGGTGCAGTTGGTGTATTTAAAAGGACTTGGAGTAATCGAGAACTTTGGTTTAGTAAATTCCTATCATAAACTTATGCTTGCGCATTATCTGAAATGAACTTAATTGTTATTAAGAACACATTTTATGATATTTTTGCGTTAAAACATGCAGTTGTATTGTTTTCGAACAAGTTTGTATTTTTTGTTTCATTAAATTCATATTTCTAGTTACTCGTACACATCCAATGGACCGGTTTAGCTCAGTCGGTAGAGCAGCTACCTTGGAATCGCAAGGTTCTGAGTTCGATACCCCACCTCGCCAACCCAGTGTATGAGTAGCACAGATTGGCTAATCTGTTTTGTGCGGTTAAGTGGAGAATTGACAGTAGGTGTGGTGCTCCACGCCAGCAAAAATAATCACCCTGATCTTGCGCCAACGAAAAGGGAATATACTTCCTCGCTGTTCGGCTGATACCGACAATAGGCCACTCCGCCAACTTTTTGGTAATCATGAACTTTTCCTACCATAAAAGTATGCTTGCGCGTTATCTCAAATGAACTTAATTGTTATTAAGAACACATTTTATGATATTTTTGTGTTAAAGCATACAGTTGTATTGTTTTCGAACAAGTTTGTATTTTTTGTTTATATCATACGATAATTCAAAATGTGTTCTTAATAACAATTAAGTTCATTTCAGATAATGCGCAAGTATAATTTTACGGTAGGAATTTAGTAAACCAAAGTACATTTTGAATTATCGTACGATATAAACAAAAAATACAAACTTATTCGAACCAATACAATTGCATGCTTTAACACAGAAATATCATAAAATGTGTTCTTAATAACAATTAAGTTCATTTCAGATAATGCGCAAGCATAATTTTATGGTAGGAATGTATTAAACCAAAGCACATTTTGAATTATCGTACGATATAAACACAAATTCAAACTTGTTAGAATCAATACAACTGCATGCTTTAACACAAAAATATCATAAAATGTGTTCTTAATAACAATTAAGTTCATTTCAGATAACGCGCAAGCATAATTTTATGGTAATGCAGGGGGCAGACAATCACTACAGTAGGAATTTACTAAACCAAAGTTCATGATTACCGGACTTTGATATTTCTAGATTAGGAAATGAATTATACGTATCATTCTGTGAAATCAATACGATCATGTCTTCAAACTCTAAAACTATTCAAATGTTAATCTCGAAAATAGATTTCATATAGAATTTAATCAAGCAGATAAGTGATTATATTCCGATGTTTTAATTGAAATTCAATGATGATCACTTTCGACTGGGGAAATCGAACATTGTAGGTGACGGGTGACAAGTGCGACATGACGTCAGCAGCTAATTAATGGATTTATTTGGTGGGAAATCGTTGCAATTAGTGAAAATTCCTTTATTAATTAAAAGATTGGCTTCTTGGTTTCTTTGCTCAAGGACATATCAACCTTCGCTGAGTTATCTAGAGCCAAAGGTATGACCTTGTGTCACATCCTTTCCGTGGCGGAGGGGCTGTGTAGATAGATAAATTTAGTGTCTGACTGATACACATATATATGCTTGTTCATTTTTATATAAACGTTATGTTTGGTTTATTTCTTTGTTTAATGGCATATCAACCTTCGTTGGGTTATTTAGTGCCAAGGCTACGACCTTGTGTCACATCCTTTCCGTGACAGAATCAGTCAGACACTATATCTAAATATCTGACTAATTCACATATATATGTATGTTCATTTCATATAAACGTCAAATGTTTAGTTTATTTTCTCTTTTTAATGGCATATCAATCTTCTTTGGGTTATTTAATTCCAAAGCTATGACCTTATGTCACATCCCGTTCGTGGCGGAGGGGCTGTGTAAATAGATAGATATAGCATCTAACTGATACACATATACATGCATGTTCGTTTTTATATAAATGTCAAATTATTTTTAGTTTATTTTCTCTGTTTAATGGCATAGCAACCCACATTGGGCTATTTAATTCCAAAGCTATGACCTTGTATCACATGTCCTGGGTATGACGTTAAACTGTATCTGATGGGGAGGTTCAAGTTCTGGATGTGTGGTGAATAGAAAGCACCCCTTCATAGCCATTACTCCCAAGTCCACTCTGACCCGGAGTGGTAGTACCTGTTAGGGTTCCATCTAGGGCTTAAATAGAAAATGTGTTTACAAAAAAATTGACTTTAAAAAATTTCTTCCAAACTATCACTACGAATCTTTGAAAACTTTGCTGGCATTATATAACCCACTGTGAAAACGCGTGGTGTAATGGTTAAAGTCATAGGAAATGGACTCGTCGCCCCGAGTTCAAATCCTAGATGTGGTAATTGCATTTTACTTAGCTAATACCCTAGGGAAAGGTATGATTCCTACTCTCCTTCCAGCTATGGGTAAATAGTATTGCAGACTGGGCTCTTTAACCGTGGTTAGGCAACCGGTCTAGGAGAAAGAAAACTCTGAATTCAAACCTGTCGAACTTTGCTTAAGAAATTGACCTTGTGTCACAACCTGCTCGTGCGGAGGGGTTGATATATATATATATATATATATATATATATATATATATATATATATATATATATAGAGTGAGTAAATAAACAATGTGTTTATTTGATATGGCTTTTTTAGCCGACAAAGTCATACCTAATTTTGAAAATTAATTATTTAATAATTAATGAATTTTAGGCGGGCATATATGTTCATATGTAAGGCTAAACAAATCGAGAAAATGTCAATCCCTGAATGTACATTTCGACCTATTAGGTCTCATCAGTAAGGTTATAGACATGGGAGACTGCCCCGGTGTGTGACTCGAAACCTCGACTGCCACGCTGACAAACCCACCGTATTTGATATGCCGTAAAACAAAACAAACAAACAAAATGTGTGCCTGGCGCAGTTTTCCACTCAAAGGCAGACAACGCCCAATAGTAACCACAAAAAAAAAGCCGGGCTAATTTGAAAGCGGTTAAGAGAACGTGCTAAAAGGAAGGCAATACTTATTAATCATATCACCGCAACTGCATCTCCGTCTAAATACATCCAGTTACATACTGTATGATTAAGTTGCGCTTTGATGCCTAATAAGTGATACGAGGGGCGAACCGGAGGAGAATTTCGGGAAGATGATGAAGGCTGAATTGCAAGAAGTGAATGGCGCTGTTTGCCAATCAGATTGAGTCAATCAACTATCGTACCGACATCGCTCAAAAAGACGAAACCTACAAAACCAGGGTTTCCAGATGATACATACCTTGTGTGTATAAAATAGAAAAACAAAGCATTATATATATATATATATATATATATATGTGTGTGTGTGTGTGTTGTGTGTGTGTGTGTGTGTGTGTAAAGAGAAATAAAGGAAAGAAAGTATTGAATGGATAGAATAGAATTATTTTTATCAATTTAACTTTCACGTGTTTCGGTCAGGAGTTTATCCATGTGTACATTATTCTATCTCTTATTATTCTTAAATATCAAAATGAAATAAAATAATAATAATAGAAGAAATATAGAAATGTTCAGCACACAAAGAAACTAAATACAAGGTGTGTCAAAAAGTACAGATTTTAAAGAACGAATGGAACGTTAATATTTTAGGTGTGTCAAATATTACCGAAAATCTCGATACCTTTTTGACATACCTTGTATATATATATATATATATATATATATATATATATATATATTATATATAAGAGTTTTATAATTTTCTTGAAGTATTGTGTTTATATTGGTTTGTTGGTTAGTTTTGAAGGCTATCACAATGTAAGTATAAAGAAAAATGAGGTAACTACGATGTTGTTTGTTTACAAAACATAAAACACCCTAGTTACCTCATTTTCCCTTATACTTGCATTGTAATAGCCTTCAAAGCCAACCAATAAACCAAGAGAATAACGATGTTGTTGCTAGCAAAGTACAAAAACCGACGTTTAGTTCATAATAATTGAGCAGAAGGACCCAGATTACAATTATAATCGGATTTTATTTGAATAAAATGAGTTCTGAGGTGAATAGATAGTGAAATCTGAAATATCCCATCATGTAGGTAAAAATACCAAGAAAATTTGGTACAGCCATTGGGAAGGTTGAATTCGGTAGGCAAAGAGTTAAATTGGATAATCCTCAAATGAAGAAGACCGAAGAATGAACCGACCAAAATACAAATAAAAAGGGGTTCTTTTAATCTTTATTTATGAAGAAGAGAATAATGATTTTGTTGATGGCGAAGTTCAATTAATTTTGTTTCTTTAATTTA
>CM042163.1:68657007-68777007 GCA_023376005.1 Doryteuthis pealeii
ATAGAAATTCAAAGCGGATGATGCTACAATAGAAATACATTCGTAGAACTGGTCTTTGTATGAATTATCAGGAGTGTTCGCAGGCTTCCACGTATTGAAACCGATGTGTGTGATCCTTTTCGAGAAAAAAAATCTGCAATCGTTGATGGAAATTTAAAAGGTGCATTGAAGAAGAGATCTGCAAACAATGTGCAGCGTAAAGACAACTGACGACGACACAAGCGGCAATCAAAGAGAATCGCCATCTTTTTTTTTTCTTCCTTCAAGACAGCTTCGTCAACGATATCAAGGCCACTTAAAAGCAAATTAAACGACGAGAATTCCGCCCCCCTTCTGCCACCACTCCCAGAAAGCCAAGGCATCGCCCGATTATAAAAATTGAATTAATCCCTAAGTGTCTGCCAGATTACCAATGCCATTATCCGGGCTTCGTTTTAAAAGAGAATCAACACGACACGATTCCTACAGAGAAGGAATAATTAATTATCATTATATCACTCTTGGCGAGTTTTTGATGCCAGCGTTGAGTACAGCGAGGAATCCGAGTTACAGGTTCTACTAGATTACTAGAACAAAATAATAACGTTCTCCGGGCGATTTAAAAATAGATTTTTGAAACATATTGCCTGAGGGGTGGGAGTAAAAAATTCAATGTCAGCGAGTTTGTACCCTAAGTTAGTAAAATCATCAAATTCATTAAAGGATTAAAAAATAAAACAATTTGAAATTTAAACTTTAAATATGTATTAAAATAAAACAAACGATATATAGATATATAATACCAGTAATGTATTTATTAAAACTTGTTTTAAAAAACAATGAGGACTGTCTAATGTTGCATGTTCAAATTTTGAGTGTATTTATTCTGTTATGACAATTTTGGGTTATGTGTTGTAAGTAGTGACGTAATTTTTGTTACAGACAACAACCGGAAGCGAATCTCCATTATTAAAAGATGTGTATTGAAAAAGTTTTTAAAAAATAAAACTATATTCATTATAGAAAAAGTGGATATTTTTAACGCTTTTAATACCAGAAAATATATGGCCAAACATATCTTGTCGTTTTTTTTTTTTTTTACTTGACCAAAAATTATTAATAACTCATCCAAATTCTTGTTTGAAGAGGACTATTTAGAAATGGTTCTAAAAAAAAGTAAAAATAAACTGAAAAAGACAAAATAAACTGAAAAAAGTCAAAATATGAACCAAAAATAGTAAAAATGAATTGAAAAAAGTAAAACTAAACTGAAAATAGTAAAAATGAACTGAAAAAAGACAAAATTAACTGAAAAAAATATACAGTAATAATCAAATTGTAAACCGAAAAAAGTAGACAAACACAAAAAAAGACAAAATATACGGAAATAAGTCAAAACATTAATGAAAAAAAGTAAAAATAAACTGAAAAAAATCCAAAATATACGATAGATTGTTCCTGATGTTGACAAACGATATTAGTTGTGCACATTTGTTAATAAGAATACGATTTCTCTGAATGTTTGAGATGAGGCTTGATGATTAGTATTATCTGCGTTATTCGGACTATTATACTCATCTTCATTGTTATAGAAGGTTCCCGAGTCCGAGAAGGTTCCCGAGTCCGAGAAGGTTCCCGAGTCCGACAAGAAATACCTGAAAAAGGCCGGAGGGCATATCGGCCGAAACGTTGTACAGATAACAATGAAGATGAGGACAATAGTCCGAATAACGCAGATAATACTAAGAATACGATTGTCGATTTCTTTTTAAACGGGACAAATACATAAATAAATAAACGTTGCGTGTTGTAGATAAACAAAAGAATTAGAAGTTTACCTATTTAATGTTCGATTGCTAAGATAACAATTCCATTAAGGATTGATATGCTACGAGTTGGGTTGGTTGGCTGGTTGGTTGGATTTTACGGTATGTCAGCCCATTGGGTAATTTTTGATGGGTACAGAATTTTTTTAAACTCAATTTTTTAAAACTTATTTTTCAAATCTGATTTTGTTTTATCTCGCCCATAGATGGGATCTTAACATATACTACCACACCGGATCAGAGTGGACCTGGGAGTAATTGTTATAAAAGCGTACTCCATATTACCCAGAGCTGAAACCTCACCATCCGATGAAGTTTAAAGTCATACCTGGGACGATTAAGTATAATTAACAATAGATATAATGATACATGATATTTTGTTGAGTTTTATGAGAAATACCTTTGCTATACATAAACAATTAATAAGGCTGACCCTGCTTATAAGCTATATTTACCCAACCCCTCCACGAACAGGATATGTGTTATAGGAGATATGACCTATTGACATAAATGGAATGCGCCGACGGCTACTATAAGTACCAGGAACAATTGTGGCTTGACGCGAAGCAAATGCGAGTCAGCTCGTAACTGTATTGGTCGGACGCAATCTCTACTTTCTTTGCTGTAAATTTCTACTTATCTTGTTCAATACATTTGTATACATTGTTACCAGTCGTTTGTCTTATGTTTTACCCTTAAAACCCCACAACAATATGAAACAAGGTCAAGATTTAAGTGGAGTTTAACAGGTTTGAATTAAGACCAGTAGCCATGACAAGGTTGAAAATCCCATTCTGCTCGACTATTTACCCATAGCTGAAGGGAGACTAGGTGTATTGACTGGTTGGTTGGATTTTACAGTATTTCAACACATTGGGTCATTTTTTATGGGTACTGAATTTTTTAAACTCAATTTTTAAAAACTCATTTTTCAAATCTCATTTTGTTTTATCTAACCCATAGATGGGGTCCTAACATATACTACCACTCCGGGTCAGAACAGACCTGGGAGTAATGGTGATGAGGGTACTCCATATTCCTCAGAGCTGAAACCTCACCAGCAGATAAAATTTAAAGTCATACCTAAGACAATAAGGTCTCAGGTCTCCATGGCTCTTCTGAATATTGTAGCTGATCAAAATACTTTCATAGTCTATCCCTAATCCTTTTTATCATATATATGCTAGAAGGCAGTGGCTGAGGGTCTTAATGTCCTGGGTATGACGTTAAACTCTATCTGATGGTGAGTTTCCAATTCTGGAACTCTGGGGAATGTGGGGTACATCTTCATTACCATTTCTCCAAGGTCCACTATAACCCGGAATGGTGGTACCTGTTACGGTCCCATCTATGGGTTAAATAGAAAAATATGATTTTAAAATATGTGTTTTAACAAATGTGAGTACCCATCAAGAATATATAAAGCAAAAACGTCTTCAGCATAAAATAATCCAGCAAGGGTTGACATGCCGTAAAACCCAACCAACCAACCAGCTAACCAATCAACAATGATGTCTATTCTAATCTCACACGCACGCACGCACACGCACACACACACACACAAACACATATACACATACAATACAATACACATTGTATTCTGAAAAAATAACGTTCCATTCATTAACTTATTCAGAATACAAGGTGTGTCAAAAAAGTACCAAGTTTAAAGCTGTATTTACCAAGATAGAAATGACGAATGAATGGAACCTTATTTTTTTAAATACATGGTGTGTCAAAAACTACCAAGTTTAAAACTTGAAATCAAGAATGAATGGAATGTTATTATTTCAGAATACAAGGTGTGTCAAAAAGTACAAAAAATCTCGATACTTTTTGACACACCTTATATATATATATATATATATATATATATATATATATATATATATATATATATATAAGAGAGAGAGAGTTTGTGAGACAGAGAGAGATAGGATTGAGAGAAATAGAGTCGTGTGCAAAGAAAAAAAACTCTAAAACAATATCTTAAGAAAATACACAAAAAACGTAAATATGAACATACAATATCACTTCTTGTGACAACAATGATAGCTAGTTTGGTTTGGTTTGGTTTGGTTTTACGGGATATCAACATCAGTGGGTCATTTAATGCCGATATAGTTTTTAAATGAATCAATTCTTAATGGATAATACAATTTTTTTATGAATACATTTTTCCATTTAACCCATAGATGGGACCCTAACAGGTACTACCACTCCGGGTCACAGTGGACCAGGAAGCAATGGCGATGAAGGGGTGCTCCACATTCCCCAAACCTCCAAAACTGGAACCTCACTATCAGATAGAGTTTAAACCCGGAGTGGTAGTACCTGTTAGGGTCCCATCTATGGGTTAAATAGAAAAATGTATTTATAAAAAAATTGTATTATCCATTAAGAATTGATTTATTTCAAAACTTTATCGGCATTAAATAACTCACTGAGGTTGATATGCCGTAAAACAAAACAAACCAAACCCTCAGATAGAGTTTAACGTCATTCCCAGGACATGTAGACCATCAGTCACCACCTTCTAGCACCTATGTGATAAAAAGTGGTTGGGGCTTGTCATAAGGGCAATAGGGTTAGGGCAATCATATAGGTGCTCAGGCTTGATGTGACCAGCCGATTGATCGGAGGGGGCCTTTCCGACCGCCCGTCTAGCCCAAGATAGGGTCAAATTGGAGTATTGCAAGTCATGAACTGCTCATCCAGTGCATTCTAACGCACCAGCCGACAAGGTGGAATGATACCTAGTGATCATTCCCTAGAATAAGAGTGACAGCCGGTCTTCTCTGGTCTCCAGGACACTTCTAAGTATTCAAGCCAATCTAAATACTGTTGTCGGGATAATCTTGATACTTCCTCCTCTAATTTCCAATTCCTCCAGTCTTTTTTCAAACCCCGTGGTGATCATTCAAAGGGTACCAACAACACTTGGTATCTGACAGATTACCAATACCATTACCCTAGCTTCGTCTAAAAGAGATATCACCGCGACAAGATTCGCACAGAAAAGGAATATGAGGGGTGTATGAAAAGTTTTAAGCATCGTGTATAAGAAGCGTTGATGTATGGTCAAACCTATGATTTTTTGAAAGTACAACCTTTTGTAAGTATTCCTGCCAAATTTTGAGATTCTAACATATTTATTATTTTTTGCAGACTTTTGAATAAGCTAAGGTCAAGGATTCAGTGAAAAATGGAGAAAACAGAAATTCGTGCAATCATTAAGTACCTGCAATTGAAAGGCATCACTGCCTCTGAAATTCATGATGACATATTGAGAACATTAGCAGAGAGTGCCCCTTCATACGCGACAGTCATACGTTGGATCAGAGAATTTAAGCGTGGCAGGGACAGTGTTGAAGACAACCTAAGGTCAGGACGACCCCCAACAGCATAAACCAAGGATAAAGTTGACCTTGCTCTGCAGATGGTTATGCAAGATCGTCGGATATCATGTCGTCAGATAGCAGAGACACTTGGGATATCAATTGAGCGAGCAGACAAAATTTTAACTCAAAAACTGTGATCCTAAAAGGTTTCTTCAATGTGGGTCCCTCGTCTTTTGACACCTGAACAGAAACGCACCAGGTGCACTGTGTCCAATGGCAATCTTGAACTGTTTTTAATTATTATATTAGTTCAGTCGGTAGAGCGTCCGACTAGGAACCTCATGGTTCCGGGGTTCGATACCGGCCCTCACCAACTCAGTGTATGAGTAGCACAGGTATCTGTGCGGTAAAGTGAGGAGCTAGTTGTAGGTGTGGCGCTCGACGCCAGACGCCAAACACAATCTCCTTGGTTTAGCGCTAATGAAAAGGGGGATATACTCCCTCGCTGTCTGGCTGATGCCGACTTTAGGCCACTCCGACGACGTAATTATTATATTACTCCTTGCGAGTTTCACACACAAGTTTTAGCTGGTGGTCTTTCACTGGAGTCTGAAAGACAGCAAGTCTCCTCAAGTCTCCAGGACTCTTCTAAGTATTCTAGCCGATCTTAACAATGATGTTGTTTGGATAGTCATGATTCTTCCTCTAGTGATTTCCAATTTCTCCAGTCTTTTTTTTTTTCAAACTCTTGGGATTTATTTCCCCTTCCAAAGGCACCAACTACAATGATATTACATTCAGTTCTCTAGCAAGGTCCGAGTATGTGTCTACCTTTTCGTTTTCTTTCAGTGTTGTGAGTTCATAAATAGATCTAGTTAGTTGTGATATACGTCTAACCGTCCCTGCACCCCCTGCACCCAATTATATCACAATTAAATACACCTATTTATGAACACATAAAAACTCTAAAAAAAACCTATTGCACCATAAATATTCAGTAAATATAGCACTGAGTTGGCGAGGGCCGGTATCGAACCCGGAAGCTTGTGGTTCGTAGTCGAACGCTCTACCGACTGAGATATATATATATAACTTTTCTATTCATCCTCTCGTTGTTGCTTTCTAAGCGGGCGCTGGGAATTTTTGCACACATTTGATACATTCTACAACCATTAAGTCAGCTGCTTATATGAAAATTAAAAGAAACATCCTCCAGCATTCTCGCATTGATTCCCATACCCTTGGGGTTCAGTCTGATATATAGACGTCATCTTACCAATTTAAACCGGGACATCAGCAGGTGTTCAAGTTCAAATTAAGTAATTGTTATTTACTAAGATTTGCTCTGTCTATCACACGGGTTACTTACATATATATATATATATATATATATATATATATATATATATATATATATTATATATGTGTGTGTGTGTGTGTGTGTGTGTGTGTGTGTGTGTGTGCATATATATGTATGCATAAAAGTCGTCGGGGAGGCTTAAAGCCATACAGCGAAGGAGTCCATCCCCTTTACTAGCGCTAGACCAAGGAGATTGATTTTTAGATCGTTTTTAGAACCGGGACCTACTTCGTGAACCAATGGTACCTTGACTTACGAGTTCAATTAGTTCCACTCATAATTTTTACTCGTATATCAAATCAAAATTTACCATTGAAATAAACTGATACGCCATTAATCCGTTCCAGCACACACACACACACAAAAAAAAGCTCTAATGACTCTGTTAAGATTTTATAATGAGAAAAATAGCACTGTATTGTATAAAAACGTTATAAAATAGAATAGTTATTTGCCTCTCATCCCACCTAAGAGAACGTGACACAAGGACATTTTTATGTGGGCCGACCCACGAATCGAAGGTGGTAGGCACAAAAATGTGTTGATTTCGTCGGCATTCCCTCTCAAGGGGGCAGCTCAGACACTGGGTAATAAACCCAGTCCTGCCCCTATAAATAAAGGGGGCAGGTGTTGCCTGGGGGGATAGCCCCTTGGTATTAACGCTGTTAATTAATAACACAGGTCGAGTGGCCGAAGCATACCAGACCGCCGCCCCGAAAGCCGAGTTATGTAATGGATTATAAATTAATATTCAATTTTTTTTAATATATAATGTTTTTTTTTCTTTTGCATAATGAATTTGGAAACTTAGATGGCTTTGGTGAGTTTTAATCTGAAGCTCAATCTTATCTGTGCCTCAAATGTTAACTGTTAATACAAAGCAAAAAGAAAAACAAAAAAGAACGACCGAGTGACAACTCGTAACTCGGAAAACTCGTAAGTTGTGGCCCTCGCAAATCAAGGTTCGACTTTATAATTAAAAATGAAAAATCTCGTGTACTTCATCTATTATTATACTAAAGCTGAGTTAATCAACATTTGCTTCTTAAAGGCTTTTTTACTGTTCAGTTTAATGATACAAAAGTGATACTAAATTATTCCTTACTTTTAAGATTGAATTATGTTTGAAAAAAATTATGTTTTAATTGGTTCTAATTAGTCGTAATTTGTGATTAAGTCAAAAACCGACCAATCTTTTACTTTACTCTGTGTCTATCACTTACTTTCCCTCTATGTATCTCTTGACTATCTTTTCGCTATATAATGTTAGTTGAGAGAGAGAGAGAGAGAGAGAGAGAGAGAGAGAGAGAGAGATCCGAGAGAATTTGAAATGTATTTCTATGATAAATTTCACGACTAGCAACCCGTGGCTTAAATGAGGTCAGACAATCCCTTTGTTAGAAACCTTACAAAATGATTTTAGGGTTTCTTCCGGCCGTTTTTTATTTTATTTTATTCGATTTGCTCACTCCCTTTTCCCTAATCTCAATTATCTAGCAAGAGCTGAATGGGTGACCCAACGGGTCACCTTTTGTATAATATATATATAGAAGTGAAATTCATCAAAAATATTTACGGAAAATTTAATCCAATGATAATAACTAAAAAACATTTAATGATAGGAATGTGTATGCCTTGTTTGGAACAAATTGTCAATTATTAGTGATATTTTTGGCAAAGATACACGCAATTCACTTTTCTCTAATCTAGATTTTTAGTTGGTCATCATATATCATGAAAATGCTGAAAATGTTATTTTGCATAAATATGCTGTTGCAGCGTTTTGGCCGCCTTTTTCTTTTTTAGATAACGATGGATACTGAGAAGCGATGCTGAGCCGACATTTTGGGAATGGATGCTGTTTAAACTGAATATTTTATAGATGTGTAAAAACAAAGTTGGTAATTATGAAATTTAGTTTGGTAAATTAAAACATGGTAAATTAAAACATGCAGTTGGTTTAGTAAATTCCTACCATAAAATTATCCTTTTTCATGATTTCACGGATTGCTTTCACGGCTACGGAAAAAGAACCGGAGCTGCTAAATTGTACTGTCTAAGGTTGCCAAAATATTGCAAAACTTTTGACTCACTGGCAAAAAAAATACACCTTTATCTTTTTTCACATGGATGAAGACAGTTCGCTTTTCTTGGAAAAACGAGGTAACTGTTTTGTTTCACTGGCACAATATAACACTTTAGAAATTGTGATTATCAAATACTATTTTGTTTCGCGAGTTTCTCCTAGACCGTTGGGCATACCAAGACTAATGAACACAGGCTGCTCTTATATGTGCCCATAGCAATAGAAGAGTATCAGGCGAGCTCGGTATCTCACAGTTTAATGTGGTTAATTACTTTCAGAATCTTAACAAAATCACCCGGAGATGCTGAATTGTACCGCCTCAGATTACTAAAATATTGCAAGACTTTTGACTCACTCACCTAAGTATTAGCAGAAAAAATATGCCTTTATCTTTTTGCACATGGCTGAAGACAGTTCGTTGTTCTTGAAAAAAAAACGAGGTAACTTTCTTGTTTCACTGGTAGAATAAAACACTTTAACAATGATATTGATTATCAAACATTATTTTGTTCTGTGAATTTCTCCTAGACCGGTTACCATACCTAAGTTAAAGACTACAGGTTGTCCTTCTATTTTACCTGTAGCACAGGGAGTATCAGTCCAGTTCGGTATCTCACAGTTCAGTGTGTTTTTATTTTCCGAAATTGCTTAATTGTGCCGCTTTAGGTTACCAAAACATTTCAAAACATTTGAATCAATCACCCTAGTATTAGCAGAGAAAATATGTCTTTATTTTTTGCACATGGCTGATGACAGTTCCTTGTTCTTGAAAAAAGAGGCAACTGTTTGGTTTCAGTGGCACAATATAACACTTTAGAAATTGTGCTTATCAAACACAATTTTGTTTCGCGAATTTCTCCTAGACATGTTGCCATGCCGAGGGTAAAGAGAAAAATCTGCTCTGCTATTTACTCGGAGCACTCGGAGATTATCAGGCGAGCTCGGTATCTCACAGTTCAGTGCGGTTTATTACTTTCACAATCTTGTCAAAATCACCCGGAGATGCTGAATTGTACCGCCTCAGATTACTAAAATATTGCAAGACTTTTGACTCACTCACCCTAGTATTAGCAGAGAAAATATGCCTTTATCTTTTTGCACATGGCTGAGGTCAGTTCGCTGGTCTTGAAAAAACGAGGCAACTTTTTTGTTTCACTGGCACAATGTAACACTTTAGAAATAATGTTGATTATTTGTTCCGCGAGTTTGTTGTTCATTATTTTATGTTATTTCTAATTTTTTTCTCTCCAGTGACGGACATCAAAATAACTTTGTCTTTCTTTTTTTTTAAATTGGAAATTATGATTCGTCGAACTCGTTTAATTTTCCACTGAAATGGTAACTCGTCTTCAGTCTTTAAAAAAAAAAAAAAAGAAAAAAAGGAATTAAAAAAAAAATAGTGACCAAATAATTTCTGATTCGCTAGTTAGCTAAAAATAAAGAGATTTCGTAACATGAAAGTAGTTGTTAGATTTGAGATTAAACTTGTCAGATGAAAGGGTGTCCAACCACACAGCCACCCACTCGATGACATCAGTGAAAGGCTTTGTTCTTTGATTCAAATGAGAGCGTCTAATGAAGAGAAAATTGGCGAACACGGTGAGGATTTTCCGCGGATAACATGGCGAGAGGAGAGAAAACGATGAAAGGTGTCCAATCTTCTATTAATAATGGAGATTAGGTCTTTATTTTTTCTGTAACCGAAACTATGTCACTGCTTACGTCACATTACCCAGAATCGTCATAACATAAAAATGAATACACTCAAAATTTGAGCATGCAATCTTAGATTGTCCTCATTGTTTTTTGTTTTTTAAAATAAGTTTTAATAAATGCATTCCGGCATTATATATTTATATATAGTTTGTTTTCTTTTAATATATACTGGGTGCGGTATAAGTAACGCCCTTTACTTATGTCGCACTCTGTATATATAGGCTAATTGTACGTGTGATATATACATATATATATATATATATATGTTAGTTGTATGTATATATATATATATATATATATATGTTAGTTGTATGTATATATATATATATATATATATATTATATATATATGTTAGTATGTATATATATATATATATATATATATATATATATATATATAGTCATCCACAGACACCGTGTTTCAACGTATCACGTCTCATAACGCCAATTACTTATGCCACACCCTGTATATATCTTCCATTTCAAATTGTTTTCTTTTTTTTCTCCATTAATAAATTTGATGATTTTACTTACTTATGGTATACAAACTCTCTGACATTTAATTTTTAACACCCATCTCCTCAGGCAATATCTTTCAACAAATTAATTTTTACACCGCCCGGGGGCGTTTTTTGGGGGTGGGGAGCTAATAATAATAATAATAATACAGGGATCCGAAATGATCGCTCAAATGAACCACTATTCCACGTTTTTCTGCTGTGGCAACTCAAACATTCCCAACCTTCAGAAATTTTCCCGGATAACATGGAGAAGAAAGAAAAGGCTGGGTGGGGTCCAATAATAATAATAGTAAAGTAGTAGTAGTCGTCCGGGTGGTCTAAAGCCGGTATCAGCCAGACAGTGAGAGAGTCTATCCCCTTTTTACTAGCGCTAGACCAAGGAGATTATTTTAGCGTCTGAGAGGGAGAGCCACATCTACCCTCAGCTCTTTACTTTACTGCAGCGATCCCCGTGCTACTCATACGCTGAGTTGGCGAGGGCCGGTATCAAACCCGGAACCTTGTGTATCCTTGTCGAGCGCACTACCAACTGAGCTAAACCGGCCATAACTGTAAAGTCGACGGGGTGGCCTAAAGTCAGTATCAGCCAGACAGCGAGAGAACCTATCCTCTTTTCACTAGCGCTAAACCAAGGAGATTATTTTAGCGTATGAGGTGGAGCGCCACGCCTATCCCCAGCTCCTTACTTAACCGCACAGATACCTGTGCTACTCATACGCTGAGTTGGCGAGGTCCGGTCCGAAATGTTCACATAAAGGAGCCAATGTTCCATGTTTTTTCTGTTACCGTGAGTCGAACATTCACAACCTTCAGAAAACGATTTTCCCGGATACCCTTATAATCTTATTATAAGGGAGATTCGGCGTCTCTCTGTCTGTAACTGAAACTACGTCACTGCTTACGTCACAAGGCCATCAAAAATTGCGTAAATTACGACTAATTAGAACCAATTAAAATTGATTTTTTTTTTCAAATATAACTCAATCCTAAAAACAAGGAATAGTTTACAACATATATTTTCTCAATAAACTAAACAGTAAAAAACCTTCATGAGACAAATACTGATTCGCTTAGCTTTAGTATAATAATAGATCTATACCCAACCCCTCCACACGAGAAATGTGACAGAAGGTTATTAATATATATATATATATATATATTATATATATATATATATATATATATATCAAAAGTTCTAAAAAGTTCAACGGTGAGCTGCGCGAATGTGGATTTTTAGTCCAGCTAAAGTCTTGCACATCTTCCCACATTCACAACAAGTTAATCCAGGGAGCACAGGGTAATTTATCGGTCCATTTTTTATTTTTTATCAAGCAATGGCAATACTCGAACACGAGTTTGCTGAGGCGTGAAACACCGAAACACGTGTCTGTGGATGACTTATTAATATATGCTTCCATAAATTTGGTATGAGCTCTCTAATTGGTAATTTAAATTAACTCTCACTACTAAGCATATAAGCAATGATCGTTTCCCCGGAAATTTGATCTCTCAGTGACCGTGAAATACATCAACAAACCTATGTACTTAATAGTTTTAAAACACCAGTCGTCGCTACAGCTGTCAGTGGACGAGGGAATAAGATATCGGGCTACCATACAGTCAGTCTGAGTTTGATCCTAGCCAAAGATAGTTGTGTCTAGCCGCACTGAAGAGGCGTGAAACGCCGAAACACAGTGTCTGTGGATGACTTATTAATATATATATATATATATATATATATATATTTTATTATTATTATTATAATGAGATTGTGTGTTTTTCTGTCTGTAACCGAAACTATATTCTACTCAAGTCACAATTCTCTTAGTTATTGACATCAATTGTCCATGTTTTATTTTTATCTAAACCTCAATTATTAATAAAATTGTCTTACATTATTAATACTGTGAACTATGTCTACATACTGACAACATGCAATTATATTTATATATACAACAAAATAGCGGTTTACAGTGTGAACGGAGGCTAATTTGCATATTAATATTAAAAAATCGAATTTAAAAATATGTGCTTAGTATTATTGATTTCTAACTGTTTGGTTTTATTTAATGAATATAAGCAAAAATCTCTTCAATGAATCTTAAATGAAATCCATTAACAAGAAAAAATAACTGTCATTTTCACTTCCTCTTTAACTAATACTTAAATTAAAAAAAATAACAATGAAAGACGAGAGTGATGGAAGAGTAAGTTTCAGTTGTTCATTTTTATTATACTATATTATACTCCTTCTGTTGTAAATTGCCTTTCTAATTTAATATAATATTTTATTACATTAAAATTAAATACTTGCACCGGAGGGTGCATATATTTGCTAGTATATATAAAACATGTTGTTCTGGTTCCAACGGGAGAAAATTCAGTATTTTATAAAAAAGAAGGTCCGCAAAATGTATTATGTTCTCAGAAATTTTTTTTATTATTATTCTTATAAGCATATGTAAGATAAAAGAATTTTTTTTAAATTTCTGAGAACATAATACATTTTGCGACCTTCTTTTTTTTATTATATATATATATATATATATATATATATATATATATATATATATATATATATGTTGCGTATTTCAAAGCAACAAGGTATGCATTGCTTACCCTATAAAGTTATTGTGTACAAAAAAGTTTTTGGGGTGAGTCAGCACATCTCCACGTGGCGTTTTCTTACTGGTCAAGAGACGTCACGTGGCGTTGTGCTGAAGAGAAGTGAGAGTGTAAGGTCAGTTTGGAACGAAGCGTTGGGTGAGTCAGACGTAAGTCTGCCACCCAAGGCATTTTGACTTGGGGAGAAAATAAAAGTATCTCATGAGAAAGTTCGCCTTGTGTTGTTATTTTTTTTTAAATAAATGGTTGTATTCCAAACTAGGGAAGATCTCCAGAACTGGAACATTACCATACAGATATAGTTCCGTGTCATACTTAGGATACCTCTTTGGGGGGGGGGCTTATGCTCCAGCAGAGGATAGCGTCATTTTGATAAAAGCCCCACCGACCGGGTGGATGTGAGGAAAAGTTGTCAACTCAACATAAAAGGAAATTGCCTTTTTCTTTTGATTTCTGGTGGTGGGTAACAGACCTTAATAAACGATGTGCCAAGTGTGTTGAACAACAGGATATGTATGCGGAAAAGCTCGTATGTTTCATGGCTCGATGATATTTCCATTGGTCAAACCGGGAACTTTTCACTATCTTTTCTGAATATTAGTTCGTTGTTTTTTTTAATAATTTGTGGAATTAAAATCAGCCATTATTTTCATAGCAACTGAAGAAGAAGAAGAAGAAGAAGAAGAAGAAGAAGAAGAAGAAGAAGAAGAAGAAGAAGAAGAAAAGTGAAAGAAAGAAAGAAGAAGAATTTATTAATAGACAAAGAGAAGAAGAAGAAGAAGAAGAAGAAGAAGAGTGAAAGAAAGAAAAAAGAAAGAAGAAAGAAAGAAAGAAAGAGAAGATTTATTAATAGACAAAAGAAAAGAAGAAGAAGAAGAAGAAGAAGAAGAAGAAAGTGAAAGAAAGAAAGAAAGAAAGAAAGAAAATTTATTAATAGACAAAAGAGAAGAAGAAGAAGAAGAAGAAGAAGAAGAAGAAAAATGAAAAGAAAGAAAGAAAGAAAGAAGATTTATTAATAGACAAAAGAAGAAGAAGAAGAAGAAGAAGAAGAAGAATGAAAAAAGAAAGAAAAGAAAGAAAGAAGATTTATTGATAGACAAAAGAGAAGAAGAAGAAGAAGAAGAAGTGAAAGAAAGAAAGAAAAAAGAAAGAAGAAGAATTTATTAATAGACAAAAGAGAAGAAAGAAGAAGAAGAAGAAAGAAGAAGAAGAAGAAGAAGAAAAGAAGAAGAAGAAGAAGAAGAAGAAGAATTTATTAATAGACAAAAGAGAAGAAGAAGAAGAAGAAGAAGAAAGAGAAGAAGAAGAAGAATTATTAATAGACAAAAGAGAAGAAGAAGAAGAAGAAGAAGAAGAAGAAGAAGAAATTATTAAAGACAAAAGAGAAGAAGAAGAAGAAGAAGAAGAAAGAAGAAGAAGAATTATTAATAGACAAAGAGAAGAAGAAGAAGAAGAAGAAGAAGAAGAAGAAGAAGAAGAAATTATTAATAGACAAAGAGAAGAAGAAGAAGAAGAAGAAGAAGAAGAAGAAGAAGAATTATTAATAGACAAAAGAGAAGAGAAGAAGAAGAAGAAGAAGAAGAAGAAGAAGAAGAAGAAGAAGAAGATTGTGCATCTAAGAATGGCCTTTCCCTCATTTTTCAAACATGCGCGATTCTGAACATTTTACAAAAAGAATTTTAAAAGAAACAAATCAAAACATTTCTTACCTGCCATAGATTGTATATATCCACAAAATGTTGCGATTTTCTGTTCCATTGAGGTCGGTGTAATCAAAGCGACAACTGCCAAAAGGGCTCCCGACGATAGAAAAAAGACAACCACAGCCAAAAAGCATGGCTGCCACCTGCCAGGCAGCCGAGGGGATATTTCCGAACTGAAAATAACCCCCATAGTTCCGACACGTGGGTCTCGGCCGCCCCGAATGGTTGGCGTCTTGGTGGCAAAAGTTCAGCATCCCAAAGGAATGGGTAAAATCCGGATGAAGGAACCAAAATGGTTGGAGAAAACTGAACGTACAGGTTGCAGCAACCATGATGGATAGCATAGCCCAGAGCCACGTGATTGGTGACATCATCTGGAAGCAACGCTTTATATAAAATTTGACGTACATTGTTTCTTTTTTTGTGTGAGCACAACAAAAATATAATTGGATTTTTTTTTTTTTATTTTTTAGATATTTATTTTATTATTTGTTCTTCATTAAAAATAATTTAGTCATAGATCTGAAACAAATAATTAAACTTTTCCATTCTTGGATGGCCACAATTTGTTTTTATGCATACCTGAGCTTAGTCAGCGGCGGGAGCAAACGGTTCCATTCTTAAAAAAAAAACGCAAAGTTTTTTTTACCGTAAAGGTAATAATGGACCCCGGTGCCAAAGATGAGGTTTTTGTCCGAAAAGGTTAGGGTTTTATCTGCGTACAAAGGTGAAGGGGTTTTCTTTACGTAATCGTCTCAACGCTTGATCCATGTATAAAGGTGAGGTTGGTGTTTCACCGTAAAATATTAGAGTTTTGTTTGTGTAAAAAGATTAGTTTTATCCTCGTCAAAGTTTTCTTAACGTAAATGTAATAATGAATCCCGTGCCAAAAATGCGGTATTTGACTGTGTAAAGGTTAGAGCTCTATCTGTGTACAAAGTTGGGGGGGGGGTTGGGGGGGGGCTTTCTTTACGTAATTCGTCCCAATGTTTTATCAATGAATAAAAGTGATCGTTTTTTGTTTGTTTTTTTTTTTACCGTAAAAGATTAGTTTGTTTTTAGTGTAAAAAGATGAGTTTTATTCTCGTCATAAGTTGAAAGATCTACTTTGAGTACGAACATGAGGGGCCTTCTTTGCGTAAAAGGAAAGGTTTTATCCACGTCCCAAGTTGAAAGGTGTTCTCTGTGCAAAAAGGTAAGACACTTTCCTTACGTAAAAAGATGAGTTTTATGTACGTCCCAGGCTGAAAGATCTTCTATGTTTACAAAGGTGATGGTCTTTCTTTGCGTAAAAGGATAAATTACGTTCACGTCACAAGTTGAAAGATCTTTTTAGTGTAAGAAGATAAGACGCTTTCCTTACGTAAAAATATAAGTTTTATCCACGTCATAAGTTGAAAGATCTTTTGTGTAAGAAGACGAGGGTCTCTCTTGGCGTAAAAGGGTAGCTTTTATCCACGATACAAGTTGAAAGGTGTTTTATATGTAAAACGGTAAGACGTTTTCCTTATGTAAAAAGATGTTTTATTCACGTCACAAGTTGAAATATCTTCTCTGTGCAAAAAGGTAAGACGTTTTCCTTACGTAAATTGATGGGTTTTATTCACGTCACAAGTTGAAAGGTTTTCTTGGCGTGAAAAAATGAGGGTTTATTTTTTCCAGTTTGCAAAAAAGGGAGAGATTTCTCTATGTCAAAAAATAAAGGCTTCTTTTTTGCATAAAACGTTGAGATATTTTACTCCTACGAAAAAAAAAGATGGGGGCTTTTTCTTTTCGTAAACGACTTGCGTTTTCTTTATTTAAAAAAGGTACGTCTTCTCTAAGTTAAAAAGTAGTATTTCCTTTATGTAAAAAGAGGGAAGATAAGTTAGGTTTTTTTCGTCATAAGCCGGAAGGTTTCATCTTCGTGAAAAATGAAGGCTTTTCTTTTCTATGTAAGAAAGATTAGCAACTTTTCCTTTCTTTTCTTTTATTTCTTTTTTTTCTTTCTTTCTTTTCTTTTTTTTTTTTTTTTACTTAAAACTTGCAGGAGTTTTTTCCAGGTTAAAATGTAAGGTGTTATTTTTTTACTGAAGCGATAAGTTTTGTCTTGGTATGTTTTTTTTTTCTTTTCTTTTTGTTGTTGTTTTTGTTTTTTGTCTGTTTTTTTTTTTGTTTTTTTTGTTTTTTTGTTTTTTGTTGTTTTTTGTTTTTGATTTTTTTTTCACATAAAAATAAAGTTTTCTTTACCTTACGTAAAAAAGACGTAAAAACTTTTAACCGCGTCAAACAGTCTCTACGTTTTTCTCTACGAAAAAAAACAGGAGAGGTTTTCTTTTAATTTTTTTTTATATATATAGAAAAAAAACCCTACTTTCTAGTATTTATACGGTACGTTTTACGTTAAGATTCTCATTAATTCTCGTATCCTTTCCAAAAAATCTTTTGGTGCAGAGGAAATCATCTCATCAAAGTCTCTTTCATTCATTTTCTTTTACAACGGGCAAAAAAAATAAAACAAAAAAAAACAAAAGAACTCAATCAGTAATGTTATAATAAGCCATCTTTGAAAGTGACGCCTTTTGTCTGGGCGCCAATGAACTGTGGAATAGAAGAAGATTCCTTTGACGCAGCCAAATTTGCAGACGTTGGAGTTTTTACCATCTATTCCAAGTTTTGAAAAGTATTCCCGCTTTTTTGTTTTAAGAGCAACCCTGAAGCATATGGGCTTAATGAGCGCTTGAAAGATGTTGGTAACTTTATAAGCTGTTAAACAGGTAATTTTTCCTCGGTGTGTTTTTTTGATGCGGACTCCGGATAGAATAAGGTTGAAATAAAGTTGCAAATCACTCCTGAGATCAAGTCACAATATTAACATTTTTTTCTGGGTTATTTATTTTTCTGGTTTTCTTTGTTGTTTTTTTTTAAATAAAGTTTGTCGATATTAATTTTTAACTGTTCAACGGTTTAAATGTATTCCTAGGGAAAGTCGTGACGCATTGGGTCGGTGTTTTTTTGTTTGTTTTTTTTTTCTTTTTTTTTTCCCCAACAAAGATGAACAATGAATACGAGAAGGGGATTTCCCAAATGGAAGTCTTAAAGTCTGAAAAGCGACAATCCAAAATGTTAGCAAACTGGTTGCAGTAAGATCAACAACAGCAGCAGCAGCAGCAGCAGCAGCGCGGCAGCGGTGGCGACGGCGACGGCAGCGGCAAGTTCGACTCAAAGATCACGTGACTTGTGGGTGTGTCTGTTCTTTTTACAATTCAAAATTTACACATTGTGGTAAAATCTGAATGGGGGTGTTTCTTTTCTTTCTTTCTTTTTTCTTTTTTTCTTTCTTTTTTCTTTTTTCTTTCTTTTTTTCTTTCTTTTTTTTTTAGTGTGTATGAAACGAAGGCATGAAACGATTGTTTCCCTTCGTTACCTTGATACGTTAACGTTATATTCTCAATAATAAGAGTTTAAAATAAACTTTAAAAGTTTGTTTTTTTTGTTGTTGTTGTTGCCGCTTCGGATTAATTATATACTCTTTTAACATATCACAGAAGAATATACTTTCGTTTTCTTTCTTTTTTTAAAATCTTTTTCTTCTTTTTTTTTCTTCTTTTTTTTCTTCTTTTTTCTTTTTAAAATTTTTCTTTTTTTTTTCTTTCCTTTTTTTTTTTTTTTGTTGGCTTAATACGAGTTATCTACTAAACACCGACAGTGGAATGATAACAATCTACTTCATGGATTGAATAAAGAGTTCGGTTCGGAATTCCCAGGTTACCGATTATGATAGACTCCTGAAGAAGGCAGTTTACAATGGCCGAAACGTTTTGCGTATAACAACCGAGATGGGGACGGTAGTCCGGGAGGATTAGCGTATAATAGCAATAATTCCTCATCTAAAAACAAAAACAAAAAACGAAAAAGAAAGTTTGAAATTATTTCTGTAAAAATAACAGATCAACAAAGAAGAAGAAGAAGAAGAAGAAGAAGAGGAAGGGACGAAAAAAACCACGACAACGATGATGATAGTAAAGAGGTAGAAAAAGAAGACAAAATAGAAGAAGAAGAAGAAGAAGAAGAAGAAGAAGAAGAAGAAGAAGAAGAAGAAGAAGAAGTTTGGGATTTTATAGAAATTCAATTTTTTTTAAATATTTGTAAATTTTAATTTCCGCCGTATAGAAGATCAGAGGGTCGGTAGAACAACCACCGCACACACGGACACACTCACACACACACACACACACACACACACACACGTAAAGGAGGCAGGATATTACGACCGAAATGATGTGACTAAAACAACCAAGATGAAGATAGTCGTCGGTATAGAATTTCCCGCATCAATTCTCAATATTTTAAGTGCGATGGGAACGAAGCGGCAATGCACGGCAACTGCCGTGTTCGGTGAGAAAAAAAGCATTACATTGTCTTGCCTGCTGGAGTCGAACCCGCGTCCCCCCGAATGCAAGTAAATGAGACTTGGGCGTTGTGCGGACGTGGGGGCTCGATTCAGGTGCCCGGGTGTTGGGAGGCTACGTCCATAATTAACTGGAATCTAAGGAGAACGGGGAACAGAGCGGCGCGCGCACCGACAGAGACTAACCGACGTAAGACTGCAGTTAAAACTAGTGGGAAAAGTAAAGTGATGAACTTAACCAGTTTGCGGCGGACTTTATTGTGGACCCCCTCCCCTCAACACAGATTTTTTTTTGTTCAACAAAATAAGATAAGATAGGGTTATTTGTATATTAAATTTCTCAAATCAGATTCAAACACAGACACACACAAATGAATATATATATATATATATATATATATATATATATATATATATATATAGTGTGTGTGTGTGTGTGTGTGTGTGTGTGTGTTAATAATGGAGATTGTCTGTATTTCTGTCAGTAACAAAAACTACGTCATAGCTCTACGTCACAGCTTACGTCACAATATTCTTATGCTATATACACCCAAAATTTGAGTAAGCAATTTTAAAAATTGTTTTTTACTCTCGTCCTTTTTTTTTTTACAATAACAAGAAGTTAACTAAAAAGTTTACAAATAAATAAATACCTACGATTTTGTGGAAAATTTATGTGGAAAATATTCAAAATAATTGTTTGATTATTACATACACACAACATTTTATTTGAGAGGGACGGGGCTCAGTTTAATTTTTTTTTTTTTTGCTCCTTTAATATATATGAGGATTTGTCTTACTTGTGATACAAACCCTCTGACATTGAATTTTTAACTCCCACCCTCTCAGGCAACATCTTTCAAAAATTAATTTTTACGACGCCTGGGGGTGTTTTCTGTTGCTAGTATATATAAATGAAAGTGTAAATATTGCTCTGTATTAGTTAATTTATTAATTATTATACATTGAGCTCTCTTAGGGATTTGTAAAACTCCTTATATAAATCTATAAGTTTGCATGAACATGAGCATGCATTGTGTGTGTTCTGGAGATATTTATGATCCCAAATAGAATTATCCCCTACATACCAGTTAGTTGAATACTCTTAGCCAAAAGAAAAAACACAGAAAGAGTAGGCTAATTTAAATACGTATATATATATATATATATATATATATATATATATATATATATACAAAATTAAAGTCGTCGGGTGGCCTAAAGTCGGTATCAGCCAGACAGCGACGGAGACTACCCCCTTTTCACTAGCACTAGACCAAGAAGCCACAGTTTACATAGCGCTAATTCTCCCTCCAGCTATGGGTAAATAGCCGGGTAGACTGGGCTCTTTAACCTTGGTTAGGCAACCAGTCTTGGAGAAGGAAAACTCTGAATTCAAACCTGGTCACTACTAGAATAGGCTCAGTCAAATTAGTGATCTATTTCAATTTTAAAAGAATTGATCAGGCGAGAACAAGTGTTTTCAGCTTAACTTGATCACCCAAGTAAAGCAACGACGTGCCTGTTCATTTATTAGATGGGTAACAACTTTGTAAAGAGTGGGAATTGTAGGCAGGTCACGTTCAGACGGAGAAGAACTTTGTGAGTATTAACAATCAAACTCATAGTGCAGTTCAGCCGGTAGATCATCCGCCTAGAAATCACAAGGTTCCAGGTTCGATACCGCTCCCCACCAACTCAACGCATGAGTAGAATATATTAGGTAACCTTATCTGTGCAGTAAAATAGGGAGCTGACGGATGGTCATCTGGGAAATGTTAAACTAGCAAATCGGCCTCAAAATTAAAACGGAAACTTATTTGGTGATCCATGATAGTTTTTTTTTTTGTTTGTTTTTTTTACTTCAAGTGTAGCAATAAATGATGCGTTATTATTAAAGAAGTAGAAGGAACTGCTAGAGAGCTCAGTCTACCCTAAAGTTTTTACACAAAGCTCTGGTTAACAAATAGATGAATCCACGTATTTCCCAAGGTTAAACTTTCAAATCGGCCTCAAGATTAAAACGGAAACTTTTTTGGTGGTACCCCATGACAGTGTATGAATGAACTTTTTTTGCGAACTGGATTTAGGGGTTTGGATTATAAGTTGTTTTTAATTACGTATTGCTTAAAAAATCTCCAAATTAATATACATTTAATTAACCATTGAAATTAATTATTGAATCCAACTTTAGACACATTAGTCTCAGTTGTTTGTGTTAGTATTGCAATGTATAATTTCAATTAAACTTGGTTTTAAAAAAGTTATTTTTCAACATTAAATGTATAGTAATTTGGGGGTTTTTTTTGTTTTTTTTTAAAGCAATACGTAATTAAAAACAACCTTAATCCCCAAACCCCTAAACCCAACTCACAAAAATGTTCATTCAGACACTGTAGTTAAACTGTCATGGATCAGCAAATAAGTTCCGTTTTAATCTTGAGGCCGATTTACCAGTTTAACCTTGGGAAATGCATGGATTCATTTCTTTGTTAACCAGAGCTTTGAGTAAAAACTTTAGGGTAGACTGAGCTCTCTAGCAGTTCCTTCTACTTCTTTATTACTAACGCATCATTTATTGCTACACTTGAAGTAAAAAAAAAAAAAAAGAGGATATTCAAAACAGCTGCGAGAGTTTCTGTGTGTTGGTCGTGAATGATAAACTGCTTACGAAAACTAAGGATATTGTCTACGTCATATCTCACGACACCTGTAAAAGCGATAAGACAAAACAAAATAACATTGTAACACTATAAGTGATTAATGGTTCTATGACTGATATAATATAGAACTGTTATTTGATATATATATATATATATATATATATATATATATATATATATATATTTGTATTATATATATACCTATTTATATATTATATATATATATATATATATATATATATATATATATATATATATATATTATATACCTATTCATATTATATATTATATAACTATTTATATAATAAATTGATTATATATTTTATATATATGTATATATTTTTGGGGAGAATGTGTGCTTAATTGAAGTCATACCTAATTTTGAAAATTAATTAGTTGATAATTAAGCAATTAGACGGGCAGAGATGTTTAAATGTAAGGCTAAACAAATCGAGAAAAGGTCAATCTCTGTATGTACATTTCGGCCTATTCAGCAGAGTTATAGACAGGAAAGCTGCTCCGTGTGTGACTCGAACCGTAGCTGCCAGGCCGACAGGCGGGAACTCTAAACATTACACTAGCTGTTTTCCCAGATTTTTCGTTTGTTTTGAACTCAGTTATATTCCACTTTTGGACTTATATATATATATATATATATATATATAATATATGTATTAGCCCGAAAAATTATACAATATCTATAATTAATGGAGATTGGGTGTATTTCTGTCTGTAACCAAAACTTCGTCACAGTTTACGTCACATTATTCTCAATGATTTTTTAGATCTATTAATGAGTATTTAATTTATGGTCAAAATCGTTAATACATAGAATAAAAACAACCCTGCACCTCGTCAAAAACAATCAACTTGGTCTAGCGCAAGCGACAAGGGGATAGACTCACTCGCTGTTCGGCTGATACAGACAATAGGCTACTCGGAAGACTTTATTACTATCTTTATCGATATTTCTAATGAGGGGAAAATTCAAAAATTGTTAAAATCTTCTTAAAAAGAAAAAAAGATATTTCAAAATCTTTGTTCTATCCTTATGAGAAACAATGCCTAGACTTTCCGCTAGTTTACCCAGGTTAAGCAACGATTACACTTAAATGGATGGGTGACTACTTAGAAACAGCATATACTGTACCCTCAGGCCTGTGTGTCTCAAAGTAACCAAATCTTAGTAATTAACATCAACAACTATATATATATATATATATATATATATATATATATATATCGGTTTGATAATGTCCAGAGAAAAAATAAATTATTTACCCTACGGGTAGGATTTGGCTCAGAGCCACAAATATGGGGCATCCAGTGAGGATCGAACTCGCTTTTCCGTAGTAACGAAATTGCGGAATTGCGAGACTATCTTGCTAACCATTACACCGCGAAAACGCTTTCACAGAAAAAAACGGATAACTTAAAACTTCCTTGGGCGAACTTTTTGTGAGAAATCAAGAGAAATCGAATACAAAATTACAACATACTTATCTATCTATCTATCTATCTATCTCTCTCTCTCTCTATATATATATATATATATATATATATATATATATATATATACAAAGTGTGTCAAAAAAGTATAGAGATTTTTGTACTTTTTGACACGCCTATTCTGATCATTGAGTTTATTAAAGTCGCTCCTAAAGAGCTCTATATACCAATGTATCCTCTTTGATTGTATTCTGATAACGTTCCATTCATTAATTCTTTTTCAGAATACAAGGTGTGTCAAAAAAGTACCAAATTTAAAACTGTATTTACCAAGATAGAAATGAAGAATGAATGTTTTTTTTTTTGAATACAAGGTGTGTGAAAAAGTACAAAAAATCTCGATACTTTTTTAAACACCTTATATATATATATATATATATATATATATGTGTGTGTGTGTGTGTGTGTGTGTGTGTGTGTGTGTGTGTGTAACACTTTTCACAGAGTGAACATATACTACATACTGATCTTCGGCAGGATGCCGGTAGAGCGACCTTTTAATCCTATATATATATTTACCAACCCCTCCACACGAGTAGGATGTGACACAACGTCAATTTCTTAAGCGGAGTACATGTTTAAATCCAGAGTTTTCCTTCTCCTAGACCGGTTGCCTAACCAAGGTTAAAGAACCCAGTCTGCCCTACTATTTACCCATAGCTGGAGGGAGAGTAGGATTCATACCTTTCCCAAGAGTATTAGCGCTAAGTGAAATGCAATTACCACGTGCAGGATTTGAACTCGGGGTGACGAGTCTTTTAATCCTATATAATAATCGAGGAAGGGCCAAGACCCTCTAGACCACAGCACTGTTAAAATCAGAAGGTTACGAGAGATTATCAAGGATATTTGCTGTTAGCTGATCCCCAGCGAAATCCAGTGATACCTGTTCATGTGAAAACAAATACAAGTAATAATCCATATATTTAATATATAGTGAGGCGCGTGGTCTACTGTTAGAATCATAGAAAATGGACACGTCAACCCGAGTTCAATTCCTGGACGAAGCTCTCTGAATTTCACATAGCGCTAATACCCTTGGGAAAAGTATAAATCCAATTCTCCCTCCAGCTATGGGTAAATAGCAGGACAGAATGGGCTCTTTAACCTTGGCTAGGTAACCAGTCTAGGAGAAGTAAAACTCTAAATTCAAACCTGTTAAACCCCACTTAAGAAATTGACCTTTTGTCACATCCTGTTCGTGCAGATGGGTTGGTAAATATATATATATATTCAAATATATGTGTCCGGCACTTTTAAAGGGCGCGCAGATACTACACTGCTCCTCGGCAGAGAGCACAAGTACCCTGATCCTAAGCAGAATTGCCCACCTATATGTAAATACTTTAGATACATCAAGTAGCCTAATGGTTAGCAAGCCTGCTTAGCAGACCATTATTAGGGAGTTCGATTCTTACTGGGTGCCCATACTTCTGTCCTTGTGCCGCATCTAAGCTAAGCTTAACGATATTTAAATAATTATGTCGTTTTTGACGAGTACTATGCAAGAATATATATATATATCATATGGCGCTAATAACCTTGGGAAAGGTATGAATCTAATTCTCACTATAGCTATGGGTAAATAGCAGGGCAGACAGGGCTCTTTAACCATGGCTAGCTAACCACTCTAGGAGAAGGAAAACTCTGAATTCAAACCTGTTAAAATCGCTTAAGAAATTGACCTTGTGTCGCATCCTTCTTATGCGGAGGGGTACGTAAATATATATATAAATACATATATATATATATATATATATATATATAGTTGGGGTGTGTGGGGTTGCAATCAATTCCTTTTTTATCTGTACGAACTACGAAAATAAGAAAAAAAAAAGAATGAATGATTGAGAAAAAGAAGAAAATACGATAAAAGAGACGAATATAGTCTCTCTCTCTCTCTCTCTCTCTCTCTCTCTCTCTCTCTCTCTCTCTCTCAACACACACACACACAACACTCTCTCTCTCTCTCTCTCTCTCTCTCTCTCTCTCTCTCTCTCTCTCTCTCTCTCTCTCTCTCTCTCTCTAACCATGGCTAGGTAACCACATTATTTTTATGAAAATCAAAGTGATACCACTTGTAAGTTGGTGCACTTGGAACGGTCCCAAAAAGCTTGGAAAAAAGACAGAAAATCTGGACATCAGAGGAAGATTTGAGACCATCCAAACTACTGCACTGCTGCAATCTTCCAGAATACTCAGAAGAGTCCTGGAGACCTGAGGAGACTTGTCACTCAGACCCAGGGAGATACCATCAGCTAACGCTGATGTGAAAAACTCAAAAGGAGTAAATAATAATAATAATAATAATAATAATAATAAGAAGAAGAAGAAGAAGAAGAAGAAGAAGAAGAAGAAGAAGAAGAAGAAGAAGTGAAAATACATTATGGAATTCTTTCCCATGTGGTCTCTGTAATTTCAGTTCTGCTTTTCTAATAGAGGTACTTCCATAGGAATATTTTTATAATAATATAATAATAATAATAATAATAATAATAATAATAATGGGCTGGAAAGGAGTCTGGATGAATTGAAAATCGGAGGGAAAATCGAGACCATCCAGACTACAGCATTATTGAGAACGGCTGGAATACTCAGAAGAGTCCTGGAGACCTGAGGAGACTTGCTGTCACTCAGCCTCCAGTGAACCCCAGCTTCTGCAGGTGTGAAAAATTCGAATAAAGTGAAATAATAATAATACTAATACTAATAATAATAATAATAATAATAATAATAATAACTGACCACGTGAAATATGAATGACGGATATCGACAATGAATTGCGGGAAAAATAATGAGAAAACGAACGATCTATATTTTCACGTGATAAGTACACTCGCTTGCAAACACAGGAAACCAGCAAATGACGACAATGGTGTAGCGGTAACAAGTCTATTTACCACGTTGTGATGCAGACGGCGGTCTCCGAACGTATCGAGACAGTGGGAGATGGATGCTACGACGACCACGACGACGACGACAGAAAAAGAAAGAAAGAAAAACGAAAAAGGAAAAGATAATAATAATGGTTATTTCCTAGTTGAGTAACATGATATTACAGAGTGACTCAGAAAAAAACAGAACCCAAATTATTTATTTTCCCATTAAACTAACCCTAAACCCTAACCTTAACCCTAACCCTAACCCCTCCCCAGTTGAGTAACATAATTTACAGGGTGACCCAGAAAAAACAGAACTCAAATTATTCATTTCCCATTAAACTAACCCTAAACCCTAACCCTAACCCTAAACCCTAACCGTAACACCCTCCCAGTTGAGTAACATAATATCACAGGGTGACCTAGAAAAAACAGAACCCAAATTAGTATTTTCCCATTAAACTAACCCTAAATCCTAACCCTAACCCTTAACCCGAACCCCCTCCCCAGTTGAGCAACATAATATTACAGGGTGACCCAGAAAAAACAGAACCCAAATTATTCATTTCCCCATTAAACTAACCCTAAACCCTAACCCTAAACTGTAACCGTAACCCTAACCCCCTCCCTAGTTGAGTAACATAATATTACAGGGTGACCCAGAAAAAACAGAACTCAAATTATTCATTTCCCCATTAAACTAACCCTAAACCCTAACCCTAAACTGTAACCGTAACCCTAACCCCCTCCCTAGTTGAGTAACATGATATTACAGGGTGACCCAGAAAAAACAGAACTCAAATTATTTATTTTCCCATTAAACTAACCCTAAACCCTAACCCTAACCCTACCCCCCCCCCAGTTGAGTAACATAATATTACAGGGTGACCCAGAAAAAACTGAACCCACAAATCTTGTAATAAAACTGTTAATTTTTTTTTTAAGTTCAACAAGGGTTAGGGTTAGGGTTTAGGTTTAGGATTTAGGGTTAGGGTTATGGTTGGGGTTTAGGGTTAGTTTAATGGGAAAATAAATAAATAATTTGGGTTCTGTTTTTTTCTGGGTCACTCATGTTACTCAACTAGGAAATAACATATAATAACTATCAATAATTACACACTCACACAGATGAACGGTTCATCTTCGAAAAGAAAAACCGATAACGTTTTGTTTTGTTTTTGTTTGTTTTGTTTTTGTTTTTGTTTTTTTATTCTTCTTAATTCTACCAAGCTAATAAACACAAGGTGACTAACTGATAAAAATCCGCTTCTTTTCTTTACTTCTTTTTTTGTTTTTTCTTTTTTTTTCTTCTTTTTTTTCTTTTTGTACTCATTCAATGGTGTGCGTTGTATTATCTCTTGTCAGTGTTTTATGAAGTATTGGCCTTCTAAAGGGAAAATAAAATATCATTCGGTGTTTTCAACACCTTATAACGAAGAATAACAGTTTATTGTCTGGGATGACCAAGATATCTTATGTACTTCAGTACGTTCTGTAAATTATTATCTATGATGTTAAAGAGTCGATCTTAAGTTTATCCATCTCTCTCTCTCTCTCTCTATATATATATATATATATATATATATATATATATATATATATATGTGTGTGTGTGTGTGTGTGTGTGTGTGCGCGCGCGCACGCGCGTGTGTGTGTGTGTGTATGTGTGTGTTTATCTCTATCATTCTGTCTCCATCCATCAATCTATCTATCTGTCAATCTATAAAATATATCTCCCCCCTCTCTCTCTCTCTCTCTCTCTCTCTCTCTCTCTCTCTCTCTCTCTATCTATCTATCTATCTATATATATATATATATATATATATCTATATATCTATCAGTCAGTTTGTCTATCTATCTATCTATTTATCTATCTATCTATCTATCTCTATAACTGTAGCTCTCTATCAAATATATCTTCTCTATCTATCTATCTATCTATAGAATATTTACCTTCTCTTTCTCTTACTCACTCTTTCTCTATCTATTTGTTTCTATAAATATAGCTTTCCATCTATCTAATATATATTCTCTCTCTCTCTCTCTCTCTCTCTCTCTCTCTCTCTCTCTCTCTCTCTCTCTGTATATATATATATATATATATATATATATATATATATATACTTTTGTTTAAGTCTTTATAGAGTCCATTCAATGAGTAACTAAAAAAGATGTCGACTTACGGTCAAGTCATGCTGAACGCACCGGTTCCCGTTTAACTGACAAAGTTAAGCAGCGGTGAGCCTGTTCAATACTTAGATGGGTGACCACTTAAGCAGACACAGGTAGCGTGGGCAAGCCAAGACCTGTGTGACATACCTAAGCAACGCTTAGTAAATAACAGTTATTCATGAATTTCTTTAGTGAACACATTAAAGTGAAAATTACTTATTTTTTGTGTTGATAGTTCTTAAAGTCGGAGGTGTAAAAATAATAAAATTTACCGCAAAGACGACAAGATAGATCGATCCATCGATAGACAGACAGACAGATAGATAGATAGATAGATAGATAGATAGATTCAACCTTTACTCCGACATAGAGTTTATAAAGCAATCTAAAACGAGCACGAACAAAAATAACTTTGCCTAATTGCAGTATTTCACACTCAAGGATATATATATATATATATATATATATATATGTGTGTGTGTATATATATATATATATATATATATATATAGATAGATAGATAGATAGATATAGATATAGATATATAGATATGTGTATGTGTGTGTGTGTGTGTGTGTAAAAAAAGTTTGGTATGTACGTGTCGACTTATAACTCAGAAACGAGATGTTATTCAGATTAAAAACTCTTGCATACACCTTGACATCCTTATAACTAAGAAACACACCAAATTTTGTTTTTGAATTTTACTGATTAAGGGATATAATTAATTAATTACACAAAAACCAAACAATTTGCGTTAATCGTGGCATAGCTGCTGCTGCTAATATATTTTAAAAAATCGCTGGCTGTTGGCTATATCTGCTTCTTAAATGTAAGCAAAAAGAAAAAAAGTTTCCTAAAATAAACATTCTACTGTACAAATTCTCGGTGATTTTTTTAAACTTAATAAGTCATTTTCCCCTTGTTTTCTCTCTTGCTCCTGTTTTCTCCTCGCTCACTCTCTGGTGTTCCTAATTTTTTTTTTTTAGTCCTGTCATGGACTGGGTACTTTTGCTAGTATATATATATATATATATATATATATATATATATATATATTGGTAACGAAAAAGGCTTACAAATTTTCTATAAGCGCTTCATTAGAGTTCAAGTGGTGCAGCTATACAGTAGTACTGACATGGTTACAGCTTGGAAGATTTCTCGTAAATTCGGGGGAGGTGTAAAATAATTACATGGCATTATTGCTTAGTTATGACTAACAAAGAAACAAAAATGTTCTGATCGATAAATCTTTCTAGTGCCACTTAGATATATCAAATTCTCTCTCTCTCTCTCTCTCTCTCTCTCTCTACCTACCTACCTACCTATCTATCTCTATAAATCTAACTCCATCTATCTAATATATCCTCTCTCTCTCCCCCTCTCTCTCTATCTATCTATCTATCTAACTCCATCTATCTAATATATCCCTCTCTCTCTCTCTCTCTCTCTCTCTCTCTCTCTCTCTCTCTCTCTCTCTCTCTAACTACCTACCTACCTACCTCTATAAATCTAACTCCATCTATCTAATATATCCCCCCTCTCTCTCTCTCTCTCTCTCTCTCTCTCTCTCTCTCTCTCTCTCTCTCTCTCTCTATCAATCTATCTATCTATCTATCTATCTATAAAATATATCCCCTTCTTTCTTTCTCTCATCTCTCCCTCAAACCAAACATTACCCGGCGTAGGGTGTTACTTCAGCTAGTTTGATAATAAACCGTAAAAATAAATATATCTCTTTACAATTCTTCATTTTTCTTTTCTTTTTTTGTTTTTGTTTTTGTGGTCATATATATATATATATGTGTGTGTGTGTGTGTGTGTGTGTGTGTGTTGGTATATTTTGTTTGTTTTTGTGTGAGGTCTGAAGTTATCAGTGAAAAAAGAGTTAAGTTTTTTTTACTAGAAAAAATATTCAATTTCTCTGAATTTCTTGAGATGAGGCTTGATAATTATTATAATTTGGATTATTAGGACTATTGTCCTCATCTTTATTTTTATCTGTACAACGTTCCGGCCGATGGGCTTTCCGGTCTTCTTCAGGTATTCTTTGTCGGACTCGGAAGCCTTCTCGAACTCGGGAACCTTCTTTTCGAACTTGTGAACCTTTATTCAACCGAGGATTGAATAAAAGTTTGGGTTCAAAGTTCCGTGATGGCTCCCGATTACGACAAGAAGGTTCCCGAGTTCGAAAAGAAGTTTCCCGAGTTCGAGAAGACTCCCGAGTCCGACAAGAAATACCTGAAGAAGGTCAGAGGACACATCGGCCGAAACGTAGTACAGATAGCAAAAAAGTCGTCGTGGTAGCCTAAAGTCGGTATAAACGAATCAGCGAGGGAGTCTAACCCCTTTTCACTTGCGCTCGAACAAGGAGATTGTTTTGCGTCTGGGGTGGAGCGCTACACCTACTATCAGCTCCTTACTTTACCGCACAGATATTTTTGCTACTCATATGCTGAGTTGGCGAGGGCCGGTATCGAACTAGGAACCATGTGGTTTACTACCCGGCCCTTCAATAGCAATAAAGATGAGGACAATAGTCCGAACAATACAAATTATACCACAATATTCAACTTTGTAACCGCCTTGTCGGCTGGGGTGTTAGAATGAACTGACTGCACCTCTGCAGAGGGGTAAAACTCCCCCAATGGGGCCACCTGTTGGCCGTGGGTGGCGACCCATGATGCTTAAGGATAGAGCCCGGGTGGATGAGCAGTTCTTGACATGCAATACTCCACTTTGGCCCTATCTTGGGTTAGACGGGCGGTCGGAGAGGCCCCCCTCCGATCAATCGGCTGGTCACCCTAGCACCTATATGATTTTCCCAACCCTATTGCCCTTATGGCAAGCCCCAAACCCTTTTTATCATATGGGTGCTAGAAGGCGGTGGCTGAGGATCTACATGCCCTGGGAATAACGTTAAACTCTATCTGATGGTGAGGTTCCAGTTTTGGAGGTTTGGGGAATGTGGACCACCCCTTCATCACCATTTCTCCCTGGTCCACTCTGACCCGGAGTGGTAGTACCTGTTAGGGTCCCATCTATGGGTTAAATAGAAAAATGTATTTATAAAAAAATTGTATTATCCATTAAGAATTAATTTATTTCAAAACTTTATCGGCATTAAATGACCCACTGAGGTTGATATGCCGTAAAACCAAACCAAACCAAATCAACTTTGTAAATCCCAGAGATAATCGCTTTTTATTTGATATTGAAAATATTTATCATAAACCAACTATGAAATGTTTTCATATTTACCTCTAGAATTATCAAAAACAGCTCGAGAATTTATAACAGCCGTACTTGTACTTATTTAAACTTTTTTCATTTATACTCTATGAGAAAAAGATTCTCTGATGAAAGAAAAATATTAAAAGATACAGAGTTAGAAAAAGACCTTGGTGTGAATGTGACCCCTGAATTAAAATTTTCCAAACACATAGAAATACAAGTAAATAAAGCAAACAAGATACTAGGATTAATACGAAGGTCATATGAATACATGGATAAAGAAATGCTGAAAAATTTATTCATTGCATTGGTAAGACCTCATTTGGAATTTGCTAATGTGATTTGGAGTCTAATCAAGGACATAAAACTCATTAGGGAATTCAAAGGAGAGCTACTAAAGTAATGAATGGTTTAAAAACCCTTTCGCATGAAGAATGACTTAGGAATATTGACTTACCAAGTTTTGTTTATCGACGTACAAAAAGCGATATTATTAAAGTCTACAAATATACACATGGATTTTATTCAACGAACTTTGATCTACTAAATATTGCTCAAAATATCAATAAATTTGTAAAACAAATGCAAGACAAAATTATTTTAGTAACAGAGTGGTGAATACATGGAATAAACTACCATCATCAATAGTGAATGCCCCATCTATAAACTCCTTTACGGCAATGTTAGATAATCTGTGGAAAGATTATAAATATTCTGTGGAATTAAGATGAATGTTTATAAGGAACAGCTGACAGGTCTTAGACCTAATATAAGTAAGTAAAGTCGTTGGGGCGGCCTAATGTCGGCATCAGCCAATCAGCGAGGGAGTCTATCCCCTTTTCAATAGCGCTAGACCAAGGCGATTGTTTTTGCGTCTGGGGTGGAACGCCACACCTACCATCAGCTCCTTACTTTACCGCACAGATCACTGTGCTACTCATACACTGGGTTGGCGAGGGCCGGTATCGAACTAGGAACCTTGTAGTTTCTAGCCGAACGCTCTACCGGCTGAGCTAACCCGACCCTTAGACCTAATATACCAGCTGAAAAAAAAGATATTATCTATCTATACATACATCAAGGGCAGTTTTGTATATGTGTATGTCCGGAGGAAACTTCGAAAATGAAACAATTAACGACAAAGTAAATATATATATACATTCACTATCACCAGGGCTGGTTTTTGAGCAAAAATAATGAAGATTTTATTTATATTTGTGAAGATATTTAAAAATTGAAATTTGTATAGTAACAGAAGGTAATTGAAATATGATGTTGATTGATTGAATCAATCGCCTCATTTATATTGTTTTTTTTAAGTTGTAAATTATTGAATTAAAATTTCTTACTATATTGTTATATATTTATGTGGGGATTTTATGGGGCATCCAGTGAGGATCTAACTTGTGATAAGTAATAATGGATCTGCGAGACTGACCTTTAAAAAAAAATCCCCCCTCTACCCAGGCGACGCCGGGCAACCCCTTTAGTATTATATATACCATTTATTATTTATTCATTTCATTGCTGTATTTGATTTACTTAAACTCTTTAGAGTTACCTAAACTTTTAGATTTAGTTAAACTTTTACAAATACCCGTTTCTTGAGTTCCGTAAAAAAAAAATTGCAGTTTCCCGCTGTAAAAATATATAGCACTTTTGAAGTTTGCTTTATGTTAGACTAGAATCGGCTACCCAGCATTACCTGGGTAGAGGGGTATAATAAAAAGTTAGTCTCGCAGATCCATTGATTGTTTTGGTCTTACATAATTGATTTATGTTTTAATCACAATGACTTTCTCTTTTGTTACTATTCAAATCCTAATTTTTAAATATCTTTCCAGATATAAATAAAATCTTCATTAATTTTGCACAAAAAGCAAACTCTGGTGATAGTGAATGTATATATATATATATATTACTTTGTCGTTAATTGTTTTATTTTTGTAGTTTCATCCGGAACATACATACATATACACCAACTACCCTTTATATATGTATAGATAGATTAAATATATATCCATAACGCATTTGAACACCTACCTGTGGAGCCACTGTAGAGAGTTTGGTGTTCTCTGAATGCACCAGACTATTGGCCTTGTGCCAGACGAAACATAAGATTAGAAAATAGCAATTAAGGTTATTTTGATCATCAATTTTTTTTTTTGCTTGTTTTGTTTTATGTTTGTTTTTGATTGTTGGAGGTGTGTGGTGTAATGGTTAGATTCGTAGGAAATGGACTCGTCAACCCGAGTTCAAACCCTGGACGAAGCTACAGTTCACATAGGGCTAATACCTTGGGAAAGGTATGAATCCTATTCCCCCTTCAGCTATGGGTAAATAGTAGGGTAGACTGGGCTATTTCACCTTGATTAGGAAACCAGTCTAGAAGGAAAACTCTGAATTCAAACCTATTAAATCCACTTGGGGTGGTCACTACTAGAACAGTCCTAATTTGTGATCTATTTCACAAAAATGTGGGGGGTTTTATTCATGCATTTTCATTTTTTCTGTTTGTCCTTTTTTGCGGGGGTAGGGGGCTTCAATTGAGTTGAAGTTGTCTTAAACACGATGTATTTTTTAGACCTGATTTTAAACTGAAATTTAAGTGTTCCTGAATAGTTTTTTAAAAAGGGTTCCTTAATTCATATATTTTTTTAAAATTTTTTTCCGAAACCCCCCACACACACACTTGGCCGGATTAACACTAGGTCGTTTTTACTTGGGGATCATTAAATGGAGCAGCCAGCGAGGATCGAACTCGCTATTTAGTAATAATGGATCTGCGAGACGAACCATGACACCACGACGGAATCTTTTGTTTTGTTTTTTGTTTTTGTTTTTTTTTTCTTTTTTCGCTTCTAAATTTTTTTTTTTAAAATAGGGAATGTTTTAAACGTGATTTTACGTTATGTTTTGTTTTGTTTTTGTTTTTGGGGGTGAGTTTTTTTTCCTCGGGGCGGGATAAATTTCTTGAGTTTCTTTCACTCAAAATACTTCTGTTTATTATTTATTTTAATTGATTTAAACGTTGTTGTTTTTTGTTTCTTTTTGTAGTTTTTTGTTTGTTTACGTTGGGGGGGGCAATGGGGAACATTTCTTGAGTTTCAAAAATGCTTCTTTTTTATTATTTATTTTAATAAATTTACCCGTTTTTGTTTGTTTTTATTGTTTGTTTGTTGTAGTTTTTGTTCGTTTTTTTTGTTTTTTTTGTTTGTTTTTTTTTTTTCAATTATATGTACTTACATATACATATAACTGTTTTATGCTTATTTTTCTAATTATTTTTATCAGTAAAATTAAACTTAATTTAAGACACGAAAAACCTTGAAAATTTATCATGAAAGTGCTAAGATAAGAACGACACATAAGGATGAACAGAGGAAATCAATGCAAAGAAAACGAATAATGCCTACGCCCCTTGAAAATAGTTCTTTCTTTTCTGTCACGACGTCAGCTGTTAAATGTTCTGTACACAGACATGCACACACACACACACACACACGTACATACACGTGCGCGTCAAATGCACACACACATGTACACACACTGCCCTTGGTATTGCACTTAAAACAGTAATGCTTAATTTCTTACTTCAAAACTAGAATGTGTATTTGTCGTCTTATATTTATTCTTATCGCAAAACGAATGCTGATTGCTCGCTTAAAAACGAAGGAGAAAGTTTTTCGTTTTCCAACGGCGGCATTTTTATAGTTCAGTGTTTACAATGACTTAAAGTGTTATTTCTACACCTTTAGATTTAAGTGTTACTTTCAATTTAAACTAATTCAATCAAGGTAATTAAATCTCTCCCCCCCCGCTCTCTCTCTCTCTCTCTCTCTCTCTCTCTCTCTCTCTCTCTCTCTCTCTCTCTCTCTCTCTCTCTCTCTGATACACAGACATAAATACACACTCCTATTATCTATCTCTGTATCTCTGTCTCTGTATCTATCTATCTATCTATCTATCTATCTATCTACGTGTGTGTCCTCATCTGTGGTGGTCGAAGTATTTTTTCACTCCTCTCTCTCACTCTATTCTCTATCTCTCTTTTCTTTCTCTCTCTCCACACACACATGCTCTCTCTCTCTCTCTCTCTCTCTCTCTCTATCTATCTATCTATCTATCTATCTTCTTTCTCTCTCTCTATCTATCTATCTATGTGTGAGTTCTCATCTGTGATGGTCGAAGTATCTTTCTCTCTCTCTATGTATATATATATATATATATATACTATATATATAATTGTTGTTTTTCTTCTCTCTCTCTCTCTCTCTCTCTCTCTCTCTCTCTCTCTCTCTCTCTCTCTCTGTCTCTCTCTCTCTTCTGGTGTGTGTGTGTGGGTGTGTATGTTTCAGTCTGTTTAACTCTGTAACTGAAACCGTTATATATCAAAATTGTTTAAGACAACCAAAAAAGGAATAATTTATATATACATAACTGAAGAGAGTGTTTGGTCTGTCCTCTACCAGACGGCCAAAACAGTTTAATGTGTAGCAACCAAATTTGTTATGTATAACGTATCTTTTTAATTCGTCATGGGAGAGGGGCTCACATTGAAAGGCGTTTTTAACAATTGGCAACAATTAACGAATGACCCCCCTCCCTCTCTCTCTCTCTCTCTCTCTCTCTCTCTCTCTCTCTCTCTCTCTCTCTCTCTCTCTACAAACGACTTATGTATCTCAATTTGTTGTCTATAGCTATCTTAGTCTGTTCTTCTTCATATATAGCAGAGAGTTATTCCTCCTTTCTTTTTTTCTTTCTTCTCTTTTATTTATCTATCTATCTATCTATCTATCTATCTATCTATCTATCTATCTATGTTTCTTAATATCTATATATCTGTCTATAACTAGCATAGTCTGTTTCTCTCCATGTATCAAAGTGAGTTCTTCCTCCTCGCTTTCTCTTTCTATCTCTCATTCAGTTTCTATCTATCTATCTCTATGTATCTATCTATCTATCTATCTATCTATCTATCTATCTATGTTAATATCTATATCTCTGTCCATAGTGTTACGGTTATCATATTTTGTTTCTTTTCGTATATCACAGAGAGTTCTTCCTCCTCTCTTTCTCTTTCTATTTCTTATTCAGTCTTTATCTATCTATCTATCTAACTTACCTATCTATCTATCTATCTCTGTTAATATGTATATCTATCGAAAGCTATCATAGTCTGTTCCTCTTCAAGTATTGCAGTGAGTTCTTCCTCTTCTCTTTGTGTCTATTTGTATCTCAGTCTATCTATCGATCTATCTATCACTAGTTTCACGTGTTGCTATAATATTTTTGGTACCTGTGAAAAAAATGTTTAAAAAGAAATGGTAGCCGTTGCATATAATTGAAACTTTTCACAAATAATTCCAAACAGTTGCGTTTTTTTTTTTTTTTTTGGGGGGGTGGGGGTCACCATTATTTGAAGTAGAATAAATAATATGAGTCGGGGTGGGTGGGGGTAGTTCCCGGGGTCAACCTAAGAAGAATAAAGAAATATATAATTATAAAAAAATAATAATATATATATAATAAATATAATAAGAATAAAAGGAATAAAAATAATTGAAAATATGAATAAAATAATTAAAAATAAAGTAAAAAAAATGGACCATATGACCTTTAGGCACCCCTTTTTCCATCTCGTTTCATCAGAACATTTTTTTAATTACACCGTCAAAATCCGGTTGTTTGTTAGGGGTTAGGGTTTTAGGGTTAGTTTTTATAATTTTAAAAAACCTCTAAAAATCATCTGTTAACAAACAACCGGATTTTGACGGTGCAAATGAAAAAAATGTCCTTATGAAACGAGATCGAAAAAGGGGTGCCTAATGGTCATATGGTCCTAAAAAATTATTGAAAATAGAACAAAATTATTTAAAATGAAATGAATTATTTATTTAGAATAAAATAAAATGAATTATTTAAAATAAAATTTGAATTTGAAATAGAATGATTTTAAGATATAAGATATAATAAGAATAAAAGAATAAAAACGTATAAGTGAAACTTTTCTATACTGGGTCACAAATAATTACGAACAGTTGAGTTGATTTTTTTTTCGTACTTATATGGAGTAGAATAGATAATATGAGTCGGGTGGGGTAGGGGTAGGGCCCTGGGTCAACGTAAGAAGAATTTTAAAAAAAGAACACATCTCCACCTTAAAGAGTACTTCCTTCATCGACCAGGTAATAAGCGGCACTGTTATAAATCCATTGAGAGCGGGAAGAAAGAAAAAAGCCAAGAAGTTGGTTACTGTCGTTCAATTAAATTGATTCATGACACAGAAATCCGAGTGCAGAATGTAAACATTGATATGTCATTTTGACGAAGAGACTCCGTGGGTAAAAACAAAAAAAAACAAAAATGAAATTCCGATTAAGGTAGGTAAAATGAAATAAGATCCAATAGTGCGTACCCCCTCAAAGGGGGTGATGAAACAGGGTGCAGATGAATATAAAAGGGGGTTGATAAAATAAAAATAGTTGTCTGGTTATTTGTTCATTCGATGATAGAGAGAACGAAATGACTTTAGTTCTTTTTAGTCATTCATTTCCTTTTGCCAATGTTATTGTATCTCTGTATTCCTGTAACAAATATATATATATATATATATATATATGTGTTGTGTGTGTGTGTGTGTGTGTGTGTGTGTGTACGTGTGTGTTATTGTATTCCTGTATTATATATGTGAGTGTATATTGTGTATACCTGTATTATATATATGTGTGTGTGTGTGTGTGTGTGTGTGTGTGTGTGCGTGCGTGTTTATTGTATTTCTGTGTGTGCGTGTGTGTGTGTGTTATTGTATTCTTGTATTATATATGTATATATTGTTTGTATACCTGTATTATATATATATATATATATATATTTGTGTGTGTGTGTGTGTGTGTGTGTGTGTGTGTGTGTATGCGTGTGTGTTATGTGTATGTGTTATTGTATTCCTGTATATGTGTGTGTGTGATTGTTATTGTCTTCCTGTATTATATATATTTATATATATATGTTGTGTGTGTGTGTGTGTGTGTGTGTGTGTGTGTGTGTGTGTGTGTGTCTCTCTCTCTCTCTCTCTCTCTCCTCTCTCTCTCTCTCTCTCTCTCTCTCTCTCTCTCTCTCTCTCTGTGTGTTTCTATATCAGAATGTACAATTCGAACACTTGACCAAACTTGTTTTTTTTTTTTTGTTTTGTTTTTATATATATATAAATATATATATATAATATTATTCTCTTTGTACTTCCCGCTTTTACTTTTAACAATTTGAGCGACTTGTATTAAAGAAAAACAATATCAAAGTCGAAAGTAAAGAAAAGAAAAAATAAAGACACCAATCGAAGCGACGAGGAAGCGAGGGTGAATATTTATCAATGATACACGAAAGCTTTCATTTGAGTTTGCTCCTTATTATTGTTATTGTTGTTGTGGTTCTTGTTGTTTTAATTGTTGCTGTTTTTTGTTGTTGTTGTGATTGTTGTTGTTTTTATGTTGTTTTTTTTATTTTTTTAATTTAATTCTTTTTTTTTTCTTATTCTTTTTCCTTTTATTTTTCTTTTTTCTTTTTTATTATTTATGTTACGTTCCTCAGTAGAGAAGAAAAAACTGCTCGCATTGGTATATTTCCTTCTTCCTTCCTTCCTTCTCTCTCTCTCTCTCTCTCTCTCTCTCTCTCTCTCTCTCTCTCTCTCTCTCTCTCTCTCTCTCTCTCTCTCCTTCTTCCCCTCCTTTCTTCCTTCCTTCCTTCCTTGTCAAGTTATTTCCAATGTTGGCGTTGATATAAAACTGTAAAATCCTCCTTATATGTCTGTCTCCTCCTCATCTTTCTCGGCATCTGGAAGAGACGCTGACGATCACCGAAGGAAGTCCCCCTCTTCCACTCTCTCTCTCTCTCTCTCTCTCCTCTCTCTCTCTCTCTCTCTCTCTCTCTCTCTCTCCTTTTTTCTTCTTCTTCTTTTTATTTCGACTGCTGCGATTTCAGCTCCGTCGCTACAACTGCAGTGTAAACGAGTCAAATGAGATGAATCTCACACTCGCACACACGCACACACGTCCGCCCTGAATATTACACGCGCACGTGTGCGTGGTGTGCCCATGTGTGTGCGCGCGTGTGTGAGTTCGCGTGCGCGCACACACACGTGTGTGTGTGTGTGTGTGTGTGTGTGTGTGTGTGTGTGTGTAATGGAGCGCATTGGGCTTTCGGCGCGAAAGCAGGGCAAGTCGGTCGGGCTTTTAAAGGGGCTTTACGAATTAAATAAAAATTCATCTTGCCCGTCAGTCAGTACGATATTTTTTATTTTTTATTTTTTTTTGTTTTGTTTTTTGTTTGGTTTTTTTTTTTTGGGGGGGTTAATCTTCTAGTTAGTAGTAAACACAATTTTATGCCCTTTATGTTCCTCGCTATCGAAAAAGTAACGATCTGGGTGGATCAAAATTATTAACAAGAATGACTGAGAAAAAAAAATGAATTAAAATTAAAAGATATTTATCGATTTAAATATTTTTATAAGGATAATACGAGTCAAAAGTATTAATAAGGATGACCGAAAAAACTTTAGTTCAAAATAAATTAAAAGGAAAATTAAAGAGATTTATCGATTTAGATATTTTTGTTTTTTGCCCTGAGTGGTAGTCTTAGTTCAAAAAGTACCGATCTAGGTGGGTTGCTCTAAAAAGCAGCTAGCCTTAAGAAGATGAAGGATAATACAAGTCAAAATTATTGATAAGAATGACTGATTAAACTTTAGGTAAAAATAAATTAAAGAAGATTTATCGATTTGAATATTTTGTTTTTTGTCCAGAGTGGTAGTCTTAGTCCAAAAAGTACTGATCTAAGTTGGTTGCGATAAAAAGCAGCTAGCTTTAAGAAGATGAAGGACAATACAAGTTAAAATTATTAACAAGAATGACTGAATAAACTTTCGGTAAAAATAAATTAAAGATTTATTGATTTGAATATTTTTGTTTTTTGTCCAGAGTGGTAGTCTCAGTCAAAAAAGTAACGATCTGGGTGGGTTTAGGAAGATGTAGGATAATACGAGTCAAAAGTATTAATAAGAATGACTGACGAAACGGTGCTCTTCCAATGTGTGATCTACCGAAGGTTTGTGATCTACTATTGATCTACTATTCATGGCACGTGATCTACTAGGAAAAAAGAAGACAGGATTTAGAGTTAGGGTTTAATGTTAGTTTAATGGGGAAATAATGGGTAGTTAATGGGTAGATCACTTATTAGAATGTAAACAACTAGGTAGATCACATATTGGATTAGAAACCATTCGGTAGATCACATATTGGAAGAGCACTGACGAAACCTTAGCTAAAACTAAATTAAAATCACATTGGAAATATTTATCGATTTGAATATTTTTTATTTTTGCCCAGAGTGGTAGTCTTAGCGAAAAAGGGGAGCGATAAGAATCAACTAGAATTAGGAAGATGAAGAATTATAAGAATCAAAAGTATTGATAAGGATGACCAAGAAAACTTTAGTTCAAAATGAATTAAAAGGAAAATTAAAGAGATTTAGCTATTTAGATATTTTTGTTTTTTGCCCAGAGTTGTAATCTTAGCCGAAATAGAAACGATGTGGGTAGTTTGTGATAAGTAAGTAAAAGTAAAGTCGTCGCGGTGACCAAAATATCAATACCAGGGGTCATAAATTAAAACACTTTAAAAAAATTTGTAAAACAAATGCAAGACAAAATTATTTTAGCAACAAAGAGGTGAATACATGGAATAAACTACCATCATCAATAGTGAATGCCCCATCTCTAAACTCCTTTAAGGCAATGTTAGATAATCTGTGGAAAGATTATAAATATTCTGTGGAATTAAGATGAATGTTTATAAGGAACAGCTGACAGGTCTCAGACCTAATATAAGTAAGTAAAGTCGTCAGGGCGGACTAATGTCGGTATCAGCCAATCAGCGAGGGAGTCTATCCCCTTTTCAATAGCGCTAGATCAAGGAGATTGTTTTTGCGTCTGGGGTGGAATGCCACACCTACCATCAGCTCCTTACTTTACCGCACAGATCCCTGTGCTACTCATACGCTGAGTTGGCGAGGGCCGGTATCGTACCAGGAACCTTTTGGTTTCTAGCCGAACGCTCTAACGACTGAGCAAATCCGACCCTCAAAATAAAATTAGGAAGATGAAGGATAATACGAGAGAGAATTATTGATAAGGATGACTGACAAAACTTTAGATAAAAATTAAAGAGATTCATCGATTTAGATGTTTGTTTTTTGTCCTGAGTGGTAGACTTAGTCGAAAAAGTAACGATATGGTTGGTTTGCGATAAAAAGCAGCTAGCTTTAAGAAAATGAAGGATAATACAAGTTAAAATTATTAATAAGAATGACTGATTAAACTTTAGGTAAAAATAAATTAAAGAAGATTTAACGATTTGATATTTTTGTTTTTTGCCCAGAGTAGTAGTCTTAGTCGAAAAAGTAACGATCTGGGTGGGTTGCGATAAAAAGCAGCTAGCTTTAAGAAGATGAAGGACAATACGAGAAAACTTGTGGGGGTTAAATAAAACTAAAATAAAATTAAAATAAAAATAACAACAACAAACTCCCATGGGCCTTCACCGGAAGAACCCTCCGTGCATGTCCGACAAAAAGGACTGTCCCCCGACTCACAAAAGAATCTCTCGGCCCTTTTCGAGTTTAGGCCTTAACTGAGTGTAGTCGCTTCTTTGGCCAGGGGGATATCCCTTTGCCACTGTCGACTATGACCCAGTCAATAAAGCCTAAGTCATAAAACTACCTTCTGCCTTTGTCTCGTTTTTTTTTTCTGTTTTTTTTTTTTCGTTTTTTTTTTCGTTCCTTAAATTCCTTCTTTTCAGCGCGACCACCAAATGAGATGGGGTTAAAGCAAAAATCTCTAAGAACACGCACCGAGAATATTCAGATACAATAAATTAAAATCGCATTAAAGAGATTTATCGATTCAGATATTTTTGTTTTTTACCCAATGTGGTAATCTCAAGCGAAAAAGTAACGATATGGGTAGGCTGCGATAAAAAGCAGCTAGCTTTAAAAAGATGAAGGATAATACGAGTCAAAAGTATTAATAAGGATGACCGAGAAAACTTTGTGGTTGTACTGGTGTGTCCATGTGTAGGTGTCCACAGGAGAACGTCTTTTATGAATTCGTCCTTACTTCTCCAGCAGTGTCCGGCATGTCTTGTTCCTCTTACTTGGATGGTTTGTATTGATTCTGATTCTAAAATTTGTTCAAGACATCATGCAACATCCTTGTGTTGTTCCCATCTAGCGTTTTCTCCAAGCGTTTCGTTAGAGTCCAAGTGGTGCAGCTATACAGTAACACTGACACTGTCATAGCTTGGAATAATTCTCGTTTTATCTTATCAGAGAGATCAGATTTCCATATGATCAATAATCTGTCTATAGCCTTTCTGATGTGCATATTGTCATCACTTTCTATAAATGAGATATTATTACCTAGCTATCTGAATTGCATTCCTATAGAACAGTGGTTCTCAACCGGGGTCCATATGGACCCCGGGGACCATATGACATTTTTGGGGACCCAGGCAAGCAAAATATATTTAACTATAAAAATACAATGGGATTTTTAAACATCGAATGTCTATTGGAGGGTCCACCAGAGTAAAATAGGATTAAAAGAGGTTCCTAGGTAAAAAAAAGTTTGAGAACCATTGTTATAGAACAACGGTAGTAGTACTATGTAACCCATGGTGACTGAGGGGTTCATACCTTTCCCAAGGGTATTAATCCGAAAGTAAACGTAACAGTGCGACTGGAGTTCGAATTCGCTTCCTACGATGTCGCAGTCCAACACGTTACATTGCTATACCACGGAGATTCCTCCTATTTCCAAGAGAAACAGATTCTACAATTCCGTATCAGAGTGAACCTGGGAGTAATGGAAACGAAGTAGTTACTCCACACTCCCCAGAGCTCCAGAACAGAAGTCTCACCACCTGATACAGTTTAGTGTCATACCCGGGACACGATGAAGGTAAATCACATCAATTAAGTGAGAGTAGTTAAGGTTAGCTCAGTCGGTAGGGCGTTTGGCTAGAAACCCCAAGGTTCCTAGTTCGATACCGGTCCTCACCAACTCATCGTATGAGGAGCACAGAGATCTGTGTGGTAAAGTAAGGAGCTGAGGTGGCACTCCACCTCAGACGCAAAAACAATCTCCTTGGTCTAGCGCAAGTGAAAAGGGGATAGACTCCCTCGCTGTCTGGCTGATACCGACTTTAGGCCACCCTGACGACTTTACTTTTTTAGTTGGTACAGCGAAAACAATGCAATCGGTTTTGACTTCGTTGCCAACCTCTTTTTACCCGCTATTGATAGCAGATAAGGTTAAATCGAACTTAACGGACCTAAATTCCACATTGTATGTCATCCCGCCAAAAGAAAAAAATACCAAAAATTAGGGAATTAACCGAATTTAATGAAATTTTCAGTGTTGATATATTAATGAATAAAAGACCATAATGCATCAGTTATTTCATTTAAAACCTTTTACATTTTTTTATGTCAGTTATCTTTGGACCACATATATTTAGAATCTGTGTTACGACTCAAAGATACGTGATTCAAAGTTAACTGAACTGGAAAAATGTAACGGTTTTTAAATAAAATAACTGTAGCATTATATCTTTTATTCATTAATATATCAACACTGTAAATTTAATTAAATTCGGTTAATTCTCTGATAATGAATAAAATATATAATGCACCAGTTATTTTATTTAAAAACTTTTACATTTTTTCAGGTCAGTTAACTTTGAACCACGTATCTTTTAGAATCTGTGTTACGCCTCAAAGATACATGATTCAAATTAACTGACCAGAATAAAATGTAAAAAATTAAAAATAAAATAACTGGTGCATTATATCTTTTATTCATTAATATATCAACACTGAACATTTCATTAAATTCGGTTAATTCCCTGATTTTTAAGGGGTTTTTTTTTTTTTGTCGGGGTGACATACGATGCTGGAATTTAGGTCCGTTAAGTTCGATTTAACCGCAAATAAAAGCGTGGGGTCAGAATCGCGAGAGTAGGCTCTCTCAATTAGGGGGTGGGGCGATACCGACCCCCAAATAGCAAAAGTTGAGTTAAATGGGGTGATAAATTGTTACATATGAATCAATTGACGGCGCATGGTGTAATCGTTATCGTCGAAGAAAATAGACACGGCGAGACGAGTTCAAATCCTGGACGAGACTGTTTGCATATCCTATAGCGCTAGTACCTTTGGGAAAAGTATGAATCCGACTATTCTCCCTACAGCTATGGGTAAATAATAGAGCATACTGGGCTCTGTAACCTTGGTTAGGCAACCAGTATAGGAGAAGGAAAACTCTGAATTCAAACCTGTTAAATTCTGCTTAAGGAATTGACCTTGTAACGCATCCTGCTCATGTGGAGAAGTTGGTAGATACATATAAATTGATATTTCATTTAAAGAAAAGACCAAAAATAGGGAAGTGAAAAAAGAGGGGAATAAAGAAGGAAGGACTGAAGAGAAACAACAAGAAACGAAAGGAAAGAGGAAATAAAAACAGAATAAAGGGGGAAGAGAGAAAAGGGAATATATACACAAAAGAAAGAAAGAAAGAAAGAAAGAAAGAAAGAAAGAAAGAAAGAACGAGACGCACTGAAAATACTGAAAGAAAGAAAAGACAAGATACAAAGAAAGAAAGAGATACACAAGAAAGAAAGAAAAAAAAGAAATAGAGAAAGAAAGAAAGAGATTCACTAAAAATAGCGAAACAAATAAATAAATAGACAAACGGACTCACTCAGAATACTGAGGAAAAGAAAGAAAGAGAGAAAGAAAGAAAGAAAAAGTAATCAAAAGGACGCACTCAGAAAACAGAGAAAAAGAAAAAAAGAAAGAAATATTTAGAAAGAAAGAAAGAAAGAAAGAAAGAAAGAAAGAACGAGACACTGAAAATACTGAAAGAAAGAAAAGAAAAGACACAAAGAAAGAAAGAGATACACAAAAAAGAAAGAAAGATAGAAAAAAAAAGAAAGAAAGAAAGAAAGAAAGTGACGTTCTGAGACTACTGAGAAAAGAATGAAAGAGCCAGAAACACTAAGACTTTAGGGAGAAAGAAAGAAAAAAAGAATGTAAGAAACAAACAAGTAATCAAACAGACGCACTCAGAAGAAAGAAAGAAAGAAAGAAAGAAAGAAAGAAAGAAAGAAAGAAAGATAGATAGATAGAAAGAAAGAAAGATAGATAGATAGATAAAAAGAAATTAAGTTAGAAACAAAGAGAGAAAGAAAGAAAGAGAGAAAGAAAGATAGCAAGAAAGATAGAAAGAAAGAAAACAAGAAAGACTGAAAGAACGAAAGAAGGAAAAAACAAAACAGAACAAAAGCACGGATAATAGTGGGAGAAAGAAAGAAACAGAGAAAGTAAGAAAGAAAAAGAATTCAAACAGACCCATTCAGAAAACAGAGAAAAAGAAAGAAAGAAAAAAAAGAAAGAAAGAAAGAAAGAAAGAAAGAAAGAAAGAAAGAAAGAACGAGACTCACTGAAAATACTGAAAGAAAGAAAAAGAAAAGAAAAAAAGAACAAAAGAAAAAGAAAAGATACACAAAAAAGAAAGAAAGAAAGAAAGAAAGAAAGAAAGAAAAGAAAGAAAAAAAAAAGTAATCAGACACACTCAGAAAACAGAAAAAAAAAAAGAAAGAAAGAAATACTTAGAAAGAAAGAAAGAAGAAAAGAAAGAAAGAAAGAAGAAAGAAGAAAGACACTGAAAATACTGAAAGAAAGAAAAAAGAAAAAAGATACAGAAAAGAAAGAGAACACAACAAAGAAGAAGAAAGAAAGAAAGAAAGAAAGAAAGAAGAAAAAGAAAGAAAAAGTAATCAGACACACTCAGAAAACAGAAAAAAAGAAAAAGAAAAGAAATACTTAGAAAGAAAAAAGAAAGAAAGAAAGAAGAAAAAGAAAAAGAAAGAAAGAAAGAAAGAAAAAGAAATTCAAACAGACACATTCAGAAAACAGAGAAAAAGAAAGAAAGATATACTTAAAAAGAAAGAAAGAAAGAAAGAAAGAAAGAAAAAAAAAAAGAAAAAAGAAAGAAAGAAAGAAAGAAGCAAACAAACAAACAAACAAAGAGACTCACTAAAAATACTGAAAAAAAAAATAAACAAACCGACAAACCGACGCACTCAAAATACTTAGAAAAAGAAGAAAGAAAAGAAAAGAAAAGAAAAAAGAAAAGAAAAGAAAGAAGTTGGATTATTATGAATGAACAAACAAGTTATAATAATAAAGTTGTTATTCCCACTGATTAAACAGTGGGAAAAGTTATGTTAATCTGTCAATAAAAGCGAAAAGAAATTGCAGACGGTTAGAAACATTACGTAATATTGTTGGTTATTGTTAGCGCGTAGACAGCGGCGTCGTGTCAGTTATCCACAGATGGTAATCTTGGTTATTCTTGTTATCGAGTGCCGGAAGGTGTTCCAACAGATTGACTCTGGTCACGGCTGCCCTACAATGACAATAGATGCCAATTGTAAAGATACAGACGCTCTTCTTTACCTTCTTTCCTTATTTATTCATTTATTCTTTTTTTTTATTCTTTTTTTTTTTTTTGCTTTTATTTTCTTGAGGAGGGATATCATAAAGAAGGCCATGTGAGTATAGAACACGCGCGAACGAGGTGATGCTTCATTCTAATAATAGCAGACTGTTTAAATGTATCAAACGTTTTAAGCCTTTGTTTCCTTTGTTTTTAACTTAGAAGATCTGGGTGAAAATCAGTAAAAGAAGACTGTGTTAGAATTCGATAGAATAAACGATTACACTTACATCTTGGTTGGTTGGTTGGTTGGCTGGTTGGCTGGCTGGTTAGATTTTATGGCATGTCAACCCTTGTTGGGTTATTTTATTTCGAAGACGTTTTTAGTGGGTTGATTGGTTGGTTATATTTTAAGGCATGTCAACACTTGTTGGGTTATTTTATTTCGAAGACGTGTTTGGTTGGTTGGTTGGTTGGTTGGTTGGTTGGGTTTTACGGCATGTCAACCCTTGTTGGGTTATTTTATGTCGAAGACGTTTTTGATTGGTTGTTTGTTTGTTTGTTTGGTTGGTTGGTTGGTTGGTTGGTTAGATTTTACGGCATGTCAACCCTTGTTGGGTTATTTTATCTCGAAGACGTTTTTGGTTGGTTGATTGATTGGTTGGTTAGGTTTTACGGCATGTCAAACTTGTTGGGTTATTTTATGTCGAAGACGTTTTTGATTGGTTGGTTGGTTGGTTAGTTAGTTAGATTTTATGGCATGTCAACCCTTGTTGGGTTATTTTATCTCGAAGACGTGTTTGGTTGGTTGATTGGTTGGTTGGTTAGGTTTTACGGCATGTCAACCCTTGTTGGTTTATTTAATTCGAAGACGTTTTTGGTTGGCTGGTTGGTTAAATTTTACGGTATGTCAACCTTTGTTGATTTATTTTATATCGAATATATATATATATATATATATATATATATATATATATATACGAGGGTAATCCCAAATCTAAGGTCTCCAAAATATTTAGAAATCACAGAAACCTTTATTGCTTATTGTCAATTATGTATACACCGTTTTAACGTTTAAACAAGTATCTATTTATCTACATAATCGCCATTTCGGTCGGTGCATTTTAGTATGAGCTTTGCCAGTTTTTGTATGCCCATATCACACCAACTAGTCATCATGTCATTGAGGAAGCGTTGAACCTCGTCACTGTTGCAACCTCGCTACGCCACTCACGGACGCTTTTGACATCAATGCACATCTTACCATACACTACCGGTAATTGACAATGAATTTCAATCGATTTAATGCCTTTTGTGTTCAAAAACCGAATAACTGCGCGAACATGGTAGTAGCGTCAATCGGGAGCTCTATCATTGTTAGTCGTAGTGGTTCTTGTATAAAACCTTTTTGGAAGTCATTGTGTCTATTATTTATTTATTATTTATTATTATTTATATGTTTATTATATTTTTATACTGTGTTTTTCCAAACCTGTGGTGAATTTAAGACCGAATTGGAGGGCTTCAAAATCGACTGATTGGCACTGAGTTCTTTTTCATATTTATTGATAATGGAGATTCTGTCTTTATTTGCCTGTAACCAAAACTACATCACTGCTTACGTCACAATTAACACCAAAATCGTCAATGCATAGAATAAAGAACAATTAATGTTAATGAAATAAATAAAAGCTGTTCCTTATAATTCAAAGTTTGACTCCTTTACATTGTAATAAATAAACTATATCTATCTATCTATACATATATAATGGGCAGTTGTGTGTATCTGTATGTCCGGAGGAAACTTCGAAAATAAAACAATTAACGACAAAGTAAAAATGTATACGCATTGAATACCACCAGGGTTTGGTTTTTGAGCAAAAATAATAGAGATTTGATTTATATTTAGGAAGATATTTGAAAATTCAAATTTGAAAAGTAACAAAAGGGAGACTCATTTGCATATTATTTTGTTTATCTTTTCTTTTCTTTTTTTTTTTTCGCTTTTAAATATGATATTAATTGATTAGATTAATTGCATCATTTATATCTTTTTTTTAAATTGTAAATAATTGCATGGAAATTTCTTACTATATTGTTATATATTTCCGTAGGGATTTTTATGGGGCAACCAGCGAGGATCTCCCTCACGATAAGTAATAATAGATCTGCGAGACTAACTTTAAAAAAATCCCCCTCTACCCAGGCGACGCTGGGTAACCACTTCTAGTATTAACTAAATAAGTAAACTATATAAGTTATGAAATAATTAAAAAGTTGTATTACTTAAATTGAAAAATATTTGCGAAATTTATGATCAATTTTTAAAATGATGTTACTCACAATCTTTTTTTCAGTAACAAGAAGTTAACTAAAACGTTTATAAATAGATAAATACCAACGATTTTGTGTAAAATATTCAAAATAATTATTTAATTAATGATTAATAGATGCGCATAACATTTTATTTGAGTGGGACAAAACTAAGGTTCATTTAAAATTGTTTGATTTTTTTGCTCTTTCAATAAATTTGATGACTTTACTTACTTATGATAAAAACTCACTGACATTGAATTTAACTCCCACTCCCGTTGGGCAATATCTTTCAAAAATGAATTTTTACACCGCTCGGAGGGTGTTTTTGTTTTGCTAGTTTAAGTAATGTTCAGAAGCTACAAAGCACTAAAAAAACTACTGGTTTTTTTTATTATTTGTTTGTTTTTCCGTATAAACGAATGCCCTGAAGATTGGTTTGCTAAACAAACCTAAACATTATAACGTCGGCTGATATATATATATATATATATATATATATATATATATATATATATATTAAAATATTAAAAATAAGTGTATTTTGGCAGCATTCTTTCTTTTATACAAGTTTTGTTGAACTGTACAGAATTCTTGTCGGACAAGTTTTTGGTTGATCCTTTCTAATTTTCGGGCCATCTTTTTGGTGTTGGGGTGTAACTGGTGTAACAGTCCACCAAAGGTTTCAAAACGAGCGCTTTCAGCAATACAGTTTGCCATCATCAGGTACCATTCCTACAACCTCCCACTACCAATTGTTATTACCTCCCACTTCTAATTTCTTGCTACTACTCGTTCTCGTTAAAAACGAGATACGAAACCATACCATCGTTTCCTACCTGATGATGGCAAACTGTATTGCCGAAAGCGCTCGTGTTGAAACCTTTGGTGGACTGTTATACCATTACACCCCAACAACAAAAAGATGACCCGAAAATTAGAAAGGATCAACCAAAAACTTGTCCGACAAGAATTGTCTGTAGAGTTCAACAAAACTTGTATATATATATATATATATATATATATATATGTGTGTGTGTGTGTGTGTGTGTGTGTGTGTGTGTGTATATATATATATATATATCAAAGAAAGAAAAACGTAACAAACCGTCATTGTGCAATACTTGGACTCTAACAAAGCGTTTAGAGCAAAAGATAGATAGGATGATGCGTGCTGCCTTGAACAAATATTGGAAGCAGCACTCAACAAGAAACCAGCTGTACAGACACCTGCCTCCTATCACACAAACCATCAGAGCAATAAGAACAAGACATGCTGGATAGTACTAGAGAAGCAAGGACGAACATGTAATATTCTTATGTGGACTCCTTTATATGGACAGCAAATATCTACATCAATCCGTCCTAGATAAATGAATGCCCTGGCGATGGTTTGCTAAACAAACCGAAATATTATAACGTCGGCTCCTACAATAAGTATCATCCATCTGAAAACCTTGTTTTTTTGTGTGTGTTTTTTTTTTTTTTTTTTTTTTTTTCAATTTTTCATATACTAACATACCGTCAAATGCTGCGTGGGGAACTCTAATACGGGCGGTTGGAAAGGGAGAGAGTGATGTATTTCCGTGTTTTCATAAACAAAGAGCCCAAGTTGCTTACAGTGAGTGCTGTTGATTAAGTCGTCACATAATTAATTATTGAACCGGCTCATCACTGCTTAACTTCGGTGATCTAGCGAGAACCGGTGCTTTCAGCGTGACTTGACCGTAATGACTCGAAGTGGATAATCATGTCAGAGGAATTGGTAAAATGCCGGCCTTCCAGAAACTCCAAGACCATAAAAAAATCATAAAAAAGATTCCTTTAAAAGCCCTCAATGCAGATTGTTAAATTCCGCTCAAAGCCAATTTGGAATTATTAGAAAAGAGATAAAAGATAATAAACGCAATGAACAAATAAAACGATGGGAAAAATACGAGGGTATGTTAAAAAGTAATGCCATTTTATTCAGGACAGGTATAATTACCAACACAGGAACATGTATCATGCATCAAAATGAAGCTGGTCCTCTGTGGATCACATCTCAACTTCTCCACATAGGTGATGCAAAAAGTAATGCCATTTTGTTTAGGACAGTTTATAATTACCATCACATCAAAATGAAGCTGGTCCTCTGTGGGTCACATCTCTACTTCTCCACATAGGTGATGCAAAAAGTAATGCCATTTTGTTTAGGACAGGTATAATTACCAACACAGGAACATGTATCATACATCAAAATAAAGCTGGTCCTCTGTGGATCACATCCCCACTTCTCCACATAGGTGATGCAAAAAGTAATGCCATTTTGTTTAGGACAGATATAATTACCAACACAGGAACATGTATCATGCATCAAAATGAATCTGGTCCTCTGTGGGTCACATCTCTACTTCTCCACATAGATGAGTCAAAAAGTAATGCCATTTTGTTTAGGACAGGTATAATTACCAACACAGGAACATGTATCATGCATCAAAATGAAGCTGGTTCTCTGTGGATCATATCCCTACTTCTCCACAGAATGGTTAGTTTTAAAGTGGGGGCTCGTTTTACAATTTAGCCATAAATTGGATCCTCTTTTTATGACCGTAATTTGGTTTTTTCGTCGACGATGATTAAAATCTGACGTTGTATTTTAGAGTACCAAAGCCAAAAAAAAAAAAGAAATAACAACAACAAAAGGAGCCCCCACTTTAAAACTAACCATTCTCACAAAATAAAAACTTTTAGAATATACACATTGAAGTGAATATTAAAATAAATAAATAAATAAAATATATTTAGTATTGTAAAATAACGGGTGCAAGAAAAATAAAACATGTATTGCAAAATCACGGACATAAAATGAGGGTTCAGTTTATTCTATGGTAGGAATTTACGAGGAAATAGTTAAGGATTACCCTAATCTTCACATTCTATGAGAGAAATGTTTAACAGTGTAGGGTGTTTTAAATGTTATTAACTCTGATTGTTACTCTTGTACGAATGGGAGTGAAAAGAGGAAATTAATCCGACAGTATGTGGAGAAATGTAGACAAACACGGGATGTTACAATGGATGGAAATGTATCGGTCGTAGTTGTTATAGTTAAGCCTTTTTATAACCCAGTTTATAAAAAGGGTAACTGTGAGTTCTTTAAACGAAAATATAACAAATCAACACTCTTTAGATAACAGGATAAGAACTGAATTTTATTTCGGAAATTTGGCACCTGTCTGTGTATGTATGTCTGTGCACATGTCCGGAAATGAATCAACTTTATTTATAAGGTCACAACAGTAGTGTCGATTAGTATTATCTGCGTTATTCGGACTATTATTCTCATCTTCATTGTTATTTGGCCGATATGCCCTCCGGCCTTCTTCAGGTATTTCTTGTCAGACTCGGGAACCTTCTCGGACTCGGGAACCTTCTTTTCGAACTCGGGAAGGTTCCCGAGTCCGACAAGAAATACCTGAAGAAGGCCGGAGGGCATATCGGCCGAAACGTTGTACAGATAACAATGAAGATGAGGACAATAGTCCGAATAACGCAGATAATACTAATCATCAAGCCTCATCTCAAACATTCAGGAAATAGTGTAGATAACAATGAAGATGAGGACAATAGTCCGAATAACGCAGATAATACTAATCATCAAGCCTCATCTCAAACATTCAGAGAAATAGTAGTGTCGATGTTCGAACATTTCGGTTTATAAAGAAACCTTCTCCAGGACGATATGAAACTAGTCAAGAAGAAAAAAGATTTATGTAGTTAAAAAGATGATGGATTTTTTGAATGCGTTGATTTTCGAAAATGTGTAAAAAATGTTTGTAACCGTTTATTGATTAGCGTTCATAATTGAATGTTAATGACGTGATTGGTAGATTCTTGTTTGAATATAAAGGAACGCGTAAGTCTTGTGTTACGAATGCACAATCCGGATATAATGACTTGTTCTTTTCTGATCTTTCTAAAAGCTGATATCCATTCTCTTAGAATGGGTTTTATCAGGAGGAGTCTATTGTGTATGCTGTTATTCTAATGTTGTTACCATTTTGTATAGGAGACTTTGTTGATTTTGTGTTTCACGTCAGTGTATGGATTTGAGATTTCATGGCAGCCATATTTAAAGTCTATTCTGCTGATGAGTCAGCTTTTTCGTTTTACTTTTAGCAAGCATACAAGAAGTTCTTTTGAGTTGGACACATACACACACACACACACACACACACACACACACACACACACAAACAAACAAACAAACAAACAAACAAACACACAAACACACATGTATATATACACACACATACACGCGCATATACATACAAACAAACTGTCACACACACAAACACACACACACACATACAGATATACATATATATAGGTGTGTCAAAAAAGTATCGAGATATTTTGTACATTTTGACACACTTTGTATTCAGAAAAAAAAAATAACGTTCCATTCATTGTTCATTCTTATCTTGGTAAATATATTTTAAATTCGGTATTTTTTGACACACCTTTATTCTGGAAAAAATTAACGTTCCATTCATTGTTCATTTTTTCATAATACAAGGTGTGTCAAAAAGTACATTTTGACACACCTTGTATTCAGAAAATAAATAACGTTCCATTCATTGTTCATTCCTATCTTGGTAAATATATTTTTAAATCGTACTTTTTTGACACACCTTTATTCTGAAAGAATTAACGTTCCATTCATTGTTCATTTTTTTTTCAGAATACAAGGTATGTCAAAAAGTACCAAGTTAAAGTTGTATTTACCAAGATAGAAATGAAGAATTTCCGGATTTTCTGAAAGCCCGTTTCCAAGCCTGTTTCTTTGCGTTGGTTTTATCAGGAAGAGTTTATTGTGTATGTTGTTCTTCGGACGTTTTTACCATTTTGTATAGAAGACTGATTTGGGGTTTCAAACCAGTGTATGGATTTGTTTTAGTTTTTCAGAAGCCATATTTAAATCCCGAGTTGTCTGCTGAGTCAGCTTGTTCGTTTCCCTTTATTCCAGTGTTGTTTAGGATTCAGAATCTTTTTCGAGTCGAACAAACCGACCCCAGAGCTTAATGATTAAGGGTGATGGATAACGAGTGCTGAGAAGGAAAATGGCAGTCAAATTGACGACAACAGAAATGAAAAATTACAAAGTTTTTTGTTTTTTTTTAATACGGATTTCAAATTGTTGACTCAAACTAACATGAAAATAATAAATTTCTTGGACGTTTCTTTCGACCTTTGAATAATATCTATTTCCCATATAAAAAAAACGAATAACGTACCAATTTATAACAATATGGCGTCAAACATCCTCCAACCATTTTCAACCAGATTCCCAAATCTCTGTGTGCTAAATTGTTCACCAACTCTAGTAATATTGACAAAAAAAAGTATACTACCCCAGGCAAAAGTTATGGAATTAGTACATTTAGAGGCAGTGCAGCTTGTTTTTTATTATTATTATTATTATTATTATTATTATTATTATTATTATTATTATTATTATTATTATTTACTCCTTTTGAGTTTTCACATCAGTGTTAGCTGATGGTCTTTCACTAGAGTCTGAGGGACAGCAAGTCTCCTCAGGTCTCCAGGACTCTTCTGAGTATTCTGGCAGATTGCAGTAAGTTTTTCACACCAGCATTAGCTGATGGTATTTCCCTGTAGTCTGAGTGACAACAAGTCTCCTCGGGTCTCCAGGACTCTTCTGAGTATTCTGGCAGATTGCAGCAGTGTAGTATTCTGATTTCCAGATTTTCCAGTTTTTTGGCAAGTTTTTGGGGATAGTTCCAAGTGCACCAACTACAACTGGTATCACTTTGACTTTCATATTCCATAGCTTTTTCAGTTCTCTGGCAAGTTCCAGGTATGTGTCCATCTTTTCGTTTTCCTGAATCTTCACCTTGTGATCTGCTGGAACTGCAAAATCCAACAGTTGATAAGTTCTGTCTTTTTTGTTAATCAACACTAGGTCTGGTCTTCCTGCTGGGATAAGGTGATAGGTTTTTATCTCAAATTCCTATTTCAAAGTTCCGTTTCATTCTCAATTTTCATTGTCAATAATAGATTCTGGTTTATGCATATACCATTTTGTTGTATGGTCAAAATTTAATTTTTGGCATAATTCCCAGTGGATCACTTTTCCAATCCAGTCATGCATTATTATTATTATTATTATTATTATTATTATTATTATTATTATTATTATTATTATTAAGCAGTAAATAAACTAATAACAGAGAAGACGCAAAACATTCTGGGTTTGTAAAATAAGTTTTAGATAAACTAGATTAAATTATTTGAATTGGTGGTTTAATTTTTCCCGAAGGCAGAGGAAAATATTATAGAATTCATTGACAATGTTGAGGAAAAGATATGGAATTCACAGATTAAAAAAAAAAGATCGAGGAAAAAATTTATAAAATTCATTGAAAAAAATTGTTGAGGAAAAAATTATGAAATTCATCCTCATCTAAAAGGGGCAGAGTCGTGTTTATTGACTGATGCCTGAGGCGCCCAAAAAGGGGATGCTGAAGGGATTCGTGCAATTTTTACACTGGCTACTACATGAGTCTACGAATTTTTCAAAACTTTGCTGGCAATAAATGACCCACCGAGGTTGATATGCCGTTAAAAAAAGTGTGGCATTGATAATATGAGAGCCGACGAAGACGGCGTTTGTAATTTCTTGACCAGCCCTCCAAAAAATGTATTCCAAAGTATCGCTACGAATCTTTCAATACTTTGTCGGCAATATGGATCAGGTTTTGAATATATATATTTACCAACCCCTCCGCACGAGCAGGATGTGACACAAGGTCAATTTCTTAAGCGGAGTTCAACAGGTTTGAATTCAGAGTTTTCCTTCTCCTAGACTGGTTGCCTAACCAAGGTTAAAGAGCTCAGTCCGCCCTACTATTTATCTATAGCTGGGGGAGTAAGATTCATACCTTTCCCAAGAGTATTAGCGCTAAGTGAAATGCAATTACCACATCCAGGATTTGAACTCGGGGCGACGAGTCCATTTCCTATGACTTTAGCCATTACACCACGCGCTTCCTTTTTTTAATATAGGATATATATTTCGTCCTGCTTTGAGCAGTTCTTCATCAGTCACTACTCAAGGCAGGACGAAATATATCTCTACATCTACTTGAGCAATTTTTTTGTTTGTTTGTTGTTTGGTTGGATTTTAAGGCATGTCAACCACCGTTGGGTTATTCTATGCCAAAACATTGTTTTATTCAATCTTGTAGGGTATTCAATTGTTTTTTTTTTATCGAATCAGGAACCTTGCTATTTCTAGGCGATTGCTTTACCGACTGAGCTATACCGGCAAAAGAGTAGCGAATAATTACATTAGAGCGGTCTTGAGCGTTCCTCGGCCAAGCAACTGACCCACTGTTATATTTACATAACTAATGAGACGGTAGCCAAGTTAGAAGAAGACGCCCAAATTAGTCTCAGTCTAATCAGGCGAGATCAAATGAATTTTTCAAGCGTCCAGCTGTCGGCCATTGCCAGGCCTGAATTGCTGAAGGACTAAAAGTAGCGGGAAAAAGTTGTAATTAAAGAAAAACCAATATTTTGCTTTTTACAAATTCGTGCGATTATTAGGAGAAATAATGAAGGCGCTCCGAAATTAATGCCGCCTATTTCTTTTCCACAGAAACTACAAAGCAATGATAATAATAATAATAATAATAATAATAATAATAATAATAATAATAATAATCTATTAATAATGGAGATTAGCTTCCGGTTTTTGTCTGTAACAAAAAGTACGTCACTGCTTACGTCACATTACCCAAAATCGTTATAACATAGAATAAATACACTGAAAATTTGAACATGCAGCATTAGACAGTCCTCATTGTTTTTTAAAACAAGTTTTAATAAATACATGACTGATATTATATATCTATATATAGTTTGTTTTATTTTAATACGTATTTAAAGTTTACATTTCAAATTGTTTTATTTTTTAATCCTTTAATGAATTTGATGATTTTACTTACTTAGGGTACAAACTTGCTGACATTGAATTTTTTACTCCCACCCCTCAGGCAACATGTTTCAAAAATCTATTTTTACATCGCCGGGAGGATGTTTTTTATTTTGTACTACTACTACTACTACTAATAATAATAATAATAATAATAATAATCAAGGAGGTGTTTGTTGTGCAATGTTGTAAGAAATGGAGACACGTGAAGCGAGTTCAAATCCTGTACGATGCTGTTTGCTTTTCACATAGCGCTTATGAACTTGGAAAGGGTATACATTTCTATTTCCAGGCCTTTGTATTTTCTTATATATATATATATATGTGTGTGTGTTGTGTGTGTGTGTGTGTGTGTGTGTGTGTACATACATACATATATATATATATATATATATATATTAATAGATAAAAGGATATGAAAACAACACAATATGCTGTTAAAGTGAAAACAGCATATTGTGTTATTTTCATATCCTTTAATCTATACTCATACCGTTGGATTCATTTCCTTTCTCTTAACTTGTAAATAAAAAGGCTTAAAAATCGGTCATTTTGCGGTTATTGATCTATTTATACCCACAGGTATCTATATATACCTATGAGTTTCTTAAGACTTCTAACTTTATTGAAAGATTGACCTTGCGTCACCTCCTACTCGTGGTGGAGGGGTTGGGTAAATACACACACACACACACACACACACACATACATACATATATATATATATATATATATATACCCAACCACTCCGACACGAGCAGGAGGTGACACGCGGTAATTCTTTTAATCGGATCGTAACAGGTTCGAATTTAGAATTTTTCTTCTCTTAGACTGGTTGCCAAACTAAGGTTAAGGAGCCCAGTCTTCTCTACTATTTACCCATAGCTGGAGGGAGAATAGTTGGATTCCTGTCTTTCCCAAGGGTATTAGCATTATGTGAAATGCAAACAGCCTCGTCCAGGATTTGAACTCTGATCAAATCCTGGACGAAACTGTTTGCATTTCACATAGCGCTAATACTCTTGGGAACGGTATGCATCCAACCACTCTCCCTCCAGCTATGGGTAAATAGTAGGGCAGACTGAGCTCTTTAACCATGGCTAGGTAACCAGGGCTGTGTTAGCTCAGTCGGTAGAGCGTTTGGCTAGAAACCACAAGGTTCCTAGTTCGATACCGGCCCTCGCCAACTCAGCGTATGAGTAGCACAGGGGTCTGTGCGGTAAAGTGGGGAGCTACTGGTAGGTGTGGCACTCCACCTCAGAGGCAAAAATAGTCTCCTTGGTCTAGAGCTAGTGAAAAGGGGATAGACTCCCTGACTGATTGGCTGATACTGACTTTAGGTCACTCCGTCAACTTTACTTTTTTATTTACTTATTGGTTTAAATTCTGGACGTGGCTGCTTGCATTTCACATAATGCTAATGCCATTGAGAAAGTTATGACCTTTATAAGGCAACCAATCTAGGAGAAGGAAAACCTTTTAACCTTGTCTTAAAAATGACCTCGTGTCAAATCCTTCTTGTGTGGGTTGTTGGCTAAATACGTATCACCAAGGCATGCCGACAGCACAGATTCCCTTGTATCTCTTTAGCTATCTATCCCTATTGTCCATCGTACATGGCAAATCTTCTAGACGGGGAGAAAATTTAATATACGTGGAAATTGAGTTATGAGCGGAACAAATTAAATTCGTAAGTCATGGTATCACTTTGTATATATATATATATATATATATATATATAAAAAGTGTTGTTCTGGTTCCAACGGGAGATGTGTATGTATATATATACACATACATGTAAGAATTCATTTTCATATTATCAACCAAAGCCTGAAGAAGATACCAGAAGATCTGAAACACGTGTTGCACATGTAAAACAAAAAGAATAAAAAAATTTTTTCTGAGAACAAAATACATTTTGCGGACCTTCCTTTTTTATATATATATATATATATATATATATATATATAAACAAAGAGTAAGTTACAAACACACACATAACCTATCAGATATCAGAAATTATACATGTACATATTCATATTCTGCCAAAATATGGTTAATTCATGCCTGAAGAAGATATCAGAAGATCTGAAACATGTTTCGCATATGTAAGATAATAATTAAAAAAAAGTTTTAAATCATAATCCTTTTTGCGAACCTTCTTTTTTATAGAATATCTAATTTTCTCCCGTTGGACCCATAACAACACTATTATATATATTATAATATATATGTGTGTGTGTGTGTGTGTGTGTGTGTGTGTGTGTGTGTGTGTGTGAGTGTGTGTGTGTATATTTTGTATATAATGTATCATTATTCTTCCTTTTTATGTGTGTAGTGCTCGAAAAAAAATTTCAAATTTTAAACCATGAATATTAAGCATGATGTATTTACTAAAACGTATTAATAAGGAATAAATAATACACTACAAAAAGACTCAGAAAATTATGGAATCTAGAATTATTTCTAACTATGATACTATTAAGCAAAGACCCGGTTTTTTCAAATTACCCCCTTATAGTCAAATTTGTTTTAAAAAGTTACAAGATACAAGATGTGGGGAAAATATGGAAAAATTCCGACGGTATGTCGAAATGTAATTAAGAAAAAAAACTAAGTATACCAAGTGATGAATTTTATTAGTAGATGGAAAATTTGTCGACGTTAAAACATTTTGTTTTTTTCATAAAAACCTTCATCAAGAAAATTGAATGATAAGGTGTAGTCTAACCTGAGTTTGTTCGTTTGTCTTTTTTTTTTTTGGGGGGTGAGGGTTTTTTTCGGGGGGGGGTCAAAATAAAAACAAAAAATGAGAGAGTATTATTGAAAAACATCTATTTAGCATTGTGTTAAAAAAATTGTGACTGAAGGTTTTTTATGAAAAACCCGAAACGTTTTAACTTTGACAAACTTTCGACCAACTTATAAATTAACCCGGACCATATGACCTTTAGGTACCTCTTTTGCGATTTCGATTCATAAGGACATTTTTTTTCATTTACACCGTCAAAATCCGGTTGTTTGTTAACAAACGATTTTAGAGGGTTTTTTTAATTATAAAACTAACCCCTAACTCTTACCCCTAACCCCTAATCCTAACCCCTAACAAACAACCGGATTTTGACGGTGTAAATGAAAAAATGTCCTTATGAATTGAGATCGCAAAAGGGGTGCCTAAAGATTATATGGTCGATTAACCCTTCCGGATACTTATTTACTATTGGGGTATAATTTATATTCCTACAAGATACTTTGTGTAGATTAGTTAGTTTTCATTTTTTAAATTATTATTAATACTCATTTTTATTTGTTTATTTATTCATCTATTAATAATGGAGAAATAGAGATTGTCTGTATTTATGTCTATAACAAAAACTACATCATAGTTCTACGTCACAGTTTACGTCACAATATTCTTATTCTATATACACCCAAAATTTGAGAAAGCAATTTTAAAAAATTGTTTTTCACTCTCGTCCTTTTTTTTTTTTTTACAGTAACAAGAAGTTAACTAAAAAGTTTACAAATAAATAAATACCTACGATTTTGTGTAAAATTGATGTGGAAAATATTCAAAATAATTGTTTGATTATTACATGCAATATTTTATTTGAGAGGGACGGGCTCAGTTTTCATTTTAATTTTTTTTTTTTTTTTTTTTACTCCTTTAATAAATATGAGGATTTTGCTTACTTATGATACAAACCCTCTGACATTGAATTTTTAACTCCCACCTTCTCAGGCAATGTCTTTCAAAAATTAATTTTTACGACATCCGTTGGGTGTTTTCTGTTGCTTATTCATTCAATTATCAATTATTTATACGTTTTTAGAAAATAGGATGCAGTTAATATTTATAACTTAAAATTTGAAATAAATGTTTTGTTTTTTTTTGTTTTTGCTTTTGTTTTTTGCTGTTGTTTTTTCTTCTTTTTTTCTTTTTTCTTTTGTTCATCTTTTGTTGTCATTTGTCTTTTGATCTAATTTTTGTTTGTTTTTATTTTTTTATTTATTTATTTCTCTGAATTTTTTTAGATGAGGCTTGATAATTAGTATTATTTGGATTATTCGGACTATTGTCCTCATCTTTATTGTTATCTACACTATTTCTCTGAATTTTTGAGATGAGGCTTGATAATTAGTATTATTTGGATTATTCGGACTATTGTCCTCATCTTTATTGTTATCTACACTATTTCTCTGAATTTTGAGATGAGGCTTGATAATTAGTATTATTTGGATTATTCGGACTATTGTCCTCATCTTTATTGTTATCTACACTATTTCTCTGAATTTTTGAAATGATGCTTGATAATTAGTATTATTTTGATTATTCGGACTATTGTCCAATTAGATACATAGCCTAGTGGATAATGGAGTAAGGTTAAGACAGTTAAAGGTGACAGTTACCTCTAGACTGCAGGTTCAATTCTGGTCAGGGGCAGCAGTAACATTGAATAATAATTAACACAGCTTGACACCTGTACCCTAGCTATGGTGAGTGGAATGAGAACAGTATACCCCCGTGAATTGAATAAAGGGTTGGGTTCAAAGTTCCGTGATTGTGTTTAGTTAGTTTTTTGTTCTTGTTTTTTTGTTTGTTTGTTTTGGTTTTTTGTCTTTTATTTGTTTGTTTTTTGTTTTTTTTAGTTGTCTTTTGTCTTGTTGTTTTTTGTCTTTTTTGTTTTTTAGTTTTGTCTTTGTTGTTTTTGCTTTTTGTTTTCGTATTTCTTTTACTTTTTTGTCGTTTGTTTTTTTGTCTTTTTTATAGTTTGGTCTTTTTTGTTTTTTGTTTTTGTTTTTTGTTTTTGTTTTTTGTTTTGTACTTTTTGGCTTGGTCTTTTGTTCGTTTTTTTTTTTTGTCTTTTTTTTTGTTTTGTTTGTCTTTTTTGGGTTTGATTTTTTTGTGGGGGTTGCTTTTTTTGTCTTTTTTTGTCTGGTGATAATCGGGCGTTGGCTAAATTTTCTTTATATTTATATTTACTAAAATCAATCTAATCATTCCACCCCTCCCCCCCTCTCTCTCTCTCTCTCTCTCTCTCTCTCTCTCTCTCTCTCTCTCTCTCTTAACTCAAACTTAATTGAGTGGGTTTAGTCATTTGACACTAACTTAGAGCGACGACGAATGTGTTAACTAGTCAATTATCTCGTCTCCTGGCATGCGGTCTATAGAACGTGGTTTACGAACAACTAGTAACTGACAACATGAAAATGGAGAGATATCTGTTCGACGCGGGAATTCATCTCTTTGCGTGACTAATTCTCGACAGAAATGGAACAGAAATGGCCGCTTTGTTGCGACGCCACTGAACGTTCCATTCAATCTCAGACAACAGAGGGCGTTTGCGGAAGCAATTACATAAAAAAGAAAATGTCGGGAGTGATATTTTTGTCACTTGCAAGAAATACAAGTTAAAGAAAAAAAAAAAAAGCCTATTAAGGAAAAAAAAAAGGATACACAAAACAAATATCAACTCATTTCATTATATATATATATATATATATATATATATATATATATATATATATATATAAGGTGTGTCAAAAAAGTATCGAGATTTTTTGTACTTTTTGACACACCTTGTAGTATGAAAAAAAAATAACGTTCCATTCATTATTCATTTCTATCTTGGTAAATACAGATTTCAAGTTTCTTCGGAAGTATGAATATTGCTCTGTATATAATTAATTTATTAGTTGTTATTATACATTGAGCTCTCTTGGGGATTTGTAAAAATCCTTTTATTAATGTTTGCATCAACATGAGCATTTGTGGATGTACAGTAGATATTGATGATCCCAAATAGAATTATCCCCTACATACTATTCAGCTGGATACTTATATATATATATATATATATATATCCCAAATATTGTCGGCTGAAAATAGCCATATTTGTTATATATATATATATATATATATATATATATATATATATATATATATATATATATATATATATGTATGTATGTATATATATATATAAGTGTGTCAAAAAGTATCGGAATATTTTGTAATTTTATGACACACTTTGTTTTCTGAAAAAATTAACGTTCCTTTGATTGTTCATTTCTATCTTGGTAAATACAGCTTCAAACTCGACACTTTTATGACACCTTCTATTCTGAAAAGAAGAAAAGAATTAACGTTTCCTTTATTGTTCATTAATATCTTGGTAAATACAGCTTCAATCTTGATACTTTTATGACACACCTTGTATATATACATGTATGTGTGTGTGTGTGTGTGTGTGTGTGTGTGTGTGTGTGTGTGTGTGGTATCAAGTGGTTCTGTGATAAGAGTCAACCAAAATTAAGAACTTAAACCTGCATATAAAGAGTTGCATATATATTTTACATGTACGGAGTATTATAGATAATTGAATAATTTGAGCAACTTAGTTCATCAGATCTAAATTTATTTCGGCACTTTTGACTTGAAGAGGCAAAAGTACCTAATTAATATATATATATATATATATATATATATATATATATATATATATTTATATATATATATAAATATAAATTTGAATGCAATTTACAATGCAATGGAATAGGTGTTAAAATGATGTTTATTTACTTTTTTATTCCTAAATATTTTCGAAAACCCCGAACATTTCAAATATCTGGCGTTCCTCCAACTTAATAACAACAAACGATTACGCCAGCGCCGTGGGATAAGTACTAAAAAACACAAGTACTTCTATGACCTCTGATGATGGGATTTTTGCCGAAAATATTTAGGAATAAAAAGGGAAATAAACATCATTTTAACACCTTTTCCATTGCATTGTAAATTGCCTTCAAATTTATATTTTACACATACATACAATGCTTCAAACTATGGAAAAAACCTTATATATATATATATATATATATATATATATATATATATATATATATATATATATATTACGTATTAAATATCTTCAATAACTAACAAATTTAACTTACACCCCTTCTTAAAAAGTAACAGACTCTCCAAATTTAATAAAAACATAGATAAAAAAACTAAAAAAATTAACTAAAAAACAAATTATGTACCCCCATGATGACGACTGGTGAAACAGTCGAAAGCGCTCGGGATATAAGTATGGGAAATATGATATACCAATTGGATCCAGACTCAAAAAAGATCGCAAGAAGACTGGAAAAATACAAACCCAAAAAATGAAGAAAGAGTACACGGTGTTGTTCAATAGCACATGTCTAAAAAATAACTTGCTGCCAAAATACACAAAATTTAATATATATATATATATTATATATATATATATATATATAATATATATTATAAAATGGATACAATAGAAAACTACTCGAGTTTCACCATACGGATCTTCAGGGTTAAATCCACTGAATTAATCGAGGTACCGATTAATTGCAGTCGATCACACGTTTGTTCATTGTACATTGTTCTTATACAATGAACACGTGTGATCGACTGCAATTAATCGGTACCTCGGATTTAACCCTGAAGATCCTTATGGTGAAACTCGAGTAGGTTTCTGTCGTATCCAATTTATGATAATTTTGCTCTACTTCGTATTGAGTACTTTGTATTTGTTATATCGCTGACTTTACCCCTGAATTTTGCACCTCCCAACGATCGTGCACATATACACCGGTAAGCCACCTTTTATATATATATATATATATATATATATAGTTGAAAATAGAGAAAAAAGGGGATATAACAAAAGACCAGTCTATCAAATTTCTCCAAAGGCAATAAATGTCCCATAAAATACCTACAAACCCTACAAATTAAAACAATCCCTTCCTTTTCACCTCGCTCTTTACTACACATCCAAACCCTCCCTTTTTCTTCTCCTTTCGTCTCTCATCTTATCACTCAGTACTCCCTCTCTCCCTCCCCTCATCTCCTAATCCTCTGCCCCCGCCCCCCCCCAAAAAAAATAAAATTACCTCTTCAGTATAAAAGTAGACAGTAAAATGCTTTTGGTCTTCACAATAAATTTTGACAAAGCTTCGCTAAATACCGAGGCGAAATATCAATTGAATTTAGTTGTTGTGTTGTTATATCCACTTTTTCCCTCTATTTTCAACCACATTTTGTCGGATTTAATAAAGGCCAGGTTAGCTCAGTCGGTAGAGCGTTCGGTTAGAAGCAACAAGATTCCTAGTTCGATACCGGCCCTCGCCAACTCAGCGTACGTGTAGCACCGGGATCTGTGCGATAAAGCAAGGAGCTGGTGGTAAGTGTGGCGCTCCACCTCAGACGCAAAAACAATCTCTTCTTAATCTAGCGCTAGTGAAAATGGGATAGACTCCCTCGCTGGTTGGCTGATACCGACTTTAGGCCACCCAGACGACTTTACTTTTTTTACTTTGTCGAATTTACTCATCTTTCATTCCTCATATATATATATATATATATATATATATATATAGAGAGAGAGAGAGAGAGAGAGAGAGAGAGAGAGAGAGATGAGAGGTATCCAAAACTTGGTAGTAAGGGATGATTCTATATGTGATTTCTAAGACACACTGTATTATTATTGTATGATCCAGTATGTATAAATACAGCGAATCTTTAAATCACCAAAGAGAGCTCAATGTATAATAAACTTTTTAGAATATATACAGAGCAATATTTATCATAGAAAGGAAGGAAAAACTCAACACCGTAATTCCATAATAAATTTATTTCGACCAAAATTGGGGCCTATATAAATCTAAGTTGATTTAATATAGCTCCGCAAAATCCAGTCTCATCAGATGGGAGAATCAAGTTATCTGAATTGCAATTTTTTTTTTACTTCTCAAAAAATAAAATAAAAAATAAAAAAGTAAAAAAATAAATAAAAAATTTTTTAATACATTGTAAGACTGTCAGCATGGTGACAGGAAGTCAAATGAGAAAAAGGGATACACTTTGAGTTCTGGCCTCTTAGGTGAATGGTAGTCAGACAAAATTAAACTATGAATTAAACTATTGAATGAATCTGAACAAGTGTAGAAAAAAAGAAAAAAAATATATATATATATATATTATATATAATAATAATATGTGGTGTGTGTGTGTGGTGTGTGTGTGTGTGTGTGTGTGTGTGTGTGGTGGATATTTGTCTCATACCCCACTTGTATGGACTGGGCACAAGGCCTCATTTTAAACGTGGGCCCACCCACAAACCGAAGCTCATGGGTGGGAAAGAACAAAAATTGCGTCGATCCCGTCGGCATTCCCCCTCAAGGGGGGCGCCTCAGGCACTGAGCAATAAACCCAGCCCTGCCTCCAAAGGGGCAGGTAATGCCTGGAGGGATGGCCCTCTGGATTCGACGCTATTAATTTAACACAACTCACCGGTCCAGCGGCCGAAGCTCGCCGGACCCCAAGAGTTGGGGGGGGGTTTGTGGGGGGGAGTATATATAGTCGTACGTCGCATACACTACTGTCAAAGAACGTACATTTGCTTATACGTCCGTTGTCAATAGCAATAATTCAATTAAATTCAAATAGTGGCACATAGCGGACGTGGGCGTTCTTGAATTAGCATACAAACAAATGATTGGCCAAACAGAGAAGTGAAAGCCGCGCGTACAGAATTAAATCGTTTTTAATTGTTTTTAGGTTCTGAAAAAAGGATTTTTCTCACGGCATTCGAATCGTACAATTTCCGTTTTCTCAAAATGTTCCTCGAATGTTATGAGATCCATGAAATTTACATTTATTTAAATAGATAAAAACTCTTGTATAAAGACATTAAAAAATAGAACTAGCATGACCTGTGGACATACCACAGTATGATAATTTTCTTTGAATTGGTCAATTTCAATAAACTTAGTATTATTCTGTAGGATCATGATAGGTGTACTAGCAGGACCTGTGGATATACCAGAGTATGATAATTTTCTTTTGATTGGTCAATTTCAATAAACTCCGTATTATTCTGTAGGATAATTATAGCTGTACTAGTAGGACCTGTGGATATACCACAGTATGATAATTTAATTATTACAACGTTTGATATGTTTACTTAAGAGCTATTGAAATAGTTCACTATGTAAAAAGTAAAATAATCTCTCTCTCTCTCTCTCTCTCTCTCTCTCTCTCTCTCTCTCTCTCTCTCTCTCTCTCTCTCTCTCTCTCTTGCTCGCTCGCTTGCTCTCTTTTCACTTTCCTTATTTTTCTCTTTTCGTTATACTAGCAGGACCTATGGATATACTACATTATGATAATTTTCTTTTGATTGGTCAGTTTCAATAAACTCCGTATTATTCTGTAGAATAATAATGGATGTACTAGCAGAGCCTGTGGGTATACCACAGTATGATAATTTTCTTTTGATTGGTCAATTTCAATAATCTTAGTATTATTCTGTAGAATAATGATAGCTGTACTAGCAGGGCCAGTGGATATACCACATTATGATAATCTAATTATTACAACGTTTGATATGTTTACTTAAGAGCTATTGCAAATAGTTCATTATGTAAAAAATATAATAAATATCTCTCTCTCTCTCTCTCTCTCTCTCTCTCTCTCTCTCTCTCTCTCTCTCTCTCTCTCTCTCTCTCTACACAGACACGCAATCTCTCTCTTTTTTCTCTTTCGTTCTTTTTCTTTTTTTCATTATATTCGATTGAAACAGATTAGTGTCATCGCCTCTGCCCTCTCACCCCCTCTATCAATCTCTTCCCAACTTACTTTTTCTTTTTTCTTTATTTCTTGTTATATTCCTCAGTGTAGCATGTCCTTTTTATTCCCCTTCTTTCTTTATAATAAAAACGGGTAAGGTGAAGACACTCATAAGAAATAAGAATTCGGCAGATAAGAAACACCAGATAATCAGGATCTACATATTTGCATTTCATCTCGGACAATTTGAACGGTCTCATTTTTAACCAGTGGGGTATTGCAAAAGGATAACGGCCGTACAATTAAGGAACAAGAGTGTTAATATATAGATGTAATGAATTATGTGTTGTAATGTTTAAGCTTCAGATACGCTTATGTAAATAGGTCCACTAAAAACATTTAAGTTTCCAAATTTATTTCGCCAAAGAAAAATATTATTTATAAAAAAAAAAAATAATCATTAAAACATATTACAGCACATAATTCATTACATTCTATTTCAGTGTTTTTATACAATACAGTGTTATTTTTCTTATTTAAAAAAAAGCGTATGAAAAAGAGGGTGTTTTTGTGTGGAGGGTAGGGGCTGGAACGGATTATTGCATTTTCAGTTTATTTAAATAGGGAAATTGGATTTGATATACGAGAAAAATGAGTTACGAGCGGAACGAATTGAGCTCGTAAGTCAAGGTACAATTATATTATCCTTATTCATCACTATTGTCTTATTTTCACGTGAAGTTTTTTTTTTTAATATAAAACTAAGGCCTACATTGAGACCCTAACGAGGCTCAGAGCAAGAATCTGACGAATAAGACCCAACTTGCCAATCGACAATGTCCTCTTCTGCATGACAATGTTCGACCACACACAAGCATCAGGACAAGGGAGAAAATCGCCTCATTCGGGTGGACAACTTTACCGCATCCTCCATACTCACCAGATTTAGCGCCTTCAGACTATTATCTTTTTGGTCTCATGAAAGAGGGTTTGAGAGGCAAACATTATTCGAATGACGAGGAAGTAAAATCTGTAGTGAAGAAGTGACTCAAAGAACAGTCAACAGAATTTTACGGGGCAGGGATACATGCTCTCATTCAAATGGAACATTTCTATTGAGAGAAACGGTGACTATATGGAGAAGTAGGGATGTGACCCACAGAAGACCAGCTTCATTTTGATGTATGATACATGTTCCTGTGTTGGTAATTATTACCTATCCTAAATAAAACGGCATTACTTTTTTACTCATCCTCGTATTTGTCTGGTTTTTATTCTAATAGTACTCCAGGTACAAGTATTTAAGTTTTAATGTAATAAAATATCATATTAAATTAGAAAGGCTAATGAAACTAAATAAGAATGCAGACAAAAGGATCTGAAACAGAGGGGATTATTATCGAAAAAGCGAAAACAACTGAAAATTACTTTTCCAACACTCCCGTATTTCATTGCTAAATTTTCCTAATTTAACTATTTAGTTAAAATAGGAAGTAAAGAATAAAAAATATAGTTATTTCTTCATGGTAATGGATTTATCCCCGAGATTTTTGCTCATATTTATTAAAATAAAACCAAACAATTAAAAATCAATATTACTAAGCACATATTTATTAAAATCAATTTTTTCTGATCAATATGCAAATCAGCGTTCCCGTCCACACTGTAAACCGCTATTTTGTTTTATATATAAATACAATTACATGTTATTAGTATGTAGATAAGACCAACAATATTAATAATGTAAATCAATTTTATTAATAATTGAGGTTTAAATAAAAATAAAATCATGGAGAATGTGACGTAAATAACAAATGAAATTGTGACTTGAGAAGTGATATAGTTTCGATTACAGACAGACAAACATACAATCTCCATTATAATGAGAATTTTTAAAAGAAAACTAAAAATGAAGAGACCGGCTGAAAAATTAATATCTAATTGAATACAAAGAAAACCTATAAAAATGAATTAATGTGGTTGTCTATTAATTTAGCTGTTGAATAAATTGGTTCGAACGAAATACAATTTTGTCAGAGAATTTAACTTGCGAATCGTTTTTCAAATTAAAGCCAAATTGTAAGAATGTGCTCATCGATTTTGTGGAGAGACTGGCAGAGAATTTATGGATTGGAGAAAATGTGTAATAAAAGGAAATGTTTATGAGCACCAAGGAAGAAGCGAGTGAAAGTGCAGTTTCAAGTATTTCGTCGTTCTTTCTTTTCTCGTTAATGTCTACATTACAAGATTTTTCTCTGTTCTCTCTAACATCGTCAGTACGCATGCGCACATGATGCCGTATATATATTTACCACCCACCCCCCGCACGAGCAGAATGCGACACAAGGTCAATTTTTTAAGCGGAGTTCAACAGGTTTGAATTCAGAGTTTTCCTTCTCCTGGTTACCTAGCTATGGTTATAGAACCCAGTCTGCCCTGCTATTTACCCATAGCTCGAGAGAGAATTGTATTCATACCTTTCCCAAGGGTATTAGCGCTATGTGAAATTCAAACAGCTTCGTCCAGGAATTGAACTCGGATCGACGAGTCCATTTCCTATGACTCTAACCATTAGACCACGCGCCTCCATATGATGCCATATAGAATTGTGGGTTAAATCCAACTTAACGGGCTTAAATTTCACCATCGTATGTCAATCCGCCGAAAGAGAAAAACAATACCAAAAATCAGGGAATAAACCGAATTTAATGAAATTTTCAGTGCTGATATATTAATGAATAAACAATATAATGCGCTAGTTATTTTATTTAAAACTTTTACAATTTTTTTCATGTCAGTTAACTTTGAACCATGTATCTTTGAGGCGTAACACAGATTCTCAAAGATACGTGGTTAAAAGTTAACTGATCTGAAGAAAATTTAAAAGTTTTTAAATAAAATAACTGGTGCATTATATCTTTTATTCATTAATGTGTCAATACTGAAAATTTCATTAAATTGGTTAATTCCCTGATTTTTCTGTATTTATTATTTCAGCAGATGACATACGATGGTGGAATTTAGGTCCGTTAAGTTTGATTTAACCGAATTGTGTATACGTAGAGATTTTATGAGTATATTTTCTCGCAAAAAATAAGTTTGTTTTCAAGTAGTTATTGAAAATTGCCTCTGATGTGAAGGATTACAAGCAACTCTCAACTCCAGATATATATATATTATATATATATATATATATATATATATATGTGTATATTTGTGTGTGTGTGTGTGTGTGTGTGTGTGTGAAGAAAAAATGGAAGTGAATCCGACGGTATTGTAAAAAAATGGAAGTATATTGTAAAAATTGAAAAAATACAAGTTTCATAAACGAATGATGTTTATTACGTCCACGCTGAAGTGTTTCGGTCTATTTATATAGACCTTCATCAGGGCTTTTGTTGGTTTAAGGAAAAAATAAAATAAATCATTACTGAAAACAAAAAGTCTGTGGGCCTCTGTTTTTGGTGTGTTGGGCTGCTTTTTGTTGATTTTCAAATGGGTTAAAAAAGGAAGAAAAGATATATTTAAATTTTTTACAATTTAACAAAGACCAGGATTTTAAAACTTGTCCCCCTCATCTCGTCAAATGCATACTTGAAGATTACAAAATACCGTATATTTGATCAATATTTTTACTTAATTAAATAATATATTTTCCTTTAATTGATACTAAATAATATACAAAATAAAATTCACACACACATCACGTATTATAAATGGGGATGCCGTTACTTCAATTAAATAAGGTATTTTTCCATTAATTAAATTTAAATAAAAATGCACACTCACACACACACACGCGCGCACATACACACACACTTCACTTAGTACAAACGAGGATGCCATCACGTAGTTCAAATTAAGACGCCGACGTTAGCCAACAATTTAAAATAGATCTATTATCAATGAGTACTTAATTTATAGTCAGTATCATTTCTACATAAAAATATTAAAATTCTATAAAAAAAAATCAATTGTTAAATTTTCACGAAAATTTCGATACTTATTCACCTTTAGATGAATTTATGTTTAAAATGTTTTTTTTTCTTTTTTTTCCTAAAATATATTAGGGGGAAATATTTTCATTTTATTATTCACCACAACTTATTTAGTTTTATGAAATCCGAACAAAATATATTTTTTCTCTAAAGATAAGTGTCAGAATACTTAAATCAGATATTCTTAGAAATATTTTGGTGGTCTCTACTGTCGTAAAACAGCGATTTGCAGTGTGAACAGGAAGGCTAATTTGCATATTGATATTAAAATTTTATTTTAATAAATATGTGCTTAGTATTATTGCTTTCTAATTGTTGTATTTTATCGTAATGAATATGAGCAAAAATCGGGGATAAATCTCAAAAGAAATTAATTAAGAAAAAGAAATAACAGTAATTTTATTCTTTACTTCTTATTTTAACTAAATGGTTAAATTAGGAAAATTTAGCAATGAAAGATGGGAGTGATGGAAAAGTCATTTTCAGTTGTTATATTTTTCGATTATACCTCCTCTGTTTCAAATCTTTTTATCTGCCTTTTTATTTAGTTTCTTTATCCTTTCTAATTTAATATTATATTTTATCACATTAAAACTTTAATACTTACACCTGCTGGGTACACGAACACACACACACACACACACACACACATATATATATATATATATATATATATATATATATATATATATATATGTGTGTGTGTGTGTGTGTGTGTGTGTGTGTGTGTAAAAATGGAAATTGGAAATGAATCCGACAATATGAGGAAGAATGAGTAAAGAAAAGAAAGAATAGAATGGATAATAAAAGATTAATTTAATCAATATCACTTACACATGTGTTTCGGTCAGTTCATCTGTGTGAAAATATTTCGCACACAGAGAAGATTCGACCTTCATCAGAGTGAAATTTTATTTTGAATGAAAAAATTCGTTGGGGAACAACGGAGAAATTTTTGGAAATCTTCGAATAGAATTTTTTTTTAAATCACATTTGGAACGCTGAAAAAGTAAAATAAACTAGGCTCCGAGAAAATTTTCAACATGTTAGGGACAAATAATAACACTTTATTTTTGCAATACAAAATTATTTTCTAGCATAATCCCTAGAAAAATCAAATATCCAAATTCTAACGGTTCTATTTCAGCGTTCAAAATGTGATTTTAAAAAAATTCTATTCGAACATTTCCCAAAAACTCTCCGTTTTTCCCCAACGAATTTTTTCATTCAAAATAAAATTTCACTCTGATGAAGGTCGAATCTTCTCTGTGTGCGAAATATTTTCACACAGATGAACTGACCGAAATACATGTGTAAGTGATATTGATTAAATTCATCTTTTATTATCCATTCTATTATTTCTTTTCTTTATTCATTCTTCCTCATATATATATATATATATATATATAAACAAGGTTTGTTTAGAATGGCTTTTTGCCGATAATTTTTTGGAGAATAAGTGTTTAATTGGAGTCGTACCTAATTTTGAAAATTAATTAATTAATAATGAATTAGGCGGGAATACCTATTAAATGTATGGCTAAACAAATCGAGAAAAATCAATCTCTGTATGCACACCTCGGCCCACTAGGCCTCATCAGCAGAGCTATAGATCGGAAGACCGCCCCGTGCGTGATTTGAAACCGGACTGCCAAGCTGACAGGCCGATCCCATAACCCCAACACCAAACGAACTTCTTAGATTTTTATGATTTGTTTAGAGTAGGTTAACATTCCTCTTCTAGTGACTTTTATTACACGACGATGTGGTAAGTTGTAAACAAGGTTTGTTTAGAATGGCTTTTTGCCGATAATTTTTTGGAGAATAAGTGTTTAATTGGAGTCGTACCTAATTTTGAAAATTAATTAATTAATAATGAATTAGGCGGGAATACCTATTAAATGTATGGCTAAACAAATCGAGAAAAATCAATCTCTGTATGCACACCTCGGCCCACTAGTCATCAGCAGAGGAAAATCAATCTCTGTACCGCTAAAAGTAAAATACATGCACAAAATGCCGAGCATTAACACGATATTTTGATCATAAAATGAGATAAAACGCTTGTTGATACATTCGCCAACCTGACGACCGACAGATAGGCAGACAGAAAAGAGAGTGTGAGTGTGAATGAAAGAGAAAGAGAGAAAAGGGGAGAGAAGTAAGAGAGAAGGTCGTTCCCCACATACACACATATATATTATAATATAAACGCTATTGCCTAAAATTGATTTTAATGAATTAAAAAAAGGCTCAATGCTCATAAGTAAGGATGATTTAAAATCTAAAATATCAAAAAGGTTCTTAGGATTTTTGCGGTCATTTTTAGGCTTCAAGTGAGAGCACTTTACAGTGGAGATCCCTTGTGTTAAGCAGAGGGTTATTCTTAATGAAGAATCCTTTGGTTGTTCCTCAGTGTCCCTTAGTGTTGGGTAGAATCCTTTGGTTGTTCCTCGGTGTCCCTTGGTACTGGGTAGAATCCTTTGGTTGTTCCACGGTGTCCCTTAGTGTTAGGTAGAATCCTTTGGTTGTTCCTCGGTGTCCCTTAGTGCTTGGTAGAATCCTTTGGTTGTTCCTCGGTGCCCCTTAGTGTTAGGTAGAATCCTTTGGTTGTTCCTCGGTGTCCCTTAGTGTTAGATAAAATCCTTTGGTTATTCCTCGGTATCCCTTAGTGTTGGGTAGAATCCTTTGGTTGTTCCTCTGTGTTCCTTAGTGTTAGGTAGAATCCTTTGGTCGTTCCTCAGTGTCCCTTAGTGTTGGGTAGAATCCTTTGGTTGTTCACGGTGTCCCTTAGTGTGGGTAGAATCCTTTGATTGTTCCACGGTGTCCCTTAGTGTTGGGTAGAATCCTTTGGTTGTTCCTCTGTATTCCTTAGTGTTAGGTAGAATCCTTTGGTCGTTCCTCAGTGTCCATTAGTGTTAGGTAGAATCCTTTGGTTGTTCCTCGATGTACCCTTAGTATTGGCTAGAATCATATGGTTGAGCAGAGCGTAGGTTGCAGATTCGTTCGTCCGTGGCGAATACGTGAAGAATCCTTGATTGTTCCTTAGTATTAGGTAGAAGCATTTGGTGTTCCTCAGTGTTCCTTAGTGTTGGGTAGAATCCTTTGTTTGAGCAGAGTCCTTGGTTGCAGATCCGTTCGTCTGTGGCGCATACGTGCAAATGAACGGCTTTCAAGATCGGCGATTGAATAGTTGACTAACCATGCATTCGAACTGTTGATTGGTTGGCTTTAATCCACTCACCCACGCAGAGTCTATAAGTTTAAGTGGTGGACTTCAGCACACCTTACATCACCCAAAATATTCCAACAAAGTTCCCAATGTCAAATATAACCATGACTCTGAGTTTCACTTACAGTGGGCTGCATGATTATCAGATTGATATCCGTATTGTGTGGGGCTTTAAATTTACCAAACCCTTCTTCCACAGACAGAATGAGACATAAGAGCAAATTCTAAACGGAGTAAAGCTGGTATTATTTGGATTATTGGGACTATTGTCCTCATCTTTATTGTTATCTGTACATCGTTTCGTCCGATGTGCCCTCAGGCCTTCTTTAGGTATTTCCTGTCAGACTCGGGAACCTTCTTGTCGTAATCGGGAACCATCATGGAACTTTGAACCCAACCCTTTATTCAATCCACGGAGGTACCCTATACTCATTCCGCTAACCAAAGCTGGGGTACAGGTGTTAAGCTGTGTTAATTATTATTCTATGTTACTCTTGCTCCTGACCAGGATTGAACCTGCAGCCTAGAGATAACTGTCACTTAGAACTGTCTTAAACCAACGCCTTTATCCACTATGCTGTGTGTCCCATTGACCGGAGGGCACATTGGCCGAAACTTTGTACTGATAACAATAAAGATGAGCACAATAGTCCGAATAATTCAAACAATATTAATTATCAAGCCTCATCTTTATTCAGAGAAATAGGAGTAAAGCAGTGTTTTCCTATTCCTAGATTGGGTGCCTAACCAAGGCTAAAAAAAAAAAAACTGTCGTACTATTAGCTGAAGGAAGATGGATTCACGTCTTTCCCAAACGCATAAGCGCGAAGTGAAACGTACGCAGCCTCGTCCAGGATTTGAACGTTACTCACCGATTCCACTTGCTACGGTGATTACCGTTACGCAAAGTGTGGCGTTATTTTACTTTGAATATAGTGAGTGGGTGTATAGGATAAAAGAGGAAGAACAGAGATGTAAAGAAAATTTTAAAATGACGATATGATTTTCTATCTTTGCCTCCTTTGAAGGAATATATATATATATATATAGTCTTGAGTCGCATAACTTCCAATCGAAAAACATCAATTTGCTTATCTGTTCGTTGTTTATATATATATATATATATATATATATATATATATATATATATATATATATATATATATATATGTGTGTGTGTGTGTGTGTGTGTGTGTGTTGAGTGGGCCTGTGTTATATTTAAGAAATATATATGTGTGTGTATGTGTTATCACACATGCACGTTCATTATTGACACATGCACACACACACACACACACACACACATATATATATATATATTTATATATATATATATATATATATATATATATATATATAAAAGGAAGAAATATGTTTTATCGTATAGACCCGTTCGTTATATATATATATATATATATATATATATATATATATATATATATATATATATATATATATATATGCATATGTATATGTATATGTATATGTATGTATGTAGGTAGGTATGTATTGATAATGAATATGTATATTTGATAACGCATACGCACACATAGATATATATATATATATATATATATATATATATATATATATATATTAATAACGAACGTATATGTATGATAATGCATACACACATAAACATATATATATATATATGTATATATATATATATATATATATATATATATATTAATGAATGTATGTGTATGATAACGCATACAAACACACACGCACATATGTATATGTAATAGTGTAATATATATATATATATATATATATATATATATATATATATATATATATATATATATATACTTCTTCCTTATATATATTAATAATGAGCGTATGTATATGATAACGAATACAAATACACACACACACGTATATATATATATATATTAATAATGAATTTGTATGTATGATAACACACACATATACATATACGCATATATATATATGTGTGTGTGTGTGTGTGTGTGTGTGTGTGTGTGTGTGCATGTGTGTGTGTGTTATAAATATGCACTCGTAAATATTTTTACTATCATGTTGAAAACGTTAACATCCCTTTTAATGTCCTTTAAATAAATACAATAAAAATTATTTATGTCTTCTAATATACGTTTCATAAAAGTGAATTGTCTTTGTACAAGATTAACTCTTCCGAAATAAAAAAAAAGAACTCATACAAACGAAACTGCCTCGGCTTCAAATAAAGAAACTATCACTTTCGTTTATAAGCCATAAACAGTATCTAATGTTGTCTCATAGAAAGGACGCACAGGAAAAAAATATTTGCTTAAAACAGACGTCAACAGAAGAACGAAAAAGATTGATATTAACGAAGGCGGGAAAAAAAAGAAGAAAAAGAAGGCGGGAAAAAAAAGAAGAAAAAGATGGCGGATAAAACATACGACGCCGCGATTGGCTAAGCCTTGGACGACACAAATCTGCTGCTAAATTGAGCCCTTGCCTGATGCAAGCCGCGAGAAATTTGAAGAGCTGTTTGCGCGCGTATTTTTGTTTCTTTTGTCTAAGCTTAGATTTACGTCTGTCGCTGTATTGAATACTTTCTTTTTATACGTGGCAAATGTTCACCATATCCCCGTGGGGGTTTCTTTTCACCGTTTTTGTTCACAGGCTTCACTACATACGCCGGCAACACCCTACAGTGGAGATTTGCCGCTCGACAGCTTCCAAGATCAAGTCAAAACGGAAGGTCATGGCAGACTTTAGGCTGCCTCTTCAGAATAGAACAAAGTCGTCGAGTTGTAGGCTTAACGCACACCATGTTAAACTATTTAGCTAGGAAATACACACAATAGCAAAAAGATTAAGATGCAGATACACACAAACTGCCATATATTGTTGCGTATAGGTAGAGAAAGAGAGAAAAAAGGGGGTGAGAAATTAGAGAGCCTTTCTAATCTATTAATAATGGAGATTCGCTTCCGGTTTTGTCTGTAACAAAAACTACGTCACTGTTTACGTCACTATACCCGAAATCGTCATAACATACAATAAATACACTCAAAATTTGAGCATGCAACATTAGACAATCCTCGTTGTTTTTTAAAACAAGTTTTAATAAATACATCCCCAGTATCATATATTTATATATAGTTTGTTTTATTTTAATAGATATTCAGAGTTAATAGAACTTAGTTTCGATTTCAAATTGGGTTTTTGGGGGTTTTTTACTCCTTTAATAAATTTCATGATTTCATGATTTATGGTTCAAACTCTCCGACATTTAATTTTTAACTTCCACCTCCTCAAGCAATATCTTTCAAAAATTAATTTTTACATCGCCTGGGGAGCGTTTTTTTATTTTGCTAGTTTAATATAATATTTTATTACATTAAAACTTAAATACTTGCACACGGAAGGCGCATATATTTGCTTATTGGCATTTCAGTCTCGGAAGACTATAATAAAGTGTTTGTGCCCCTGAAGTTACAGCGCCTCCTATGACTGTGAAGTCCAATGTTTGAAAAACATTCTCGAACACAAATGTCGCATTTGAAGGCTGTCCCTGAAGATGTTGATATGCTGGTGCTTTGTTGCCGCTGCTTTCTTCTAGACTTCTTAGCTTCATGGTGTTGCATCAGGGTGACTTCTGGCATGAGCAGTCCTCTACGGAGAGTCTGCTGCCACCGAGGGCGGTCCTGAGACAAATTTTCCCAGCTGGAAGGGGCAATGCGAAAGTATCTGAGATCCTTCTTGCAGACATCCTTAAATCGCAACTGGGAGCGACCAATCTGTCTCTTATATTTGCTAGTTATATATATATATATATATATATATATATATATATATATATATATATATATATATGAGAAGTGAAGGATTTCAATAAATCTGACAAAATAGGGTTGAGAATAGAGGAAAGTGTGGTTATAACAACACAAACAGCTAAATTCAATTGATATTTCGCCTCATTATTGGCTGAAACTTTCTCAAAACATTATTGACTTAAGTGCTTATACATTCTGCTTTTATAATGAAAAGGTAAATGGGTGAGAGAAAGTCGGGTGGGGTTAGTGTGTGGGGAATGATATATATATATATATATATATATATATATATATATATATATATATATATATATATATATATATATATATATATATACGCATGAATGATTGCCGAATCCCAAAATCCCAAAATCCAAAATAACTATTTTCCGGGGAAATCTCAACTGACAAACGTCGTCAGCACAAACCCAAATTGAGGTTTAAGGACTGCCTCAAGGACACTCTGAAGAACACTACTATTGCTGTGGAGGACTGGGTGAAGCTAGCTTGTAATAGACCTGGTTGGAGTACCATCATCTACCTGTCTGTGGAAGAATTTGAGTCCAACCGAATTAAACACCAAAAATTGAAGCGGGCTATTAGAAAGGGTAATTTTCAGCCCAGCAACATTCAAAGTGGAGAAGTTCCAACATGTAGTTTATGTGGAAGAGTATGTCTCTCCATGGTTGACCTGGTGAGTCATCTGAGAAATGCTACTGGCACCCAACTATAATATTTAAAAAAAAACAAAAAAAATAATAAAAAAAACAAACAGGAAATGGTCTTACTCAAACACGAGTTGACAGCCAACAAAGATGCGAAAGATGATGGAGTATTGTCCAATTCTATTTTGTTTTGGAACTACGTAGCCTGGGCGGGTTATTTATAACTACTTTGAGAGCCTCCGTCTTCCTCCTTTTTGTTGGATTTTACGGCATGTCAACCCTTGGTGGGTTGTTTTATGCCGAATATATTTTGTTCTATTCATACGTGTTGAGTATTCAAAAAATTTTAACATATTTTATTTCAAACTCATTTTTTCCTAAAAGGTACTATCATTCCCGGTCAAAGTGGACCTGGGAGTAATGACAATGGAGGGGTACTTTTCAATCTCCATAGCTCAAAAATCAGAACTTCCTTCACCCTTAGATGCAGTTTAATGTCATGTCATACACAGAATACTAAGACCCTCACCCACATAAATGATAAAAAGGGTTGGGGCTTGCCATGAGGACAATAAGATTGGGACAATTATATAGGTTCTAGGGCTTGACATGACTAGCCGATTGATTGGAAGGGGTCTCTATGACCACCTTTATAGCCCAAGTAAGGGCCAAAGTGGAGTTGCATGTCATGGACTGCCCAGCTACCTGGATTCTATTATTAAGCATCGCGGGTTGCCATCCACAGCCTACAGGTGGCTCCATTGGTGGGATTTTATTTCTCTGTAGAGGTTCAGTCGTTGATATCTTATATAAGGGAATTGTTTGTTTATAATTGTAATAAAATGCTATTTTATATTAGGTTTTAGGGCCAGTTTACCTCAGTCGGTAGAGTTTCCGAATAGGAACCACAAGGTTCCGGTTCGATATCGGCCCTCGCCAACTCAGCGTATGAATAGCAAGGGAACTGTGGGGTAAATTGATGAGCTGGTGGTAGGTGTGGCGTCTCTTCAGACGACCAAAACAATCTCCTCGGTCTAGCGCTAGTGAAAAGGGGATAGACTCTGGCTGATACCAACTTTAGGTCACCCGACGATTTAATTATGTTAGTATTATTTGGACTATTGTCCTTATCTTCATTGTTATCTGTACAAAGTTTCGACCGATTTGCCCGACGAAGATCAGGACAATAGTCCGAATAATCCAAATAATATTAATTATCAAGCCTCATCTCAAAAATTCAGAGAAATAGTGTACATAACAATAAAGATGAGTACAATAGTCTGAATAATCCAAATAATGCTAATTATCAAGCCTCATCTAAAAAATTCATAGAAATAGTGTAGATAACAATAAAGATCAGGACAATAGTCTGAATAATCCAAATAATACTAATTATCAAGCCTCATCTCAAAAATTCAGAGAAATAGTGTAGATAACAATAAAGATGAGTACAATAGTCTGAATAATCCAAATAATACTAATTATCAAGCCTCATCTCAAAAATTCAGAGAAATAGTGTAGATAAAAAAAGATGAGTACAATAGTCTGAATAATCCAAATAATACTAATTATCAAGCCTCATCTCAAAAATTCAGAGAAATAGTGTAGATAACAATAAAGATGAGGACAATAGTCTGAATAATCCAAATAATACTAATTATCAAACCTCATCTCAAAAATTCAGAGAAATAGTGTAGATAACAATAAAGATGAGGACAATAGTCTGAATAATCCAAATAATACTAATTATCAAGACTCATCTCAAAAATTCAGTGAAATTATATTAGGTTTTGATGCTGAGGATGGTGAATACTTTTGATATGGCATGATAAAAAAGAAATATGATGAATCGTGATTAAACCAAAGAATTGTTAGATGTTATTAAATAATGAAAAGAATTCTTGAAGATCTTTCGGAACAAGAGGGTCTTTAGAAACTAACGTTGAATGGTGAATGTTATTAAACTCAAAATGATAAAAATGGAATCTATCGATGAAATTCCCCTGGATGACATGCGTACAGCTGATGAATATCCCAGACTTGGCTCTTAGGATGAAGTTAAAAAAGATGCCATCAAAAAAGCAGAAAAGAAACGAATGTAAAATATTTGAACGGGCTAGAGGGCGTATTCAAGACAAAATTAAATGTGGCCAATAAAAATCATTGGTTAAAAAAAAGTGTGTGGGTGGAGGGAATGATCAATATAAAGACAGGAAGGGCAGACCTGTGTTGGGTGGGTGGTTCGGAATGAGCGTAGAAAGAAGCAGAAAGTTAATAACTAATAATTTTGCCAAACTCATAAAATCATAGGCCGTACTCCGGTGACATAAAATGAATAGGCAAACAGAGACAAGCCCTAAAGAATAACGCGGGGAAAAAAGCGCGGGAAGAAGCGCGGGAAAAAACGCGGGAAAGAAGCGCGCGAATCAATAACTTGGAATACAGGGTACTCAAAATAAAAGAAACTTGAATTATGTGGATAAAGCCCCCTAAAAAAAACAAATGTGAGGTTCTATACTGTCCCTCTATCAGCTGGGGCAATAGGATAAACCAACTGCACCTCTACAGAAGGGTGATGCTTAAGGATGGAAACCAGGTGACTGAGCAGTCCATGGCTTGCAACACTCCACAATTGCCCTTACTTAGAATAGACGGGAGGTCGGAGAGGCTGGTCACGTCAGGCCCTATTGCCTATATGATTGTCCCGATACTATTATTATGACTGTGGTATACTAAGAAACGGAAGCACCGTTTTCTGCCATTGTTTTGTTAAGAAACGAAAGCACCGTTTCAGCCATCTGTTTGAGTTGTGAATAAAAGGCGGAAGTGGTTACTTCTCGTGGTTAACGTCAGCTGGACTACCCGTGTTATTATTTCGCTAAGCAGGTTACAACAATGGCAAACTCCCAACCTTTTTAATCTTATTTTTCATCTAGAAAGTGATGGCTGGGGATCTTAGTGTCTTGGGTATGACATTAAACTGCATCTAATGGTGAAGTTTCAATTCTGGAGCTCTGGGGAGTGCAGAGTACCCCTTCATCGCTATTACTCCCAGGTCCACTCTGACCCGGAGTGGTAGCATCTTTATATGTGCTAAATAGAAGAAAATTAGTTAACAAATGTCTGTTTAAAAAAGGAATTATAAAGAATGAATTGAACAGAACGTGTTTGGCATAAAATAACCCAACAAAGGTTGATACGCCGTAAAATCCATTAAACGAAAGAAAGTTTCTATACGTAAATGATCGAGTTAAAAAATTACACAAAAAAGCAAGTAGATATCGTGGTACATTGACTTATGTCGCTCCTGTCCATCTTCGTTTTCTATTAAAGGAACGAATTGATTAAAATTACATTAATTTCAATAAGAAGATGTATTGACTTAAATCAACCTCGCGTCAGGAACCAAATAGTGGCGTAAGGCAAGACATCAATTTATATATATAAAATATATAAAATTAAAAATATATATATGTATATATCAATAAAGGAAGAACTCAATACAGTAATCCCATAATAAATTTATTTCGACAAAAATTGGGGCCCATATAAATCTAAGTTGTATTTATACATACTGGATCATCAATATTAGTACAGTGGATCTTGAAATCACATATAGAATCATCCCTTACTACCAAGTTTTGGATAAATCTCATATATGTATATATATATTTATATATATAAATTCAAATCTTTTCTCAATAGAACATCACAAAGGTAAGAGACCGATTTTATCTTCTCCAATAACTTATATAATAATTATATTAATTTAATGCTTTAAAAGAGTCCAATAATAGATGAGGAAAACTTTCCATTAGTGACTCCTCTCACTCAAAAAATTTTTATTCATTCTTGTTTTTCTTTTCTTTTTTTTTACTTTTGAGAGAGGTCTCTTGGAAAGAATTTTTCCATTTATTCCACTCATCTCATTCATTTTTATTTCATTGATTCATTAATTTTGCCATTAATTCTTAACTATATATATATATATATATATATATATATATATATATATATATATATATATATATATATGTGTGTGTGTGTGTGTGTGTGTGTGTGTGTGTATATGCGTGTGTGTTTGTATATATATATATCTCCACCAACTCAGCCCATGGTAACCCAATTGGGCAATCTGATCTGTGCTAAAGTGGGGAGCTGACGGTAGGTGTGGTGCTCTGCATCAGAAAAAAATTTGCCCTGTCTAGCACTTGCGAAAAGAAGATATGCTCCCTCGGCTGATACCGACAATTGGTCACTCGCCAATTTTACTTTACTTTGAAACCGAGTGGCCAGTATTTATACCGCAACAATATCTTATTACAATGGAGATTGTGTGTTTATCTGTCTGTTACCGAAACTACATCACTTCTCAAGTCACAATTCCCTTTGTTATTTACTTCACTTTCTCCATGTTTTTATTTTTATCTAAACCTCAATTATCAATAAAATTATTTTACATTATTAATACAGTTGGCCTTATCAACATACCATATAACATGCAATTGTATTTATATATACAACAAAATGGCGGTTTACAGTGTTAATGGAAAGGCTAATTTGCATATTGATATTAAAAAATTGATTTTAATAAATATATGCTTAGTATTACTGACTTTTAATTGTTTGGTTTTATCTTAATAGATATGAGCAAAAATCTCGGGGATGAATCTTAAAAGAAATCCATTAACAAGAAGAAATAACTATAATTTTATTCTTTATTTCTTATTTTAACTAAATAGTTAAATTAGAAAAATTTAGCAATGAAAGACGGGAGTGATGGAAAAATAAGTTTCAGTTGTTCTATTTTTCGATTATAACTCCCCTCTGTTTCAAATCTTTGTATCTGCATTTTTATTTAGTTTCATTAGCCTTTTTAATTTAATATAATATTTTATTATATTAAAACTTAAATACTTGCACTCGGAGGATGCATATATTTACTCGTGTTAATAATATATTGTAGTGGTATAAATACTAGCCGCTCGGTTTCAAAGGTTAAACTAACTCTATTTTCAGAAATATATTTCAATTGAATGAAATATAAACAAAAAAATACACATAAGCCTTTAATTATATTAGTATTTTGATTTTTTTTAAATCAATCAATTTAAATGTCTTCATCCATCAAGAGAAACGGAAATAAGTAAATAAAAAGGGGGGCTTAGTTCATTGACTCCAGAGATTTTTCTATCAGATTTATTTTATTTTTACACTTAAGTTGACACATAAATCAAACATGCGAGGATGATCCCAATGATAAAGTCTTCAAAATATTTAGAAATCGCAGAAACGTTTATAGCTTGTGGTTCCTAGTCAAGTGCTCTACTGACTGAGCTAAACCGGACCCTTCCTATCTAATACCAATAATTTGCAAGCAATTACATAGTTTCGATCATCATCCTATCGTGCTGGCAGTACGGATATCCATGACAATCTTTCGCCATCCCTCGCTATTATTCATTGTCCTGGGAGGTCATCTGCACAGCATCCAGTATCTGCGCAGAGTTGATCTATGTACGTCTTTGCTGGGCGATCTACTCTGGCGTGCCTATGTGATGGCTTCCACAGAAGAACGTCACTTATAAGTTCATGTTTGCTTCTCCAGCGTGTCAGCGTGTCTCGTTCGTCTTACACGGATGTTTTTTTCTGATATGGGGCAGGTGACCATACCTCTGTTTTCTCGTGCGGTGTTGTTTCCACGTCTTGTTTGATATTGCACGCTGTATGTTCCATCTAGCTTATTCTCTAGGCGCTTCGTTAGAGTCCGGGTAGTGCAGTCGTATAGTAACACTGAGACTACTACACAGAAGGAAAATGGAACAAATACTACTACTAGGAACATAGTTTTAAGTAACTAATAATAATAATCCTTAGTGAACAATTAGTTTCAAGAAACTATCCATAACACAAATAGTTTGCACAATTACATGGTTTTATGTATTCCTATCTGGTCATATATACAATTATATGGTTTCAACTATTTCTATTTAATGATGATCATTCGTTTGCAGTTATATGATATCAAGTGTTCCTATTTAATACAAATCATTTACAAACAGATCTATTCGATCTATTAAACTAACAGGTACAACCACCCAAGGTCAGAGTAGGCCTAGGGGCAATGGCAATAAAGGTTTGACTCCACATTCCCCAGAACTGGAGCCTCACCATCAGATGTAGAAAGTTGTAAATAAGTAAATTTAGGAAACTATCACAGAAAATAAATGGAAAATATTACAGGCTAATCCCAAAGGTAAGGGCTCCAAAATATTTAGAAATCCCAAATGTTTGTATCTATTTAAAAAAAAAAAAAAGTTCTCCAAAATATTTAGAAATCACAGAAACGTTTATTGTTTATTGTCAATGATCTTTACAACATTTTAAAGTTTGAACATTGTATATATTTTTCTACATAATCGCCATTTCAGCCAATACATTTTTGTAGGCGATATGGCACTTTTTGTATACCCGTGTCATGCCAGCTGGTCGCCATGTCGTTGAGGAAGCGTTGAACCTCATCGTCCTTGGAAATTCCTAACCCTACTTACAGATACTTTTGACATCTATTAACAGGCTCTACTGAAATTATCTCTCCACTAATCTTGGTGGTATTATCTAGTTAAAATAGGAAGTAGAGAATAAAATTACTGTTATTTCTTTTTGTTAATGGATTTCTTTTAAGATTTATTCTAGATTTTTGCTCATATTTATTAAGATAAAACCAAACAATTAGAAATCAATACTAAGCATATATTTATTAAAATCAAATTTTTAATATCAATGTGCAAAGTAGCCTTCCCGTTCACACTGTAAACCGCTATTTTGTTGTATATATAAATACAATTACATGTTATTAGTATGTAGATATGGTTAGTAGTATTGATAATGTAAAACAATTTATCAAAATCATATATGCAAATGTGCCTTTCCGTTAACACTGTAAACCGCTATTGGTATTATTTCAGCACTTCGGCCGCGAATAACAGCAACAGTACACCGAGAGCCACCACACCCCCCGACCCCAACCCATCGTCGGCTGTTCGTGACACCGGCACCCTGAAGATGTCATTGGTGGCTTTTGTCCTGAGAACGCTTCTCATTAATGAAATTTCCGCAGGTTTTTTTTTTCTGGCGTCTGATTAATTTTTGACAAGACAAAAAAAAAATTAAATTTAAAAAAGAATCTTTTTTCTTTTTCTTTTCTTAAAATGGCGTTAACCAAATCTGCACGTGCGAATTGTTTGCAAGAGACGAACAATTGCACTTGTGTGAATATGTGGTGGCGATCATATCCCAAAATATAATACGGATTATTGTCTGCAGATTTGAAGCTATTAACACAACGTTTCGACTGAACTGTTCTTTGATTTTGTTTTGATTATTCTGGGTATTGTTCAGACTATCATATTCATTTCCTTTGTTGCTATCTATATAATAATACTCGTGTTCCGATAAAAAAAAAAAGATAATCTTCATACAATGACTACTATTTACACAGTAGCATTGCCCGCCCTGTCGGCTGGGGCGTTAGAATGCACCGACTGCAACTCTGCAGAGGGGTAAGACTCCCCCAATGGGCCACCTGTTGGCCATGGGTGGCGATCCGTGATGCTTAAGAATAGAGCCCAGGTGGAGGAGCAGTTCATGACATGGCTCCACTTTGGCCCTATCTTGGGCTAGACGGGCGGTCGAAGAGGCCCCCTCCGATCAATCGGCTGGTCACGTCAAGCCCTAGCACCTATATGATTTTCCCAACCCCTTTTTATCATATGGGTGCTAGAAGGTCTACATGTCCTGGGAATGACGTTAAACTCTATCTTATGGTGAGGTTCCAGTTTTGGAGGTTTGGGGAATGTGGAGCACCCCTTCATCACCATTGCTCCCTGGTCCACTCTGACCCGGAGTGGTAGTACCTGTTAGGGTCCTATCTATGGGTTAAATAGAAAAATGTATTTATTAAAAAAATGGTATTATCCATTAAGAATTTATTTATTTCAAAACTTTATCGGCATTAAATGACCCACTGAGGTTGATATGCCGTAAAACAAACCAAACCAAACCAAAGAAGCATTGCAACCAACAAAGCCTTCATCAGATGATGACTCTGGGTTCAGGCATGGTTTCGGGGCAGAAGCATCATTACCACTAACCCAGAGCGCTCACGATACCACCAGACTTTGTCGGTTTGATGTCACATTGTAGGATTGCCATATCCAGGCTGATGCGGTTAAAGCTTTCTCCTGGATCTTTTTTATATATTTCCTCTTGTCTAGTGGAGAAAGTCCAAGTTTAGACAAAAATGCCAAGGTTGAGTTGGTAATAAATCCCCGGCATCCGACTTCGATAGGAAATACATCCGTTATCCATCTGTTTCTGACGCATAATGTTGACTATGATGTTAATCGCTAACAATAGTTGCTATTAACATTATTTTAACTAGTAGTAACAAAAAACGCCCTCCGGTGGTATAAAAATTAAATTTTGAAAGATATTGTCTTAGGGGGTGGGAGTTAAAAATTCAATGTCAATGGGTTTGTAAGTAAAATCATCAAATTTATTAAAGGATTTAAAAAAACAATTAGCTGACATAAAACTTAGTCCTGTCCCCTTCAAATAAAATGTTGCATGCATCAATTAATTATTAATCAAATAATTATTTTGAATATTTTGCACATACATTTTATTCAAAATCGTAGGTATTTATTCATTTGAAAACTTTTAAGTTAACTTCTTACAACTGAAAAAACGGGCGAGAGTAAAAAAACAACAACAATATTTTTTAAATTGCTTACTCAAATTTTAAGTGTATATAACACAAGAATATTGTGACGTAAGCTGTGACGTATTTTAGTTACAGACAGGAATTTACCCAATCTCCCTCTACACATATATAAAGGACAGTTGTGTTTATGTGTATGTCCGGAGGAAACTTCGAAAATAAAACAATTAACGACAAAGTAATATATATATATATACATTAAATATCACCAGGGCTTGGTTTTTGAGCCAAAATAATAGAGATTTTATTTATATTCGTGAAGATAATTAAAAATAAAATTTAAATGATAATAGCATGGATCTTCTTTTTTTTGCATGTTGTATTTTAAATTGGAGACATTAATTTTTCTTTTCAAAGTGTCTGGATCAACTCAAGGTGTTTTTTTACGTAGGGGTTCAATGGGGCATCCTGCGATGATCCAACTCGAGATTCAATCATAATGGATCTGCGAAACTAACATTTTGAACCCCTCTTCTACCCAGGCGATGCTGGGTAGCCGCTTCTAGTACATATATAAAGGACAGTTGCGTGTATATGTATGTCCGGAGGAAACTTCGAAAATAAAACAATAAACGACAAAGTAAATATATATACACATTAAATATCACCAGGGCTTGGTTTTTGAGTAAAAATAATAGGGATTTGATTTATATTCGTGAAGATAATTAAAAAATAAAATTTAAATGATAACAGCATGGATTTTTTTCATTTAATATTTTATATAGTAGACAGTAACATTTCTTTTCAGAGTAGCTGGATCAAGGCAAGGTCTATTTTTTACATAGGGATTTAAATGGGACATCTCACGAGGATTCAACTCACTATTCAGTAATAATGGATCTGCGGGACTAACTTTTTAAAATCCCCATCTACCCAGGCGACACCGGGTAGCCGTTGCTAGTTATTAGTAGATTTAACTGCTATATTCGCTGGTTTGCAAAGAGTTTTTTGAAGAACTGAATTTCATTATTTTAATTATTCCATATATATGTATATATGTCGGTCATAATTACAATTTGGACTCCTGTAGTTAGCTGTAATTAATCAATATCTTGATTAATTCAGTGGATTCAACCCTGAAGATCCGTATGGTGAAACTCGAGTAGGTTATTTGGACCATAACGTTCATCTATATTAGTTTTCAACGAGATTTCTGAAGAACAGAGTTTCATTATTCCAGGAATTATTTGAACCATAATCTTCGTTTTTCTTGTTGCTATTAGTATTATTTTAACTGATATATCGGCCATTTTGCTTAGAGCTTTCTGAAAAACCGAGTTTAACTTGTGGGGGATTAAAATAAAATTTTTAAAATTTAAAAAAAAAACTCACATGAGCCTACACCGGAAGAACCCTCCACGCATGTGCGAGAAAAAGGGTCAACTTTCGACCTCCAAGATAATCCCTTGGTCATTCGAGTTTAGGCCTTAACTGTGTGTAGTCGCTGCCACGGCCAGGGGTATATCCCCTCGCTGCATAGCGGCTATGACCGGTGATTAAAGCCTAATTCATAAAACAACCTTCCGTCTTTGTCTCTTTCTTTATCGTTCTTTGAATTCCTTCCTTTTCAGCACGACCACCAAATGAGATGGGGTTTAAGAACACGCACCAAGAATAACCACCAACTACCTCTTAAACCTAAAACAACTAAACCTCTTGTAACCCCATAGACTCTCTTCATTATATTATTATTTAAATATACTAGTACAAAATGAAAAAAACACCCCCGGGCGATGTAAAAATGGATTTTTGAAACATATTGCCTGAGGGGGTGGGAGTAAAAAATTCAATGTCATCAAATTCATTAAAGGATTAAAAAATAAAACAATTTGAAATGTAAACTTTAAATATGTATTAAAATAAAACAAACTATATATAGATATATAATACCAGTCATGTATTTATTAAAACTTGTTTTAAAAAACAATGAGGACTGTCTCATGTTGCATGTTCAAATTTTGAGTGTATTTATTCTATGTTATGACGATTTTGGGTAATGTGACGTAAGCAGTGACGTAATTTTTGTTACAGACAAAAACCGGAAGCGAATCTCCATTATTAATAGATATATCTATATATTCATATATTATTTTTTGAAGTTGAAGAGAGATATGTTGTATCTCTTTCTCGAGGTGTTGTCAGACATTGTTTATAAACAGGCGATTACATTCTCATTATTTAGGTACTATATGACAATTATATATATATTATGGAAGCGCGTGGTGTATTGGTTAAAGTCATGGGAAATGGACTCGTCGCCCCGAGTTCAAATCCTGGATGTGGTAATTGCATTTCACTTAGCGCTAATACCATAGGAAAATGTATGAATCCTACTCTCCAAAGAGGGATAAATAGTAGGGCAGACAGGGCTATTTAACCTTGGTTAGGCAACCGGTCTAGGAGAAGGAAAACTCTGAATTCAAAACCTGTTGAACTCCGCTTAAGAAATTGACCTTGTGTCACATCCTGCTCATGCGGAGGGATTGATCAATATATATATGACAATTATATGATCTTCAACTTTGTGAAATAAGAATGTAGTATCAGTTCCTGAAATTTCACGGTTATTTTAAAAAGTATAAGATATGAAAATAGTTCTTATCATTTGGACTCGTATCTTTATTTCTCAGAATTTATGAGATGAGGCTTGACAAGTAGTATCATTTGAATTATTCGGACTATTGTCCTCGTCTTCATTGTTATTTGTACGAATGCGGAATGAGAACAGGATACCTCCGTGGAATGAATAAAGGGTTAGGTTCAAAGTTCCGTGATGGCTCCCGATTACGACAAGAAGGTTCCCGAGTTCGACAAGAAATACCTGAAGAAGGCTGGAAGGCACATCAACCAAAACGTTGTACAAATAACAATGAAGATGAGAACAATAGTCCGAATAATACAAATAATACTAGTATCTTTATCTTTTTTTTAATTTTGAGCACAGTGTTTCGACACCCTTCTCCAGCCTCCCACAGATACGTTAGATATTATTTTTTTTTGTTTTTGTTTTTGTTTCTGTGTTATTGTTTTGTTTTTTTTAAATACTGATAAACTTCTTTCTCCATGCTTTTAAAAATGCAAGTAGAGCTGTCGTCTCTTGTCAAATATTGAAACCTATTCGATTTTTTTAGATGACAATAAGATCTTTAGATTGTTGAAATGATTCTTTTTATCTTTTTCCATTCTTTTTATCTATTTTTTTAAATTCTTTTATTCATTTTTTAATATGCATAAAACGACAGGAAGTTAACGTAGATGCTAAAAGGCTACAGAAAAAATCAAATCTTCTTTTAAAGAACATTCAAGTGATATATTATAATAATAATAATAATAATAATAATAATAATAATATATAAATATATATATACACACACACACACACACACATATATATATATATATATATATATATATATATATTATATATATGTGTGTGTGTGTGTGTGTGTGTGTGTGTGGTTAAAGTCATGGGAAATGGACTCGTCGCCCCAAGTTCTAATCTTGAATGTGGTAATTGCATTTCACTTAGCGTTGATATCCTTAGGATATGGATAAGTTGCAGGGCAGACTGTGCTCTTTAGGTCTAGGAGAAGGAAAACTCGGAATGCAAAACCTGTTGAACTCTGCTTAAGAAATTGACCTTGTGTCACATCCTGCTCGTTTCACATATCTACTCATTTGATGACAAAGGAACAATCACAACCATTTTGGTTTCATGCATGCGTAATTGCATACGATCTTCAGGTGACGTTGTTTCGCAAAAAACCATAAATTATATATAACAGCTCTATTTTTATATTGAGCACTCCATTCCAGTAAAAGCTGAAACAGTGACAATCCCATACTATATATATATATATATATATATATATATATATATATATATATATTATATATATTTGCATTGTGATAGCCTTCAAAACCAACCCCCAAACCAATACAAACACAATGCTTCAAGCAAATTATAAAACACTTTTAAATAATGTTATCTCATCTGAGATACCTGAATGCCCGGCAAAGTTTAAACTCAGCTCACCGGTTCCATTCTTCGTATTGTTGACCATCAGATCGCGTGCACTTTTAAAGTGAATGGCAAAAACAGTCGTAATAGCCGTGTGCTTTCCGTCCGAACAAACAGAGTCGGCAATATTGAGAATCTTACAATCGCTTTTAAGAATAGATGAGAAACGTCTATTTACCGTTTCCATTATTGAATCTTTTATTCCATAACGGGACTTGGCTTCTCGGTGTTTCTGAAGTTTAATTTCCACATCTTGTCTGAGTTCACTCACCAGATGTGTTATTATGCTATCGAGGCAAGTCTAGCAGATGTGATTAAAACCAACGTCCAATAATACTGACAGCTATCTTTCTCTTTATCAATCTATTGCTCTCTCTCTCTCTCTCTCTCTCTATATATATATATATATATATATATATATATATATATATATGTGTGTGTGTGTGTGTGTGTGTGTTGTGTGTGCAAAATTAGGTATACAACAGTATGACTCAGATGAAATTAGTATCATATTATTTTAAGTGTCCTCATTTTGTAAAATGTTGGTGTCATTAGCCATATTTAATTGTGACTAATAATTAACATCTTACTATAATGGAGATAGTGTGTTTTTCTGTCTGTAACCGAAACTATATTCCTACTCAAATTACAATTCTCTTAGTTATTGACATCACATTCTCCATGATTTTATTTTTATCTAAACCTCAATTATTAATAGAATTGTCTTACATTATTAATACTGTTAACTATGTCTACATACTGACAACATGCAATTGTATTTATATATACAACAAAATAGCGGTTTACAGTGTGAACGGGAAGGCTAATTTGCATATTAATATTAAAAAATCGAATTTAATAAATATGTGCTTTGTATTATTGATTTCTAATTGTTTGGTTTTATTTTAATGAATATAAGCAAAAATCTCTTCAATGAATCTTAAATGAAATCCATTAACAAGATAAAATAACTGTCATTTTATTCTTTACTTCCTCTTATAACTGAATACTTAAATGAGAAAAAATAACAATGAAAGACGAGAGTGATGGAAGAGTAAGTTTCAGTTGTTCCATTTTTTATTATACTCCCTCTGTTTCAAATCTTTTATTATACTCCCTCTGTTTCAAATCTTTTTATCTGTATTCTTATTTAGTTTCATTAGCCTTTCTAATTTAATACAATATTTTATTACATTAAAACTTAAATACTTGCACCCGGAGGGTGCATATATTTGCTAGTGTTATTAATAATAATAATTAATGTTATTACACGTATATGTAACATTTGTTTGTTTAATAAATGCAATGAGTATTGTATGTGTTTTTTATAACTGTATACCTACTTTTGCACTCCCCTGTATATATATATATATATATATATATATTATATATATATATATATATATATATATATATAAACTTCAACACTATCGTACTTTCATTAAAATATGATTAGTTATTTAAACGGGAGGTTTAAAAGAGGCGGAAAAAACGAAAGAAAATGGAGACTTAAGGGCCCTTTCGACCGGTTCATTTTCAAAAGTTTACAACCGATAGATCGTTTAAAAGTCAAAGTGTATAGATTGGGTAAAAGGGATAAGATAATGTCAAGGCTGGAGCAATAAGAAGAGACGGGGAAAATTTGAATCCCTTCTCAAGGATGTAAAGATAGTGGTTTGACCTAGCCTTGTGTATGAGAGAAAATTGCTGATCACTGTAATTGATTCTACAGTTATATAAACTGCACAGGTGATCACCAATGGTGGAGTCCTGTGCCTGTGAGATTCCGGATGTTGATTCTGGAATACTTCTTATTCCACTAGGGACATGTTGGTTTATTCTTACACCCAATATTTAAAAAAATTGTAGGCCAAATCTGGAATGATAATATGATAATCAGACAGACAGACACAAAGAGAGAGAGAGAGAGAGAGAGAGAGAGAGAGAGAGAGGTTGAGAGGGAGAGGGAGAAAGAGAATCAGATGGTCATGTTAATATACAAAAACTTTTATGCTTAGAGGGTGAGCCAGACCTGGAATAATAATCAGACACTGTTGAACAGGCACACACACATAAGCACAGACACACACACAAACGCACATATAAACAAACACACACACACACCCAACACACATACACGCAGAGAGTTTGGAAGACAAGAAACAAAACCAAATGGACAGCCACTATCAATAACTTCGGTTTCGGAGATCTTCTGTAGAAGAGAGTTTTATCTCGAAACATTAGGATTTTTTTTTAATTAAAGGTTAACAGACGGCACCATAGTTACCTTATTTTTCTTTACACTTGCATTGTGATAGCCTTCAAAACCAACCATCAAACCCATATATATATATATATATATATATATATATATATATATATATATAGTAATTCATAAAAATTTATATAATTTCGTAATCTGAAGACTTGACTAGTTCTTGTTCAAATGATCTCAAATTTTAACAGCAAACGCAGAAAAAAAACTCAAAATTCTATGTTTAGTGGTTTATGAAAAGAAATATATCTAAACATTAAATTGTCCTGCGTCCTGCAATTCCTTCATAATTTATGGGGGTAAACAGATGGATTCATTTCTTTCCTACCGAGTTTCTAATCATTCAAGTTATGATGTAGTCGTAAATAACGTAGAAGAAACTTATTTGCATGTCTACATTTTGACACGGGCTCTGATTTTTATCTAAAATTTGATAATAGTCACCTTTTCTTGCAAACAAATTATACATTGCATTGATATGTTATATCTTACTGCATTTTTTCTTATTTTGTTTGTGTTTTTTCGTTGTTTTTTTCTAGTGTGTGTGTGTGTGTGTGTGTGTGTGTGTGTGTGTGTGTTGCGTGTGTGTTCGCGCGCGAACGAAATTGACACATAAATGTTAATGAATACATTTTATTAATTATAATCTTATACGAATTAAACTGTAATACCCAAAATATTATTTGCCTTTTATAATGCACATGTTGCTCTATTGTTACATTTAAATGTTGTTACATTTGCATATATATTGTATGCACTAAATGTAACTACAATGAGGGACATCATTGTACCAAAGTATATTTTAAGAAAATATTTCATCATTCGGTTAGGGTTTTAAAAATATGTATATAATAATTGAAATGTCTAATGTCAACATTTCCTTTTTCAAATATAGATAAATCATCGTGTTTCTTATTTTTCACTTTTATTTATTACTTTTATTATTACCCTTATTATTACCCTTATATATTTTTCACTTTTATTTATTACTTTTATTATTACCCTTATTATTACCCTTATATATTTTTCACTTTTATTTATTACTTTTATTATTACCCTTATTATTACCCTTATATATTTTTCACTTTTATTTATTACTTTTATTATTACCCTTATTATTATACTTTATTTATTACTTTTATTATTACCCTTATTATTACCCTTATATATATATATAATATATATATATATATATATATAAGATAATCTAATGAGTCAGACGAACCTACTATTAGTTTCGCATAAAGCTCTTCAGGGCTAAAATCTGAGACAGATTTTAGCCCTGAAGAGCTTTATGCGAAACTAATAGTAGGTTCGTCTGACTCATTAGATTATCTTTATTATTGGCTCTACTTGGGTATCGAGCACTTTTTACTTATTAGCTTTCTCCTAGCGGTTATATGAATATATATATATCTTATATACATATATATACATGTAAATTGTTTTTTCTTTTGGCCAAATACTGTACCAATAGATTATTTTTTGTTGGTACGAATATCTTGGTCCTTTCTTTTTTTCAAAAATTTTTTTCTTCCTGGTTGATGTTTGGTAGTATATTTTTACAATCAAACTTTCTGCTGGGTTTTTTCTCTCCGCAAGGATCTACCAACACGCTTGGTATATTAAATTATATATATATATATATATATATATATATATATATATATATATATATATATATAAAGATTATGGGACTACATTACCAGGAAACAAGCTTCATGTGTATTACACAATCCTTAGATGAGAGAATAGTAAAAATACTTTTTACTATTATTTCGTTTGAGGATTCTGTAATACACATGAAACTCAAGTAACAGTAATATAGTTCTTATATTTTAGGTTTTAAACCTATTCTGCTATTATAGCATTGAGCAGTATTTCTATGCAAACACTTTCTTTTATTTGCTGTCCTTCATTATATATACTAGCAAATATATGCACCCTCCGGGTGCAAGTATTTAAGTTTTAATGTAATAAAATATTATATCAAATTAGAAAGGCTAATGAAACTAAATAAGAATGCAGATAAAAAGATTTGAAACAGAGGGCAGGTATAATCGATAAATAGAACAACTGAAACTTACTCTTCCATCACTCTCGTCTTTCATTGTTATTTTTTCAAATTTAAGTATTTAGTTAAAAGAGTAAGTAAAGAATAAAATGACAGTTATTTTTCTTGTTAATGGATTTCATTTAAGATTCATTGAAGAAATGTTTGCTTATATTCATTAAAATAAATCCAAACAGTTAGAAATCAATAATATTAAGCACATATTTATTAAAATCACATTTTTTATATCAATATGCAAATTAGCCTTCCCGTTCACATTGTAAACCACTATTTTGTTGTATATATAAATATAATTGTATGTTGTTAGTATGTAGATATGGTTAATAGTATTAATGATGTAAAACAATTTTATTAATAATTGAGGTTTAAATTGAAATAAAATCATTGAGAAAGGGACATTAATAACTAAGGGAATTGTGACTTGAGTAGTAATATAATTTCGGTTACAGACAGAAAAACACACAATCTCCATTATAATAAGATAAGATTTTAAAATATTTTTTCAATTTATTTCAATGCACAATACTTAAAACTCGGAGACCAAATTGCTTAAAAATCAAAATGGCTCTTCCAGTTTAGAATAAACTACTAAAGATTACAGAATGAGGTCTTTAAACCATAATAAATTACTCCCGGTTGAACAAGATTTCTGCCTAATAAAGCACAACTTTAACATAGACGCCAAATTCACTCTCATAGAAAGAATTGAAAACAGTACTACCTTATATGAAGTCAACGAACCGATGAAGATAAAATGATATTACGTGAAGAAACCCTAATCTTCAAAGAATTACAAATGAAACAACATACATATCTTAATCCCTAAACACTTAAATTCTAATTAACTTTTATAGGCTAATTGGTCTAATTAACACATCGAAAACAAGCTTAAGTTATTTTCAAATTTGAAAAAGAAAATTAAATTTTTCCACAAACTGAAAATATTTTTAACGAAGCTCCTCGTTATCGAATGAAGTGTAATTAAAAACGCTCGATTCACACACACACACACACACACACACACACACACATATATATATATATATATATATATATATATATATATATATATATATATATATATTTGTTTATGAAAATGGAGTTAATTAATGGAGAAGACAAAGTCGCAATTTTGACTGGCGATAAAGATAATTAACGGAATTAACACACACACACACACACACATATATATATGTATATATATATATATACAAGGTGTGTCAAAAAATATATATATATAAGACACACACACACATATATATGTGTGTGTGTGTGTATGTGTGTGTATGTATATATATATATATATATATATATATATATATATATACATATATGAAGAAACAGTGTTGGGAACTATTGCACATACTTAATGTATATATATATATAAGTAAAGTAAAATCGTCGTAGTGATCTATAGTCGTTATCAGCCAATCAGCGAGGGAGTCTATCCCCTTTTCACTCGACCAAGGGGATTGTTTTGACGTCTGAGGTGGAGCATCACACCTATCATCAGCTCCTCACTTTACCACACAGACCCCAGTGCTACTCATACGCTGGGTGGGCGATGGCCGGTATCGACTGAGTTAAACCAAAAGACTTGACTATTCAGTTGAAAATTGTTATCGCTAGAAAATTTTGCACTTAGCTAATGTATATATATATATATATATATATATATATATAGAGAGAGAGAGAGAGAGAGAGAGAGAGAGAGAGAGAGAGAGACGCGACAGAGAGTTGTTGATGGCTTAGAAACCAGAATTGCTGTCGGATGCACGGCGTCACCTGATGATGGTAGGTAAGCTGAACGGGAAAATAAGACGAAGGTGGGGTCGAGGCAAGCAAATTTGACGGCGGGAGAGGCAGCGCTCTGATTGGCCAATGAATTTGAAGAAATATTTAACATGGACGCTGACAACAGCAGGTGGCAAATTGTCGCGTTCAGGAACACGCGTACGCGAGATTCTAATTTTGTACGATTGATTAATATGGACAATGGTGAGAAAAAGTCATTCACGCCTCGGCTCCACCGAGACGCCGATCGAACGCGCAACTCAAGCGCACACACATATACACACGCGCACGTACGCACGCACACTGAAATAAAAATTTAAAAACAAACAATCAAACCAGACTCGTATATATATATATATATATATATATATGTGTGTGTGTGTGTGTGTGTGTGTGTGACTTACCGGTAAAAATATTGGGTTGGTCTCAATATTTGGTTGGTATAAGTGTTACGCGGATAAGTCAGTGTTATAACAAATATAAAGTGCCCAATACGTAAGTAGAGCGGATTTATTATCATAGTGTGTACAGAAATGACCTACTCGAGTTTCACCATAAGGATCTTCAAGGTTACATGAACTTCCACAGTTAGTTGTAATTAATCAATATCTTGTTTAATTCAGTGGATTTAATCCTGAAGATCCTTATGGTGAATCTCGAGTAGGTTATTTCTGTACACACTATGATATATATATATATGATGGTAGGTGTGGCGCTCCACCTCAGACGCAAAAACGATATCCTTGGTCTGGCAGATACCGACTTTAGGCCACTCCGACAACTTAATTTTTTTTTAAACTTCGTAGGAAATGAGTCGTAGGAAATGAACGCGTCGATCCGAGTTCAAATCATGGACGAGGCTGTTTGCATTTCACATAGCACTAATACCTTTGGAAAAGATATGAATCCAACTACTCTCCCTCCAGCTATGGGTAACTAGTAAGGTAAACTGGACTCTTTCACCTTGGTTAGGCAACCAGTCTAGGAGAATGAAAACTCTGAATTCAACCCTGTTAAACTCCGTTGAAAAATTGACCATGTGTCACATCCTGCTCATACAGAGGAGTTGGTATATATATATATATATATATTATAAAAAAGAAGGTCCGCAAAATGGATTATGTTTTTAGAAAAAGATTTCTTATCTTACATATGCGACACGTGTTTCAGATCTTCTGCTATCTTCTTCAGGCTTTGGTCAATAATATGAAATTTTCTTTTCATGTGGTCCAGTTCTGCTTTCTAAGACTGGCTATGTCAATCATAGGAAATCTCATCAGGGACAATTCATGCAAATTCCGGGAACAAACAACGTGTCTTGTGCAATCTGTAACAAAGTCTGTAAGTCAGCTTCTGGTCTTAAGAGAAATATGGTGGTGTATAAGCATCAAATTTTATCATCTTATACAACGGGAAGGACGTCCTTATTATGTCATATTTGCATCAAACTTTGTGGATTGCAGATCCACAAAGTTCAAAGCGGGTTTGATGAGTCATTTAAGGGCTCATGAGAGGAAAGATTCTGGTGGTGGTGTTAGAGGATTGTGAGGGACTGCAGTGATCAGTAAAGATTATGCTATTGCTATCTATGTATGTATGTATGTATCTATCTATCTATCTATCTATCTATCTCAGTCTGTTAATATCTATCAATCTTTCTCAGTCTATCTCTCTCTCTCTCTATCTATCTATCTCAGTCTGCTAATATCTATCACTCTATTTCAGTCTATGTGTTTATCTATCTATCTATCTATCTCAGTTCCCATTCATAACGTTCTTGGTCCGAGCAGGCCGCAGAGAAAAGAAGATACATATTCAGAAAAGAGACTTGATACCATAAGGAGAGCAAACATTTAGTCACAGCTGTCGAAACACTCAAAATAAGCAGCGTGATCCAAATGTCAAAAAAAAAAGAAAGTCCACTGACATGGTGTAACCTCAAACGGATGGACTCAAAGAGAATCAAATTCCGAATAAAAAAAATGGGGACTATGCAACATCGAAATAGACGCCCGTCAAACTCAAATTATAAAAGTCAATGAATTCTCATCGGCACAATCGGTAGATATGAAGACTGCTTGTCTCGAGTATTTCCTGGTTGCTTTGCATATAGCCTCTCACCGGCTATACACACGGAAAGGCGGGAGTTGGAAATACTTGCCGTGACTACAAAGAGATATTGGAGATTTAAAAAACTGCAAAAAAAAACTGCAAAAAAAAACTGCAAAAAAAAAACTGCCCCCCAAAAAATCTGCCAAAATAAAACTGCCAAAAAACTGCAACCCCCACAAAAAAAAAACAGAAAACAAAAAAGAAAACAACAATACCAGATTACTACAATATTAAAATAGATTCAATGACTGAAAAATATATTAATTTTTGACCAGTTTTTCTTTCATCTTATTCCTCTTGGTTTACACTTAATAGTAATAGATATTATAGTCTTAAATTATGTGAATTTCTATGATTAAACATTGTCAATTTTTTACTAGTATTTCTTTCATTTTATTTCTCTTGCTTTACATAAAGCTCCTGGTTCGATACCGGCCCTCGCCAACTCAGCGTATGAGTAGCACAGGGATCTGTGCGGTAAAGTAAGGAGCTGCTGGTAGATGCAAAAACAATCTCTTTGGTCTAGCGCTAGTGAAAAGGGGATAGACCCCCTCACTAATTGCTGATACCGACTTTAGGCCACCCCGATGAGTTTACTTTTTTAAACTTTTTAGTAATAGATATTATAGTCTTAAATTATGTGAATTTCTACGAGTCACTGCGTGTTGACTGCGTGGAAAAGGGTTGGACATGCCATGTTATTCCTATTGAGGTTGGGTGTTGTGGATATCTCGGACACTCAGTCATTTCGTTTCTTTCAAAAATAGGAATCACTGGCCGCTGTTTGAAAATTGCCTAACATCGTCTTCAAACGACGGTGCAAAATGCATCTATCTGGATCTAGTCGAGGTTTAAAAGTCTTCAGCACGAATGATACGCGCGCGGAATCATCATTCCCGTGTTGTTACGTAATATCTGCAATCGCGTAATCAAGTCAACGGTCGAAAACAATGGCGTTTTTAAATAACAAACTGCACTGATAACAAAACTTCTCCGATGAACGGATCTTATAATTTCTTCTCAGCATTATTTCATCTTATTTTTAGTAATACCATGTTCGGTGGCGAAAGCTGCTTGATAGCGCTAGGAAGTGGCAGTCCTGCCTTAGCTACCGAAACTGTGTTATCACTCCTAGTTGGTAGCTGATGAGGGCAGGGTATCGCACGTGCTATCACACGCTGTATGACGGAAAATTTATTAGTGGTTATCAATTTTTGACTAGTATTTCTTTCATCTTATTTCTCTTGCTTTACACTTAATATTAATAGACGTAATAGTCTTAAGTTGTCTAAATTTCTTAGATGAAGCATTGTCAATTATCATTCATTTTTGACTTAGGAGAAATAGATGTAATAGTATTAAGTTGTCTTAATATCTTATCGAAATCGCTATTCAGTAGTAATAGAGCTGCTTGTTAATCATTACAACACGATGGGACACCCATGCTTACGTGGGAGTAAATAAGTAGTAAAGTCGACGTCCTACCATCAGTTCCCCACTTTACCGCTGTGAAACTATGTTGGCCACGGTACCAAACGTGGTCGTGAATCCAGGCACGGTACCAAATGTGATACTGTTACATGCCCATATTGCCATCGATCAATCTCAACCTCAAAATGTACACATTTTTTTTAATCCTTATAAGAGTGGCCTCTTCGAACGGAGAATACAAAATGAAGGAATATTTGAATATAAAATGTAGGAATTCACCTAAAGACAGTTTCACCGAAAAATCAGTTCAGGCAGCAAGTATAAAGATGAAATTCTAATTTTAACAAAGAGATACAAAGTATAAACAATTTCCTGTTCAGCTGACATTCTCAAAAAACAAAATAAGATATGTATATGTATATTTTTTATTACAAGTAAAAAAAAAAAAATGAATCCTTGTATGGATATATGTTTGCACCTACAGAGCATACAGTATGGTTATACAATGAGATTTTGAGGATCCCAGATGAATCATCCCTTACCAGTCATTTGGATACCTTACACACACACACACACACACACACACACACATATATATATATATATATATATATATATATATATATATATATATATATATCCTTTATCTATTTCACATACACATACATTCGTGCATACATAGTTACACACGAACAACTTATGTCTTGATATTACAAAAAGTCTCATTATTTATACCGTAAGCGTCATTCTTCTGCGGAAACCAGTACATGGACGTGCTAATGTGGACCGCCCAGCAAGGACCTACATTGACCAGCTCTGTGCGGATACTGGATGCAGCAGAGAACCTCCGAGGAAAAGAAACGATAGAGATGGTTGGTGAGAGATTGTCATGATAATCCGTGCTAACTGCATGACATGATCATGATGATCATAATATATACTCAAACCTTCTGCTACGGGCAAGGATGTGGCACCATTATATAACTAGTGATAATATTATTATTAATATATTATTATTAGTAGTATATTAATATTATTATTCTATTATTTCTATGCTAATGTGGTTTGGAGCCCAAGACTAATCAAGGACACAAAACTCATTGAGGGAGTTCAGAGGAGAACTACTAAATTAGTGAATGATTTTTTTTTAAAACTTTCGTATGAAAAAGACTTAAACATTGACTTACCAAGTTTGGTTTATCGACATACAAGAAGGGATATGATTGAAATCTATAAATATACACATGGATTTTATTCAACGAACTTTGATCTACTAAATATTGCTCAAAATATCAATACCAGTGGTCATGAATTAAAACTCTTTAAAAATTTAGTAAAGCAAATGCAAGACAAAATTATTTTAGTAACAGCAGAGTGGTGAATATATGGAATAAACTACCATCATCAATAGTGAATGCCTCATTTCTAAACTCTTTAAGGTAATGTTAGATAATCTGTGGAAAGAGTAAATATTCTGTGGAATTAAAATGAATTTTTATAAGTAACAGCTGACAGGTCTCAGCTAATATACTAGCTAAAAGGATATTATTATTATTTACTCTTTTGAGTTTTCACATCAGCTAACGCTGATGGTCTTTCACAAAAGTCTGAGCGACAGCATGTCTCTTCAGGTCTCCAGGACTCTTCTGAGTATTCTGGCAGATTGCAGCAGTGCAGTGTTCTGAATGGTTTCAATCCTTCCTTTGATATCCAAACTTTCCAAACCCTTTTCCAATCCCTTTGGGACTGTTCCAAGTGCACCAACCACAATCGGTATCACTTTCACTTTCATATTCCATAACTTTTTCAGTTCTCTGGCAAGGTCCAGATATTTGTCTATTTTTTCATTTTCCTTTAACTTCACCCTGTGGTCTGCTGGCACTGCAAAATCCACCAGTTGACAAGTTCTTTCTTTTTTGTTTATCAACACTAGGTCTGGCCTTCTTGCTGGGATAAGGTGATCCGTTTTTATCTCAAAGTCCCAGAGAATTTTGTGCGTTTCGTTCTCAAGAACAGATTCTGGTTTATGCATATACATTTTGTTGTGTGGTCAAAATTTAATTTTTTGCATAATTCCCAGTGGATCAGTGGATTATTATTATTATTATTATTATTATTATTATTATTATTATTATTTGCAGCAGTTTTTATGCGTTTTATGCATAGTATAATTCCCAGTTCAACATCAAACGATAAAAAACACAAAAGTTTTCGTAATTTGTAATAGTTACTTTTTTTGTCCAAATCATTAGTTAATTGTGAATAAATGTGAATTCTTTTTTGTCTTTTTAATGGCCGCGGAGCAGCAGACAAAGTGCACACTCTGTTGACTCGTTACTTGCGACGCAAAGACGTCAAACCAGTTTAGCACAACAACAAAAAACAGCCATCTTCCAAAGCCGACGTTTTATCGAAAACCATATGGAAAAAGAATATTGGTTTTATAAAACCATAAAGATGCTTTGATTCATATTCAGAATATATATATATATTTAAGAAATGGATATAAAGTAACCTACTCGAGTTTCATCATCTCAATCGTCAGGGTTACCTCCGCTGAATTAAATGAGTTTTCAGATGATGAAACTCGAGTAGGTTACTTTATATCCATTTCTTAAATAAATTTTGCTCTACATTGTATTGAGCACTTTGTATTTGTTTTTTCACGGTCTTAACCCCTGGATACTGTGCGCTCCCAACGATCGTACCCGTACCCACCGGTAAGCCACTACTCATACATAAATATATATATATATATAATGGATCCTCCCGTCGATTTCGACGTATGAGTGTTCATACAATGAACGTCCACACAGTGATTTGTTTATAGTGGTGAAGGCTTGTGTTGGACCATCCACACTTTTTGGCACAGTCGATAGGAATGAATTGGTGCATCAAGGGTTGCCACAAACCCAATCAACGACCGACCTCAGGAATGTTGAATTCGGAGCTATCCCTCTCCTAGACTGGTTACCTACCCAAGGCTGAAGGGCCCAGTCTGCCCTAATATTTAACTCATAGCTGAAAGGAGAATATATGGATTCATACCTTTCCCAAGAGTATTAGCGCTGTAGCGTTAGTTTCGTATTTGCCTGGGAGAGTTGTCTGCCCGGTTTAGTTTGCTGGTGCCCGCTAGGGGAATTGGTATTTAAGCGGCTGGTTCAAAAGGCTTCTCTCTCTTTTCCGGTACCAGTAACTACGAGCCTCATGGAGTAGACCGTGTCTACTCCTTCTCGTTGGGGCTTTTGGCCCCCCTTACATTACTGTAAGTTCTTCACACAGCATGGACTATCCCTAGTCTCATGTCTGTACTTTTATATGTTATTCTGTACCATTCATGAATGTGTCTTCATCTTTATTTATGTACTCTTTGTTTATGTACCCTTTTACCTATGTACTTTGTATCTCGTCATATCCATGTGCTGTACTATATTAAATGTTTTGTCTGTTAACCCTCGTCGGAGTTTTGTATTCAAAGTATATATAACTTTGAACCATTCTTACAGCGCTATGTGAAATGCCAACAGATTCGTCTAGGAATTGAACTCGAATCAATGAGTCCATTTTCCACGACTCTAACCACTAGACCACGTGCCTCCATATCATACGTATGTATGTATGTATGTAGTTATACAAGGTGAGTCATAAAAGTATCGAGATTGAAGTTGTATTTACCAAGATAGAAATGAACAATGAATGGAACTTTAATTTTTTTCAGGATACAAGGAGTGTCATAAAAGTATCGAGATTGAAGCTGTATTTACCAAGATAGAAATGAATAATGATTATGCTAACATCTATCTGTTTTAAACTGTGGGGTTTAAAAGTATAATTCAATTGAAATCATTTTAGAATTAAAATGAAGACAATTGTAAAAGACACTTTATAAACATTGGTCTTCATAAGGGCACATATTTTTGTTGAATGAAAAAAGGAGGAAAATATGTGTTCTGATGAAGACCAGTGTTTATAAAGTGTCTTTTCTAATTGTCTTTATTTTAATTTTAAAATGATGTCAATTGAATTACACTTTATAAGCTCCATGGGTTGAAACCAGGCCCCGACACTAACTTTTTTCATGACCGTCCCGAACAAAAATTATCAACCGCCCCGAAAGGGGTTTGGACCGTCCATAAATCAAAATATTTTTGTTTAATTCATTAGCATCAACTATACTTGTCAGTCATCAGTAGCATAATAACATGTAATAAAACATTAAGAAAAGCTGAAGCAGTGATAATTCTGGATATCTGGACAAAAATCAATTTCCTAGTGTGTTTTGAGCAAGAAAAAAATACTTTTTTACTTTAAGTTACCCTAGAAGGGTTAGTAGTACATAATTCGGTTCTTTTAAACTATCTCCCTCCACCATTATTCATTAGATGGCTTTGAGAATAGACCTGCGGTGCCGTAGCCTCATTTTGAGGTCAGCATTCGGGCAATCATTGGACGGCCATTATTGGAATGTAGTACTAACTTTTAGGAAAATATTTTACCGTCCCCGGCAAACTGTCCAGGATGACGTATTGATCGTATCGGATGTAATTTTTATCGTCCCCGGGATGACGGGACGCCGTTGATGTCGAGCCCTGGCTGAAACAGATATCTGTTAGCATAATCAGTATTCATTTCTATCTTGGTAAATACAGCTTCAATCTCGATACTTTTATGACACACCTTGTATACATATGTAAATACATACATACATACACACACACATACACACACACACATATATATATATATATATATATATATATATATATATATATATATATATATAGTATGAACAAAAAGTAATAAGACAAACAGGAATATTTTTTATATATGTTATTTATTCTCAACTAGTTTCGACCTTAGGTCATCGTCAGGAGAAAATTTCTTATTTGAAGAAATTGTTTTTAGATTTTTTGAAAGGGAGCATTATGGAAGAACTATAAAAATTTGAGTATTTTTGAGGGTTTGACATGCTATTAAAATCCTGGTAGAAGAGTGTGTTAGTAGTAGCAAGTCCATCTGTTTCGTGAAAAACCTCTTTGAGGTGGGTTATTTTTTGAATGCTCTTATATATGTGAGGTAGGGTTCCCTCATATATATATATATATATATATATATATATATATATATATATATATTGTTTTTCTATTTCTATACCTCATAGATAGATTGATTGATTAATTGATTAATTATTTGATTGAATGATTGAATTACTAACCCCTCCGCAATAGTAGGATGCGACACAAGGTCAATTTTTTAGAGGAGTTCAGGCCGGTTGCCTAACCAAGGGTAAAGAGCCCAGTCCATAGCTGGAGGTAGAGTAGAGTAGAGTAGAGTAGAGTAGAGTAGAGTAGATAGATAGATAGATAGATAGATAGATAGGAGTTGTATCAAAAGTGTTTGGAATGCAATCCAGCCATGAAAATGAGTTTAAATATAAGTCCGCAGCACAATTAAGAAAGATACGGAAAGTTCCGGGAATTCGTATGGTTAACAAATCCATGGTGTTGCGGTCTTTGTCATATCGTAAATGAACCCCCTATTGTGAAAAGTTAATCAATCAGGATTTTGTATTTTCTGTAGACAGTATAAGTATATAATAAATGTAAATGAATCCCACAGTATGATATATATATATATATATATATATATATATATATATATATATATATATATATAAGTAAAGTCGTCGGGGCGGCCTAAAGTCGGTATCAGCAATCAGAGAGGGAGTATATCCCCTTTTCACTAGGGCTAGACCAAGGAAATTGTTTTGGCATCTAAGGTGGAGCGCCACACCTACCATCAGCTCCTTACTTTACCGCACAGATCCCTGTGCTACTCATACGCTGAGTTGGCGAGGGCGGGTATCGAACTAGGAACCTTGTGGTTTCTGGCCGAATGCTCACGTAGTTATTTATTATTGGAGAAATGAAAATAAAATGCTCGATTACAGGTGGAAGAGCTGTATTTATTTGTTATATAGTACAATAAATTTGGAGAGAGATTGTTACCATTGGTTTCAAAGCAGCGTATTAGACACTTCTCGTCAAGACAGCGCGCCTGTGAAAGGCTTTCATAGGCGCGTTTGAAACCAATGGTAACAATTGCACTTTAGATATATAATAAATGAATCCGACCGTATGATTGAAAATAGATAGAAAAAACAAATGATGATATTAGTATGCTGACAGATATCTGTTTCGACCTTTTAATAACAACGGTCTTCCTCAAGAGCAACTATATTTATGAAAGAAAAAGGGAATAGTTAACTGTTTGGCACGAAAGGTTAACGGAATATTTTTTTAAATTTTATAAAAATGCGTATTTTATATTAGATAGATAGATAGATAGATGTTAATTAATAGATAGATAAATACTATTTTATCACTGGTTCCTGTCAAGAATGACAATAAGGGTAATAGTTTTACGCTGCTACTACCAGACCAAGTAATGCGGATCTGTTTGTCCAATTTCGTTTCCCTTGTATGAAAACGTTAAAAGACATGGCATTTTTCTATTACACCTACCACACACATACTCGCTTATATACAGGAAACATTTTTTTCTTTTATACAATCATTATGGAACCGAACAGACGTCTCCTGACTGACAATTCTCTTTTCAATCCTTTCAAGTTGGAGGCTAAATCTTTAAATGTCCTTCAGGAGATTACTTTTCTAAAAAAAACAAAAGTACGTACATTGGTTTTCCTACCACAACTACTGTCTAGACGCATGACACTTCATCTTTCCAGACTTCAGTTCGATTACCGTACTGTCGGCTGCGGCAGTAGAATACACTAAATGCGCCTCTACAGAGGAGTAAAATCCCCCAAATAGGGCCATGTGTTGGCCGTGGGTGGGTGGCAACCCGTGATGTTAATATATATATATATATATATATATATATATATGTGTGTGTGTGTGTGTGTGTGTGTGTGTGGAGAAAATGTAGAACAAACAGTTGTTGTTATGATGGATGGACATTTATTAATCGAAGTGTCGATGTTCGAACATTTCGGTTCATAAAGGAAACCTTCTTCTTTTCCAAACTCAACACATTCAAAACATTAAACATCTTTTAACTACATAAATCATGTTTCTCCTTGACTAGTTTCATTGTCCTGAAGAAGGTTTCTTTTATAAACCGAAATGTTCGAACATCGACACTACGATTAAAACATTTTTGGGGATGTATTCTGTGTCATTAAACTAAATAGGAAAAATCCTTTAGCAAACATTGATTTGCACAGCTTTAGTATAACACACACACACACACACATATATATATATATATATATATATATATATATATATACCTACATCGGTTTTACCTCAACGACATTGTCACGTCGTCTAACTCTCCATTTGACAGATAATAGCTCCATTTCACAACACGTAAAATTACATTCATACCACCATTCTAATTACCGAAATATCCTAACGGAAAATACACACATTCTGCACAAAAGAAAAAATAAACAAAAACTCCAAATACTAGAAGCTTTATACATAAAACAATACAAACCATCCTTAAACAAAATTAATTTCCAATGCAGTACACATATTTTAAAATGCCTATAGCACCATTCCCATCAATTCTCCTTCTACCAGCCTCCACATCCATTAATATAATTTGAAAAACTGGAACACATCATCCCTGATGATGGCACTTCGAAGTGCCGAAAGTACTCGGGACATGAACTTTAGTGGACTAATCCACGAATTCCACCCAAATATTAAAAAGTTGACCAGAAAACTTGAAAAAAATCACAAATAAAATTGTTAAACAGGAGATGTGTCTTTTGTTTAATTAAACATGCATAAATGAAAGAATGTTGCCCAAACACACACACACACACACACACACACACACATATATATATATATATATATATATATATATATATATTATATATATGAACAATCTTAATGCTTACTAATCAATAAATAATAAGTCAGTTTTCTAAAAAAAAAAAAAAGCTTCGTTTTTCTCTATCTCTAACAATTCCTTACATTTTCTTTCAAACATTCACTTTCTGTTCTTCACTGTCTTGTAGTCATAGTAAAAGTTTTCATTGTTAAAAACCGGTTGCAATTCTGACGTCATTCCCTGTGGTAATTCGTCTCTCCATAAGGAATAATCTTTCAATGCGTTCTCTGTCTAGCTGTTTCGCTAAACAGGAATTTTGACTGTGCGCACCTGCTCACACTTCCCGGTGATTTAAGCAATTGGAAAAATGAAAGTTCCGTCTCTGCTAGGGAGTTGCTTTGTTTGTTGTTTGTTGTTGTTGTTTTTGTTGTTGTTGTTGTTGTTGTTGTTGTTGTTGGGGTTGGCGGTCGGCATTGTCTTTGATCTTCGAAAGCATTTATTATAAATCCTTACCTATTTCTCTGAATTTTTGAAGATGAGGCTAGATGATTATTATTATTTGTATTATTCGAACTATTGCCTTCATCTTTATTGTTATCTGTACAACGTTTCGGCCGATGTGCCCTCCGGCCTTCTTCAGGTATTTCTTGTCGGACTCGGGAACCTTCTCGGACTCGGGAATCTTCTTTTCAAACTAGAGAACCTTCTTGTCGTAATCGGGAGCTATCAAGGAACTTTGAACCTAACCCTTTATTCAATCCACGGGTGGTATCCTGTTCTCATTCCACTATCCGTAGCTGGGGTAGAGGCGTTAAGCTGTGTAAATCATTATTGGACACATGGCCTAGTGGATAAAGGAGTTAGGTTAAGACAGTTCTAAGTGACAGTTATCTCTATACTGCAAGTTCAATCCTGGTCACGGGCAGCAGTAACATAGAATAATAAAACACAGCTTAACGAGTCCGACAAGAAATACCTGAAAAAGGTCGGAGGGTACATCGACCGAAACGTTGTATAGATAACAATGAAGATGAGGACAATAGTCCGAATAATACAAATAATACAAATCCTTAGTTGTTTGTATATATATTTACCAACCCCTCCGCACGAATACAAGGTCATTTTCTTAAGCGGGGTTTAACAGATTTGAATTCAGAGTTATACTGGTTATCTAGCCAAGATTAAAGATCCCAGTCTGTCCTACTATTTACACATAGCTGGAGGGAGAGTGATTGGATGCATATCGTTCCCAAGAGTATTAGTGCTATGGGAAATGCAAACAGTTTCGTCCAGGATTTGAACTCGGGTCGACGAGTCCATTACCAACGACTCTAGCCATTATACCACTCACTTCCAACCTGTTTGGAGGTACACCAAAAAGTTCGTAGCCTAAAAAATAAAGCAACACAGTTCACCCATCTCTTCTCTCTTAATCTCATATATATATATATATATATATATATATATATATATATATATGTAAAGAGAGGAAGTAAATCCGACGGTATGTAATATATCAAGAAAAATGAAAAAACACAGGTTTAAATGGGTTAAGTGGTGAGTTTATTGGCCGACGCTGCAGTGTTTCGATCTATTAAATAGATCATCTTCAGGGCATAAGATAAGAAATTATATATCACAGAATGATGAGAAAAAAAAGTGAGTGGTAATCCTTCTTATTCAGTCTGTTTAAAAAAATTTTCTGAAGTTTGAAAAAAGGAGACGGTTTTGAAATATGACATCAAATATTCTATTTTAAGGTGTGAGTATGTAGCGCTGTTAGTGTGTGTATTGAAGGAAACATTGGGCATTTTTTAGGTATGTGGTAGTGTGTGTGTGTGTATAAATTTTTTTCTGTAGCGATAAACGACAGCGGAAGTGAAAACTCAAGGTTGTGTGTGTGTGTGTGTATGTGTGTGTGTGTGTGTGTGTGTGTATTGGTAAGAGGTAGGGGAGAGGTGTGTGTGTATATTGCAGCGTCGGCCAATAAACTCACCACTTAACCCATTTAAACCTGTGTTTTTTCATTTTTCTTGATATATTACATATACTAGCAAATATATGCACCCTCCGGGTGCAAGTATTTAAGTTTTAATGTAATAAAATATATTAAATTAGAAAGGCTAATGAAACTAAATAAGAATACAGATAAAAAGATTTGAAACAGAGGGAGTATAATAAAAGATTTGAAACAGAGGGAGTATAATAAAAAATGGAACAACTGAAACTTACTTTTCAATCACTCTCGTCTTTCATTGTTATTTTTTCTAATTTAAGTATTTAGTTAAAAGAGGAAGTAAAGAATAAAATGACAGTTATTTTTCCTTGTTAATGGATTTCATTTAAGATTCATTGAAGAGATTTTTGCTTATATTCATTAAAATAAAACCAAACAGTTAGAAATCAATAATACTAAGCACATATTTATTAAATTCGATTTTTTAATATTAATATGCAAATTAGCCTTCCCATTCACATTGTAAACCGCTATTTTGTTGTATATATAAATATAATTGCATGTTGTTGGTATATAGACATAGTTAACAGTATTGATAATGTAAGACAATTTTATTAATAATTGAGGTTTAGATAAAAATAAAATCATGGAGAATGTGATGTCAATAACTAAGAGAATTGTGACTGAGTAGGAATATAGTTTCGGTTACAGACAGAAAAACACACAATCTCCATTATAATAAGATATATATATAATATTATCATAATGGAGATTATGTGTCTATCTCTAACCAAAACTACGTCACCAATATCACAATTCCTTTAGTTATTTACGCCATTCCGATTATTTCATTTTTATCTAAATTTCAATTGTTTATGAAATCGATTTATTTTATTAATACTTATTTAGTATTAATAAGATGCAATTGCATTCATATACACAGCGTTCGGCTAGGAATCACAAAGTTCCTGGTTCGATACCGGCCCACGCCAACTCAGCGTATGAGTAGCACAGGGATCTGTGCGGTAAAGTAAGGAGCTGATGGCAGGTGTGGCACTCCTCCTCAGACGCGAAAACAATTTCCTTGGTCTAGCGCTAGTGATAAGGGGATAGACTCCCTCGCTGTCTGGCTGATACCAACATTAGGCCGCCCCGATGACTTTACTTTTTACTTTACACAACAAAATAGTGGTTTACATTGTGAACGGGAAGGCTAATTTGGATGTTGATCTTTAAAAAAATTACTTTAATAAGCATTTGCTTGGTATTATTGATTTCTAAAATGTTAGTTTTATTCTAATAAATATGAACAAAAATCCAGTCGATAAGTCTTAAAAGAAATCTATTAACAAAAAGAAATAACTGTCATTTTCTTCTGTACTGTCTAATTTAGTTAAATCAGGAAAATCTAGCAATGACAGCCGGGAGTGATGGGAAGAGCTAGGCCCTGTATATATCCTTAAGAAATTAATAAGGTTTACATAGCGGAGTTTGCGTTATGCCTCCTCGGTTGCTACGAAGGTTGAATTTTGATAATGTGAGTTTTCCTTCTCGGTTTGTTGGTTGGTTGGTTGGTTGGTTTCTACGACATGTCACCCTTGTTGGGTTATTATATGCCAAATATATTTTGTTTGGCTCATTCTTGTTGGGTATAAATTGTTTTTAAACTCAATTATTTTTAAACACGTTTTTAAAACTTATCTGGTTCTTATTCTATGGCGAAGACGTCGGGTTAGCTCAGTCGGTAGAGCGTTCGGCTAGAAACAACAATGTTCTTAGTTCGATACTGGGCCCTCACCAACTCAGAGTATGAGTAGCACAGGGATCTGTGCGGTAAAGTAAGGAGCTGATGGCAGGTGTGGCACTCCTCCTCAGACGCGAAAACCAATCTCCTTGGTCTAGCGCAAGTGAAAAGGGGATAGATTCCCTTGCTGGTTGGCTGATACCGACTTTAGGCCACCCCAACGATTCTATTTGAGTAAGCGCAATCAGATCTATTTAACCCATAGATGGAACCCTAACAGGAACTAAACTGCATTTAATGGTGAAGTTCCGGTTCTGGAGCTCTAAGAAGTAAGGATTACCCCTTCATCACCATTACTCCCTGGTCCACCCTAACCCGGAGTGGTAGAAACTGTGAGGTTTCCATCTATCGGTTAATAAAAAAAAGGCATTGTTGATTTATTCTGATATAAGGTGTGTGCTAGATCCCCGCTTATACTTATAGATTGGCCAGTGTCACGTGATTGACTCTTCTAACCAATCACTGGCAGTACTACTGGCCTGATAAGATACTTAAACCCCCCATGTTGGTCACACATCAAATACACTCTTTGACGACGGACGCATATAGGATTGCCGGGAACTTTACCAATACTCACAAAGGACTTATACGATTACCAGTAACTGAGGACACTTTAGTAACCAAAGGATTCACATTGTCGACCGACTCTTTATCAAGGATTCCACCAGATAAGCGCTTCTGCTATAAGGCCAAGCAATGGCCCTTAAACACTTAACAGGCATGAGTTTTAAAAAAATGTGTTTGAAAAATTGAGTTTTAAAAAAATTTGAATACCCATCAAGAATGAATAAAGCAAAACGTCTTTGACATAAAATAACCCAACAAGGGTTGATATGTCGTAAAATCTAACTAACCAACCAACCGAACAGGAACACCCAGCCCAGAGAAAAAATGTTTTAAAGAATGGACATCGTATTTAAAAATGACGCAAGTCTTTTTTTTTTTCCTTGGTGAAATCTGAGTCATCATATTGTCAAATTCAGTTTATTTATTGATTGTATGATTGTTAATGTAATATTGAATTTTACGTCACCAGTCAATCAATGCATAATTCAATTTAATCAAAAATGCCAAAGTTGAGTTGGTAATGAATCATCGCATCCGACTTCGATAGGAAATACATCCGTTATCCATCCATTTCTGACGCATTGTTCTCGTAGATCTTCATATTTTTCCAACTTGCGCTGATATGTCCAGTCAAGATTTCCCTCGAAAGGGACTTTTAGTTCAATGATGAAACATTTTTCTTGGTTGACAGACCAGACAATATATAAATATATATATATATATATATATATATATATATATATATATATACAAGGTATGTCATAAAAGTATCGAGATTAAAGCTGTATTTACCAAGAAAAAAATGAACAATGTATGGAACGTTATTTTTTCAGAATACAAGGTATGTCAAAAAGTACCAAAAATCTCGATACTTTTTTGACTCACCTTGTATATTAGTCTTTGTATGTATATATATATATATATATATATATAGAGAGAGAGAGAGAGAGAGAGAGACAGAGACAGAGACAGACAGACAGAGAGACAGAGAGAGACAGAGAGACAGAGACAGAGACAGACAGACAGACAAAGGAAGAAGGTTCATCTTATTTTGTCCCGCTACATATTCATATTTTTTATTTATCTAAGGATGAGACACCCTCTCCGGTACTCAGCGTCTCTCTCTCTCTCTCTCTCTCTATATATATATATATATATATATATATATATATATATATATATATACACTCACACGCGTACACACACATGCACGCATGCACACACACACACACACACATATATATATAATATATATATATATATATATATATATGGAGGTTGTTTAAAAAGGTGAAAATGAATTTTATTTATGGACTATACTCCCTTACACTTCCTCCCTCGCTTACTATGTGTTAGGAATGGAGAGGGGGACAGAAAGACACACACATTGTGATGGATGGAGGCAGAGGTAGTATATATATATGTGTGTGTGTGTGTGTGTGTGTGTATGTGTATGTGTGTGTAGGGGGTGAAAATTACTCTTAGGGGAACGAAAAGAGAAAAAAAGGAACGTGTACCACTATCCTCAAAACCAGCTATATATATATATATATATATATATATATATATATATATACACGTTTTATGTGTGTATGTTTGTGTTTGAGGTGGGGGGTTGCTTTAAAGGTGAAAAATGAATTTTCCCGTACGTATAAAAGAACATACTTAATCATTGAGGTATTCATAGACTGGCTGTGTAAAATTTAATATCACTAACTGGACAGACATGATTAATCGAGATTTTGATCAAGCGATGTTTATATTGACTTCTCGGAGGTTATTATGCAAATGAAAGGCGATATAATCAAATTCATAATCGTGTGAGTGCGTCACAGTGACAGAAGCAATTCTTTGTGTGTGCGGGGGGTCGGGAGGGAGAGAGTGCGGTTCAAAAACGAAGAAGCAACAAGTGCGCGTACGCGTGTCTCACTCTGTCTACCTGGCCGTGAACTGCATTTGAAACGTGAGTCATCGTTTCGAGTCAGTTAATCGATGAGTTCATCTAGCGTCCACCGGCACGAAGCAGCCGTTGGTGTCGCCTCCGAATGGGCCAAGGGGTTTGGGGTTGACGGATATAGAGTCGGTGTAGGGTGTGGGTGTGGAGGAATGAGTGCGGGGGAGATGGTTGTAATTGGGAACCGGGTCAGTCTCAAAAGACGGACGTAACCCCGCTTAACCCTCTGACAGTCTCAGATAACCCACCTTCTGCCTTTCTTTGCTCCGTGCCCCCAAAATATATATATATTTTTAGATAAATACAGAGACTCTTTATTTTTCTTTACTCTCAGTCCCCCACCCAAGACCTGAATGGCTGACATTGAAGCATGTGTAATAAAGGTAGCCCGGTAGCAGTGCTCTAGCTCGTAAAGACTCAGGGGGCAGAGATCGCTCCACTTTGAGCACATTCTTCAACCCTCATTTTTATCCCTTCTTTTTTTTAAAACTTTTCTGTTCCCTTATTCGATATATATATTTACCAACCCCTCCGCACGAGCGGGATGCGACACAATGTCAATTTCTTAAGCGGAGTTTAACAGGTTTGAATTCAGAGTTTTCCTTCTCCTAGACTAGTTACCTAGCCATGGTTAAAGAGTCCAGTCTGCCCTGCTATTTACCCATAGCTAGAGGGAGAATTAGATTCATACCTTTCCCAAGGGTATTAGCGCCATGTGAAATTCCAACAGCTTCGTCCAGGAATTGAACTCGCGTTGACGAGTCCATTTCCTACGACTCTAACCATTAGACTACGCGCCTCCATTATTCGATATATAGCCCTGTAAGTAAAGCTTCGAATACACCGACCTGGTGAGAGGTCAGGGAATTTCCTTTCGTCGGAGTAGAGGAAATGACATCACATGATAGGGTCAGAAATTGTAATTCAATGATTAAGTATATCTTTAAATAAAATATAAATGACGTGATTTGCTAAACTTCAAATTAATATTTCAAAGCCAAAAAACAAATAAAATAAAATCAAGTAATCAAATTAAAGTAAAACGATAAATAATTTAAAAAAATAACATTATTAATTCAAAGCGTAGCCGTTCGAATATGAAATTATCATAGTATACTATACGATAATAATTTGATGAAAAATATAAAAATAATATACTATACTAAGTAGAGTATATTATTTTTTAAATCGAAAAGTGCACTAACTTGAGAAACATTTCGTAAATAAAGAAAACTAAATGCAAACAAGGCTTCGAATACACCGACTGTATTCTCTTCAGAGGTGTAAGTAACTCCTTCAAAAAATATGACGCTAGACTGCATCTAAACATATCAAACGTTGTAATTATTAAATTATCATAGTGCGGTATATCCACAGGTCCTAGGAGTTTAAAACTAATAAGATAACATTGGAACTTTGTTTTTTTCGTAAGCCTAGTGAGAGTTTAACTATACCTGATAAGTATCAAGCTTGAAAATTTTTGTTAAATTTGGAAAAAAATACACAATACGGGAAAAACTTGTTTTCTATTATAACCTTAATTTTGATTTTAATTTCAAATTTTTCTGGTTTTTTTTTTTTTATGGCTTTTAATTTATTTTCAATTTTTATGGTTTTTTTTTTATTTGCAAAAATGTTGTTATCACTTTTATTCATTGCTCATACGTGAATGCATTCCCGTTTTAAAAATTGAATTATACTTAAATAATTTTTGTTTTATTTGTTGTTCTGAAACAAAATGAATCATTGGGTTTCGCAAATAATTTAAGTTTACACACACACACACACACATACCCGCAAATACACACACACACGCACACACACACACAACAGATATATATATATATTATATATATATATATAATATATATATATATATATATAAAGGGAAAGGGGGTTGGAATGAATCCGACAGAATGAGGTCTGAGTTTTGTTCTTTCATTCCTTATATTTTACCTCATATATATATATATATATATATATATATATATATATATAATATATATATATATTGTTAAAGAAAAAAGCTTAAAAATCAGACATTTTCCGGTTATAGATCTATTTCTGCCTACAGGTATCTGCGTATACCTATGAGTTTCATCAGACCGCTAGCTTTATTGAAAATGGTACACAGATGCTTCATGAGGCTTCATATATTTTTTCTGGGGATTACTGTAAAGATGTCGGGCTTCAGTTCATCCCATCGTTTTAGGGGGTGGTTGTGTTTATGACCGGGAAAGGTGTCTTTCTGAGTGGTTTAATGCCCTCAATAAGCTGAGGTATATATATATATATATATATATATATATATATATATATATATATATATATATATATATATCAGTGTGTTTTTTATATATTATCTTATCCTTATATATATATATATATATATATATATATATATATATATATGAGATTTGATCATTTGTTTTAGAAGCATTGCTGAGTAAAGTATATTATTATTCATATTTTTTTGCTGGAAGGCAATTACAATGCGTATATCGTATAGGTTTCCCGGTATATCATATAGGATTACCCGGGAAATCGTAAGTATACATAGCTGATGAGACTTAATAAAGTTGAAACAGCTGTACGATGTTCTACGTGGGGGACAATATTTGCTGAGTTCGCTTGTCATGATTATTTTCAATAATTATCGAATTTTATACGATATACGCATTGTAGCAAGCCAACAAAAACTAATATATATATATATATATATATATATATATATATATATATATATATATATATATAAAAAAGAAGGGTTTACCATTGAAAAAGAGATATATTTACCGAACCCGTCCGCTCCAGGAAGGTAGTAGCACCTGTCAACGTTTAAGTGGGCAACCGGTTGAAATTCAGAATGTTAATGAAGGATAGTGTATCATTTCCTCAAACAGTATAAGTATAATCATCATCATCATCATCATCATTGGGTCGGATATCTATGACAATCTCTAGCAGCTCGATATCTATGACAATCTCTCGCCAACCGTCCCTATCGGCCATCGCGCCTAGCACGTACCCATACAGATGCATATACAATGTGTGTCAAAAAAGTATCGAGACTGAAGCTGTATTTTACCAAGATAAAAATGAAGAACGAATAGAACGCTAATTTTTTTTTCAGAATACAAGGTGTGTCAAAAAAGTACCAAGTTTAAAGCTGTGTTTACCAAGATAGA
>CM042163.1:68782007-68787903 GCA_023376005.1 Doryteuthis pealeii
ATACCCTTCTATTGAAGGTGAGGAATTATTGTTGATGATTCAGTTTGATCATCAACAATAATTCCTCACCTTCAATAGAACCATTAGAAAAAAAACCAATGTAGTATATCAATTTAAATGTCCATTGGGAGAATGTATCTCCAATAACAATATATACATCGGTGTAAGACAGCTACCCTTTCCAGGCGTCTTACGATGCACCTTTCAGACACTAGCTCAATAGCCCAACATTTAAAAACACACACTCTTGTCCCAATACTAAATTCCGAAAAATACTCAACAATAACACCACCATTATAGAAACACAAATATGTAAACAAAGACTAAAGATTTGAGAAGCTCTGCATATTCGACACAAAAATCCAAAACTAAACAAAATAAACTTTGATAATAGCACCAATGTTCTAAAATGCCTATAATTACATTAACAATTTATAAAATCTATATATAATGGAGATAGACTGCATTTTTGTCTGAAGCCGAAACTACGTCACAGCTGACGTCAGATATTCCAAACTAAATTCTAGCGTTTATCAATGAGAACCTAATTTTATAATCAATTTGTGTTATACATAATATTAAAGGAACAAATGCTTTATATACAAGTATTGAGATTGCGTTTGTAATATCTGGTTTGTAATTTGCATAGATAATTTTCAAGGAATCTTTTAATAAATGCAGTGTTAGTTTTACAGTTTCTTTAATATTTTAATTTTATTTTTATTTTTATAATTATTTCATGTATAAAAGTTTTGCGAGAAATTAATTTAAAAATAAAGATACAGCCACTAATTTAGATATTACGTCTAACTTATGGTATTTTGTCCGTGACTACTTCCGTTTCGTTGCGGTAAAAAAAAATATTTTTAAAGTTTTAATAGAGTTAATTTTTAATTTATAGATAAAAAAATTTATAGATAAATATTTATTTTTAATTTTCGCGGGACCTTCACAAATATAACAAGTATTTTTTATTTTATTTCCTATTAGGAATTTAAAAAAGATGTTTACATTTATTTTAATTCAAAAATTTGTTTACGGTTATTCCTTATTAGTAATATTAAAATTAAAATAACAACCAGTTCTGAGCGATGCTTTTCCGCTAAATATGATGACCGTGATTTATTTAGAAATTAAGAAATATCTTTTAATTTAATTTGTCATAAATATACCCTTGGACCTTGTCAAAATTTTTTGATTTAAAAAAAAAAATACAAGTAGGTCTGAATCAGACGACAAAAAAAAAAAAAATGAAAACAAAAAAATGATTTTTACGTGTTTGTTTTTTTAACACTTAGCGCTTCTTCTTAAACTAAAAATAATCTTTATTTTGCGCAATACTTTTAAAATTCATTATTCAACAATGTTTAACCGAAGTTTGGTTTGTATAAACAAAAGCGGTGTTTAAAAAAAAAGTCCCCTATCTAATTCGAGGCCACCGAAATACAATAACAAATGATACAACCATGAAAAAAATTTATAGATAAAATATATTTTTAATTTTTCGCGGCACCTTCACAAATTATAACAAGTATTTTTATTTTCAAAATTATTTTATTCCTATTAGGAATTAAAAAAACTTTTTCAAAATTTGTTTACGGTTATTTCATATTACTAATGTTATTTTTCATCATTTATTTTAAATTAATTGTAGCGAGAAATTAATAGTATTTTGTTCAATGTTTAAACAATACACATTCATCAATAGAGGAATACTATTCTATATTAGATGATTGAAAATAGCATTTTTACTTCGAGTTTTATATAAATTTTGTTTTGTTTTTAAAAATTAAATAAATAAAATAATTCTTCGGACCTGAGCATCTGAAACCCCCATCTAATATTTTTTTCTTCTGGATATTATCGATACACACCAATCTATCAATGTAAAAAAAAATTCAAAAAAGTTATTTATTTTTCGAGTTTTCAGGGGTTGGTTTATTGTAAATCGATCCCCATATCGGACCTAAAAATTTTTTTTTTTTTTCTTCAATGGATTGTTATCGATTACACACCAATCTATCAGATTGTAAAAAAAAAAAGAGGCGCCTCTACCTGAACAGTTGGGCTGAATTTGCACAAGGTGTCAAAATTAAGGTGACACTGAAAAAACAGAACCCACAAATTTTGTAATAAAACTGTTAATTGTAACTAGGGGGGTTTAGGGTTAGGATTTGAGATTAGGGTTGGTGTTGGGGTTTAAGGTTAGTTTAATGGGAAAATAAATAAATAATTTGGGGTTCTGTTTTCTGGGCCACCCTAACTTTGACACATTGCGCCAGTTTCCTTTCGAGCGGTTCTGATAATGGGGCAGCGATTTACTATAAAACTTATATGTCGGCATGAGCACCCCTGAAAAACTCAAAAAATAAAAAAGACATTTAAGATTTTTTTTAAAAACCTGATAGATTGGTGTGTAATCGATAATAATCCATTGAAGGAAACAAAAAATAAATAAATGAATAAATTTTGTAGCGGTTCTGATATGGGGGATCGATTTACGATAAACTTATACGGGGAACTGAGCACCGCGAAAAATAAATAACTTTTTTGAATTTTTTTTTTCTTTTACAATCTGATAGATTGGTGTGCAATTGATAATAATCCATTTTAAAAGAAAGAAAAAAAATTAAAAACAAAAATTTTAGATGGGGGGTTTCCAGATGCTCAGGTCTGCCAATTATTATGTAATGGATATAAAATTTATTAAATCTCTAAGAAAATGAATTAAGAGTCTAACAACATATATTATATTCATTAATTATTGTACAAACATTTTTACATAAACTAGCAAAAAATGCCATCTGTGCGGTTATAAAAATTAATTTTTTGAAAAGATATTGTCTGAGTTAAAATTTCCATATAAGAGGGTTTGTATTATCGGTAAAATCATCAAATTTATTAAAGGATTTAAGAAAAATGAAACCATTTGAAATGGAAAACTTACTTCTGTCCCCCTCAAATCAAAATGTTGCATGCATCTATTGATTATTAATCAAATAATATTTTTATCAATGACAGTGTTTTGATGTAAGCAGTGACAGTTTTAGTTACAGACAAATTGATACTGAATCAATCAAAAGATTTTATTATTGGAAAAACAACATATTTTACAAAGTACCAAACAAAATTTAGTTGCAAATAGATCTATGAATTAGATATTTTTATTTCCTCCGATTAAAAAAAATATATTAGGTATTATTTAGCATTTAAAAATTGATTTAAGTATCATTACTATTTTATGTAATACTTATTTACACTAAAATTAAATGTTTGTTGAATGTAAAATAAACAAGGTGAATATTTATTCTTTTATTTCAAATTTTAAATAATCAAAACAATAAAAAATTTGTATAGTTGATTGTTTTATTCATTGATAAAACCAAATTTATTTTATATATTTCAGGAAAAACTTTGTGTAGAAAGTTAACTTTCCTAATTTCAATTTGTTTTAATGAATTTGATCTAAATCATTAAATGTTGAATGTTTTTAAATTTTTGGCATATTTAGCATTGTTGTTACTTTATTTGATTTATTAATTTTACAGCAACATAGTTTTTAGTTACAGACAAATTGATTGAATCTTATCAAAAATTTATTGATGAAAATTTTTAAAGAATTTATCTTTTACAGAATTTACCAAATAAAATTTAGTTGAAAATAAATCTATAAATTAGATTTTATTTACCCGATTAAAAAAATATTAATATTAGTATGATTAAGTATATTACTATTTTATATATATTTACACTAAAGCTAAATGTTTGTTAAATGTAAAATAAATAAGGTGAATATTTATGTTTTATTTCAAAGATTTTAGAAATAATTCAAAACAATAAAAATCATTTGTGTACTTAATATATTATTCATTGTTTGTTAACTTCCTAATTTCTATTTCAAATTATTTATTTTTTACTATCCTATAATGAATTCAATGATTTTAATTACTAAAATCATTAAATGTGAATGTCCTTTTAAAGTTTTTTGGATATTTGGCATTGTTGTTTTTTACTTTATTGATTTATTAATTTTACAGCAACATGTTTAGTATCTATGAATTATTGTATCTTCAAATTAAGAAAATATTTATCTTTTTTTTTTACCAATTAAAATTTAGTGAAAATAAAATCTAACAAATTAGGATATTGTTTATACCCATTAAAAAAAAATTTATATTGATTTAAGTTTTTTTATTCATGTAATAAACACATAAACTAAATTTTAATGCTCTTTTTAATCATTAATATCATGTGATAAACAAAATTATCATTAAATATTATTCATGGGAAAATTTTTTTGTTGTAGAAAGTAACTTCCTAATTTCTATTCAATTAATTATTTTACTCCTTAATGAATTCAATGAATTTTAATTACTAAAATCATAAATGGGTTGAATTCCTTAAGTTTTGGCAATTTGTTTTAACACTATTAGTTTTTACTGAATTCAATATTTTCTTAAAATTTAAAAACTACAGAATGAAAATAAATCTATAAATTAATATTTTTATTTTACCTCGAAAAAAATATTTTAAAATTGATTTAAGGTATCATTACTTATTTAGCGTTATTAATGTTGTTATAAATAAGTATATTTTATTTGAAATAATCAAACATATATATTGCACAAAACTCACTATTATCAAAAGATTATTATTGAAATAAAACATAACATAAGGACCAAACATAAATTTTCTTTATGTTATTATATAATTATTAGCATTTAAAATTGATTTAAGTGATCATTTTATTGTAAACTTATACACTAAATATGTTATTGTCAAGGTAATATATATATTCAAAGATTAGAAATAATCAATATAAAATCATTTTGTATAGTTTATCTTAATTGAAAAGTCTAATTCTCAAATTGTTTATTTTTTTTACTCCTTTTATGATGATTTTTTTAATGTCCTAAAGTATATTTTAGCATTGTTTGTTTTTTATTACTTTATTTGATTTATTAATTTTTACAGCAAATAGTTTTAGTTACAGACAAATGATTATTAATTAAAAGATAAAATTTTAAGAATTTATCTTACTACAAATAATTTATTATTTTTGGCCTTCTCCGATTAATATTTATATTTTTCTTTTTTATATTATTTATTCACATCAAAGCAGTAAAGTTAAAAAAATAAGAGGATATTATGATTCAAAGAGAAAAAACAAAACAATAATTAATCATTTTTGTATAGTTTTGATTGTTTTATTCATTGAATAAACCAAATCAATTATAGTAATCATTATTCAGTAAAAACTGGGTAGAAAGTTTAACTTTCCTAATTCTATTTAAATTGTTTATTTTACCTTTTAATTATGATTTAATTCACTAAAATTCATTAAATGTGAATATCCTTTTTAAAGTTTTTATATTGGTCATTGTTGTTATTACTCAATCATATTAAACGGATACATCCCCTGACATGAAAAATGCTCAGGCTATATTATAAAATAATCATTCGATTATGCTTTATAATAATTATGATATTTAAACAAAAAAAACAGTATCAACAATAAATTAAACACAATATATATAAATAGGAAATGGTGTTTTTGTTGTACTGCTTGAAGATTGGCCACGATAGGGGGAAAGACCGGACAGCAACAGCAATACTATTTAGTACCACTCTCAATTGAAAGTATATATATCTATAGACATATTGGTTGCCAATGTTCTATTTTTTATATATATTATTATATCCGCACAGCGCGACACATACACATAACTAATATCTACTGTACCAAACTAAAAATGAGCATTCTTTGCAACAGTAACTACGTTCAGTTAATATGAACGACACATCCTTTATTTACCTGTATGAAGTCTTAGCAGGAAACATGTAGTAATACGTTCCCAAATAAATTGAATAAAAGCTAAAACTTACTAACATCTCT
>CM042163.1:68788003-68803003 GCA_023376005.1 Doryteuthis pealeii
GGGAGAGGAGATGAAATTTTTAAAGAATTTATCTTTTTACAGAAATTTTACCAAATAAATTTAGTTGAAAATAAATCTATAAATTAGATATTTTTATTTACTCCGATTAAAAAAAATTATTATTAAATATTATTTTGCATTTAAAAATTGATTTAAGTATCATTACTCTATTTTATTTCATGTAATATATATTTACACTAAAACTAAATGTTTGTTAAATGTAAAATAAATAAGGTGAATGTTTATTTTTTTTTATTTCAAAATTTTTAGAAATAATCAAAACAATAAAAAATGATGTAAGCAGTGACAGTTTTAGTTACAGACAAATTGATACTGAATCTATTATCAAAAGATTTTATTTATTGAAAATTTTTTTTACAAAATTCATATTTTTACATAAGTGTACCAAACAAAATTTAGTTGAAAATAGATCTATGAATTAGATATTTTTATTTCCTCCGATTAAAAAAAATTAATATTAGGTATTATTTAGCATTTAAAAATTGATTTAAGTATCATTACTATTTTATTTTATGTAATACTTATTTACACTAAAATTAAATGTTTGTTGAATGTAAAATAAACAAGGTGAATATTTATTCTTTTATTTCAAAGATTTTAGAAATAATCAAAACAATAAAAAATCATTTTGTATAGTTGATTGTTTTATTCATTGATAAACCAAATTTAATTTTATTATTGAATATTATTTCAGGAAAAACTTTGGTGTAGAAAGTTAACTTTCCTAATTTCTATTTCAAATTGTTTATTTTTTACTCCTTTAATGAATTCGATGATTTTAATTACTAAAATCATTAAATGTTGAATGTCCTTTTAAAGTTTTTGGCATATTTTAGCATTGTTGTTTTTTATTACTTTATTTGATTTATTAATTTTACAGCAACATAGTTTTAGTTACAGACAAATTGATACTGAATCTCTTATAAAGATTTTATTTATTGAAGAAATTTTTAAAGAATTTATCTTTTTACAGAATTTTACCAAATAAAATTTAGTTGAAAATAAATCTATAAATTAGATATTTTATTTACTCCGATTAAAAAATAATTAATATTAGGTATTATTTAGCATTTAAATATTGATTTAAGTATCATTACTCTATTTTATTTTATATAATATTTATTCACACTAAAGCTAAATGTTTGTTAAATGTAAAATAAATAAGGAGAATATTTATTGTTTTATTTCAAAGATTTTAGAAATAATCAAAACAATAAAAAATCATTTTGTATAGTTGATTGTTTTATTCATTGATAAACCAAATTCAATTTTATTATTGAATATTATTTCAGGATAAACTTTGGTGTAGAAAGTTAACTTTCCTAATTTCTATTTCAAATTGTTTATTTTTTACTCCTTTAATGAATTTGATGATTTTAATTACTAAAATCATTAAATGTTGAATATCCTTTTTAAAGTTTTTGGCATATTTTGGCATTGTTGTTTTTTATTACTTCAATTCATTTATTAATTTTACTTGGATACTACCCCTCTGACATTGAATTTTAAATCCCACTCGGCTCAGGCTATATTTATAAAATTTTATTTTTACACCGCCCGAAGGGCGGTTTTGTTATGCTAGTAATAATAATATTAAAAAAGATAATAAAAACAATAATAATAACACTAATAATAACAACAACAATAAATTAAACACAATCTATATAAATAGGAAATGGAACAACCCATTGTTGTACGGTTTCAGAATTACCCTGAAGATGGCCCACGATAGGGTGGAAAGGACTTGGACAGTCAACTATGGCAAATACATCAGCCAATTTTCGCCAGATATTATTAGTACACTCCGGCAATATGAAAGGACTAAGAACAAAATTTGCAGACAAAAAAATGGCTGCAATGTTCAATAATATATATATATATATATATATATATATATATATATATATATATATATAGCACGCATTTCTACGCGCATGACATCATACACATACGCACAAACAAAAATACGCACACGTACAAACAAAAAAGAGCATTCGACATCACGTAAACACGCAAACATGTAACACGAGAATACAGTTAAAAAAACGCACACATTTGACCATTTACACCATTTCTGTCATTTTTCAAAACTATTTCGTTTACCTGATGAATGCTTTTAGCAGGAAACCATTGGTAGTAATATCGTTCCCAAATAAATGAATAAAAGCTAAAACTTTTATTTGTCACTTCATTCAACTATATATATATATATATATATATATATATATATATATATATATGAACAATCAACTATAAATATATATATATATATATATATATATTATATATATATATATATATAACCAGGTTAGTAAGAGTTAGGAATGATTCTAAGCATGAATTTTTAAAATATCGAAATATTAAAATTAATATAGTCCAAATTGAGAGCTCAATGTGCAGTAATTTGTGGATTATATTCAGAGCAATACATTTGGCAAAGAAAAGGCTGCGCAAATAATTTTATTAAAAATAGATATAGGCTATGATTGCATTATTATTATTATTATTATTATTATTATTATTATTATTATTGAATTCAAAAATTGACCTTGTGTAACATCCTGCTCGGGGCGTAGTTGAGTAAACACACACTTGACGGCGTCTCACAGCTGATTGAGTTAGCCAACGGGGAGCGTTTGTTCACACATGTGCATTCAGGTCTTAGATTGGTTGATTGATTGCCAAGTTGTATCAAGGCTGCGCAACTGGTTCGGAGGTGTTGGTAATGGCTGGATACGTTTCTAACAGACCTCGTACATCTAGTTTGTTTTTGCTTAGTTGGTTTTTTGTGGGGGGTCTTTAGGGGGGGGTCTTTGGGTTTTTTTGTCTTTGTTTTTTTTGTTTTTTTTGTCTTTGTTTTTTTGTTTTTTTTTACTTAGTTTTTTTTTTTTTTCATACAGAACCCCACCCCCCACCTTGACTTCTCCCGATGTCAAGAATTGAACCCTACAAGAATATTCATAAATAAATCGACAGGTAGCCAGTCTCAAGTCACGCTTAATGAATGACTCAACCGGGCGATTTGCAGGGGAAGCTATTGGTGAAATGAGTGTTCATTATCCAGAAACATAACCGGGACAAGCTGCAGAGGGTGGGGCACGAACCACGAAACGTGATCCACCCCCTCCACACACACACACACACACACACACACACACTCACTCACTCACTCACAAATTGATTTCCAGCAGTTGAGGTTTTCAGTTACAAAGGCTTGCACGATTCGATCCTGGACCGCGGAAATCCGGTCTCAGCAAAAAAAAAAAAAAAAATGACAAATGAGGAAGGAGACAGTGTTCGGTTTGACAGCTGACGGTGGTGTTTAGGGTTGGGTTATTAATATAAGGATGCACAGAAGGATCAAATGCGTTTGGTCTTTGTTTTCCTGTTAGTGTAGAAGACGCCTAGCAGGAAAGATAATATTACCCAACGTTAATTGGACAAGGAACAGAGTCCAAAGCTTTTTACGTTCATCCGTAGAGACTTGACTGATCGAGTTTCGCACTTTTAATTAATATGACTCACTAATGAAATAAATATTTATTTTCACCATCGAAAATATTTTAATAAAATATTTTTGGTTGCAATTTTAAATTAGAGCGTAAAGCGTATTTTTGTATATATTTTTTTACTGAGCTCATATACCGTTGTTAACTTTCACAAAAACTATAACTTGTTTTTTTTTTTTAAAATTTTAAATTGAAATAGATCACAAAATAGGACTGGGCTTATTCTAGTATGGACCACCCCAAGCGGAGATCTAAGAGGTTTGAATATATATATTAATATTCACTCCGAAATATAACACTAGGGCTTATTGGGGGGGGGGGTCCAGTGTTTGTGTCTGATGAACTGATTGTAAAGAATGCTTATTTATTTTGTCTGTCTGCCGCACTCAACAGGGCTTACTTCAAGGTTATTGGCAGGTTGGTTGGCTGGTCGGCTGGATTTTACGGCATGTCAAACCTTGTCGGGTTATTTTATCTCAAAGACGTTTTTGGTTGGCTGGTTGGATTTTACGGCATGTCAATTTAAATTAGAGCGTAAAGCGTAATATATATATATATATATATATATATATATATATATATATATACTGAGCTCATATACCGTTGTTAACTTTCACAAATAACTATAACTTAATTTTCTAATATTTTTTTAATTGAAATAGATCACTAAGTAGGCCTGAGCTATTCTAGTAGTGACCACCCAAAGCGGAAATCTAAGAGCTTTGAATTCAGAGTTTTCCTTCTCCTAGATTGGTTGCCTAACAAGGTTAAAGAGCCCAGCCTATCCTACCATTTACCCAAAGCTGGAGGGAGAATAGTTGAATTCATACTTTTCCCAAGGGTATTAGCGCTATGTGGACTGTGGCTTTGTCCAGGATTTGAACTTGGGTCGACGAGTCCATTTCCTATGACTCTAACCAATACACTTCCCTTTTAAATACTGTGATTACCGTGTTTCCCCGTGTTTCCCCGTAAATAAGACAGGGCTTATATTAATAATGGCATACTGGGCTCTTTAATATTGGTTCGGCAACCAGTCTAGCAGAAGGAAAACTCTGAATTAAAACTTGTTATATTTCGCAAAATATTGGCCTTGTGTCACATCCTACTTGTGTCGATGGGTTGGTATATATATATATAATATATATATATATATAACTAGTAGCACCTGTGGATATATACAGTGTGATAGTTTAGTTATTACAACGTTAGATATGTTTAATTAAGAGCTATTGTTAAATAGTTCAATATGTAAAATGTATGATAATCTTGGTTTAATTCTCTCTCTCTCTCTCTCTCTCTCTCTCTCTCTCTCTCTCTCTCTCTCTCTCACTCACTCACTCACTCACACACACACACAAACACACACTTTTTTCTTTCTTTTCAAACTTTTCATTATGTTCAATTGAAACAGATTAGCGCTCACCCTTTTCTCTATCTTTCCCCGAATCTCTTTCTTTCGTTATTTTTTATTATATTTTTCTTTGTAGCATGTCCTTTTTCTTCCTTTTATTTATGATAAAAACGGAATGGTTCATTATTTAGATGAGGTGACGCCACTCATAACAAATAAGAATTCGGCGGATAAGTAACAGCAGATAATCAGGATTTACATTTTCGTATTGCATCTTGGACGGTTTCATTTTTAACCGGAGGGTGTTGCAAGATAATAACGGTCGTATTTTTTTTTTTTTTTTGAACACCAGTATTATTATAAAGATACTTGTAGATTCACGCAACGAAATATGATAAGCAACAGCAGATAATCAGGATTTACATTTTTGCATTGCATCTTGGACGGTTTCATTTTTAACCGGAGGGTGTTGCAAGATAATAACGGTCGTATTCTATTAGGAACACCAGTATTATTATAAAGATGCTTATAGATTCACGCAACGAAATATGGATAAGCAACAGCAGATAATCAGGATTTACATTTTTGCATTGCATCTTGGACGGTTTCATTTTTAACCGGAGGGTGTTGCAAGATAATAACGGTCGTATTTTATTAGGAACACCAGTATTATTATAAAGATGCTTATAGATTCACGCAACGAAATATGGATAAGCAACAGCAGATAATCAGGATTTACATTTTTGCATTGCATCTTGGACGGTTTCATTTTTAACCGGAGGGTGTTGCAAGATGATAACAGTCGTATTTTTCTAGGAACACCAGTATTATTATAAAGATGCTTATAGATTCACACAGCGAAATGTGGCCGTAACTGTAAGTTTTCGCTGGGAAGAATATGAAGTGCGGTATGTTGCTCCACAGTTGACCCTTAAGGGGTTGTAGTATCGACACTTAATTTGGTTTCAAAGAATCATGCTGACCCCCGGCTTCCATAGGATATGTAATACGGTTCTTGCCTCTAGAAGAATAGGGATTAAGCCCCACAGACCGTCAGCGCATTCATCCAATGACAATATCCACGAGAGAAACGGCAGATTTTGCCCTGCAAATCTGAACTTATATAAGTCAAGAAATCGATGAAGATGACTTCAACATTGACCACCGACTAACTAGATCTATCGATTGTTATTTACAAAGCCTTTGAAAGTATAGGGAAGTGCAAATGTGTGCGGAGCCCATAGTATTAAAGAGTTGTTTTTGGGGGGTCCTTTTTTAGGGGGCATGACTAGATCTAACGATTGGTTATTTACAAAGCCTTTGAAAGTATAGGGAATTGCAAAGGTGCGCCGAGCCTATAATATTAAAGAGTTGTTTTTTGGGGGTCCTTTTTTGGGGGCATGACTAGATCTATCGATTGTTATTTACGAAGCCTTTGAAAGTATAGGGAAGTGTAAATGTGTGTGGAGCCCATAGTATTAAAGAGTTGTTTTTGGGGGGTCCTTTTTTAGGGGTCATGACTAGATCTATCGATTGTTATTTACGAAGCCTTTGAAAGTATAGGGAAGTGTAAATGTGTGTGGAGCCCATAGTATTAAAGAGTTGTTTTTTGGGGTCCTTTTTTAGGGGTCATGACTAGATCTTAACGATTATTATTTACGAAGCCTTTGAAAGTATAGGGAAGCGCAAATCTGTGTGGAGCCCATAATATTAAAGAGTTGATTTTGGGGGTCCTTTTTTAGGGGGCATGACTAGATCTGTCGATTGTTATTTACGAAGCCTTTGAAAGTATAGGGAATTGCAAAGGTGTGCGGAGCCCATAATATTAAAGAGTTGTTTTTTGGGGGTCCTTTTTTAGGGGGCATGACTGGGTCTTAACGATTGTTATTTACAAAGCCTTTGAAAGTATAGAGAATGCGAGGAAGCCTATAATATTAAACTGTTTTTTGGGGGTCCTTTTTTAGGGGCATGACTAGATCTATCGATTGGTTATTTACGAAGCCTTTGAAAGTATAGGGAATTGCAAAGGTGTGAGGAGTCCATAATATTAAAGAGTTGTTTTTTTTTTGGGGGGGTCCTTTTTAGGGGGCATGACTAGATCTATTGATTGGTTATTTACGAAGCCTTCGAAAGTATAGAGAATGCGTGGAAGTTCAAAAGTGTGTGGAGCCTATAATATTAAGGAGCTGGAGGTTTTGGGGGTCGTTTTTAGGGGTCATGACTGGATCTATTGATTCTTATTTACGAAGCCTTTGACAGTATAGGAATGCGAGGAAGTGCAAAGGTGTGAGGAGCCCATAATATTAAAGAGTTGGATTTGGGGGATCCCTTTTTAGGGGACATGAGTGGATCTCTCGATTCTTATTTACGAAACATTTGAAAGTATAGGGAATACTTGACCCCTTGAAAACGCGCCATGACTGACGCGATAGTTTTAGTTTCAGATGCACCTCTTCAGAGGGGTAAGACTCCCCAATGGGGCCACCTGTTGGCTGTGGGTGGCGACTCGTGATGCTTAAGGATAGAACCCAGGTGGTTGCACAGTCCATGACATACAATATGGGCCTTACTTGGACTAGACGGGCGGTCGGAGAGGCCCCCTCCGATCAATCGGCAGGTCACGGCAAGCCCTAGTCCTATTGCCCAACTCTTTTTATCATATGGGTGCTAGAAGTATGTGGCTGAGGGTCTACGTGTCCTGGGAATGACGTTAAAATCTATCTGATGGTGAGGTTCCAGTTTTGGAGGTTTGTGGAATGTGGAGCACCGCTTCATCACCAAAGCTCACTGGTCCACTCTGACCCGGAAAGGTAGTACCTGTTAGGGTCTCATCTATGGGATAAATAGAAAAATGTGTTTATAAGAAAATTAAGTATCCATTAAGAATGAATTAATTTAAAAACTTTGCCGGTATTAAATGACCCACTGAGTTTGATATGCCGTAAAAAAAAAACTACACAAAATCAAACCTCGAACTGACACTAAACATGTTTAAGCAGGACTTTTCATTCAACCAAATACGTGTTCAAACGTGTTTATATCGTCTCTATTAGTAAAGCCATGGGTTAATATCATTATCGTCTTCCGCCATGGTCTCTTGAAACTATTACCAATTAGTAATATTTGATATTACTAATTAGTTCATTAATTTTTCATTTTCATTCCACACCTTTATATACGAAGGAGATTCAATAAATGAAACAAATTAAATAAATTACACAAACGTACACGCACACATATGTACATACATACATACCCAAATATAGATACTTACAAATACACATATACATACATACACACACATATAAATACATATACACACGCATATATATATAGGGCAGACTGGGTTCATTAACCTTGGCTAGGTAACCAGTCTAGAAATCTGGGTTGAACAAATCCAGATCGAGATCGCTTGCAGTCAGAACTCCCGAATGCTCCTGTGTATGTGCACTTCTCTACAGACGACTCTCAGTCTACACACAATCGAAGAATAAAAATATAACTTTATATTTTCATTTATACATGTGTTCCGTGTTTTTTGTCGGATCCAGTGACGGTATATAACATGATTTCCAATTCCTCCAGTCTCTTTTTCCAAACTCATGGGTACCGTACAAAAGGCACCAACTGCAATTGTTGTCCCATTCAACCTCATGTTGCACGGGGGGGGGGCAGTACTCTAGCAAAGTCCAAGTATTTGTATATCTGTTCGTTTTCGTTTTTGTTTGTTTTGTTTTTGTTTTTTGGTTTTTTTTTGTTTTTTTTTGTTTTTTTTTTTTTTGTTTTTTTGTTGTGAGGTTTTAAGGGGTCAAATAAGAACAAAATGACAGGTAACAAATGTAGGAAAATGTATTAACAGAAAGTAGACAAATACAATACATAGAAGTGGAACTTACGTCCGACAAATAGAGTTATTGGCTTACTCGAATTGGCTTACTGCCAAGCCGCAATTGTCCCTGTTACTTATAGTAACCTGTCGGCGCATTCCATTGATCAATAGGGTATATCACCTATAACAGTTTTGTTTTTTTTTTGTTTTTTTTTCAAGGCAAAATCCACCAGGTGACAAGTTCTTTTTTCTTGTTAATTATTTTATTCTATCGTTTTCCAAAAAATCCAAAAATGCAATATTGTATTCACTAATCTCCATTCCTTGCAAAAAGTTTCAAATTTACTTAAATTTACTTCATTAAATATGCAAATGAATGCATACATACACGTACTTATAGATACATTCAAAATTTGTCTGCAAATGATCGGACCGTTTAATATTGCGTGAAATATTCCCTTACCTAGGGCAATTGCACTTTGTTCTCTTCAGTTTACTCAACACAGTTATTAATCCCAGTTTGAATTTTCAAAACAGTATCCCTTGTCCAAAACAAAAACCACTGAGGGAGTTGTCTAAGTTATATATATATATATATATATATATATATATATATATATATATATAAAGTGCTTAATACACTAAGTAGAGCAAAATTATATGAATCAGAATTATCCTGATGTGCCGTTTAGGTCTTCTGGCCAGAATCAGCTGATCCGTTTGTATCTCAAAATCCCAGAGAATTATCTTCGACCGATTCTGGTTTGTGTATATATATATTTACCAACTCCTCCGTACGATCAGGATACGACACAAGGTCAATTTCTTAAGTGGAGTTCAACAGATTTGAATTCAGAGTTTTCCTTCTCCTAGACTGGTTACCTAGCTATGGTTAAAGAACCCAGTCTGCCCTGCTATTTACCCATAGCTGGAGGGAGATTAGTATTCATACCTTTCCCAAGGGTATTAGCGCTAAGTGAAATGCAATTACCACGTCCAGGATTTGAACTCGGGGTGACGAGTCCATTTCCCATGACTTTAACTATTACACCACGCGCTTTCTAAGTTATATATAGAGAAAGTGCTTAATACACTAAGTAGAGCATAATTATATGAATCAGAATTATCCTGATGTGCCGTTTAGGTCTTCTAGCCAGAATCAGGTGATCCGTTTGTATCTCAAAATCCCAGAGAATTCTCTTCGACCGATTCTGGTTTGTGTATATATCATTTAATAGTATGGTCAAAGTTTTAATTTCTTTCCCACCCAATCGGCCCTACTCATGTACTCCCTTTGTGCTAGTTTGCTGCGTTCCCTTATAATGGGATTAACCGTTTTGTATCTGTCTCCACTCATCCTACACTTACGTCTTGTCTATTTTTGCTTTGATACAATTGGTCATTATGTTATTATTCTGTGTTGCTATTATAACTGATTCTGTTTCTCGTTTGAAGTTTCCTTTTCTTAGCCATATTCATGTCTTCTCATACACAATCTCTACAGTTTGTTACTTGAAGTATCCATATACTCTGGCCATTGAGCCATCATGGAAAGATCTAAGTACAGCCAGGAAGATAGAGGGACAACCAAACTTTCTCAGAGTTTCCCATTGTGGGGTTCTATTGACAGTGTTAAATACTTTTGCTAGTTCAACAATAATCATGTAGAGATCTTGTTGTTGTTCAATGGCTTTTTCCTGGAGTTATCTAGCAGAAATACCATATCTACAGTGCACAGGAGCTAAGCGGCTTAATATTGAGATTAACAGGGCTGCAGAGTGTCGACGTTTTCTTCGTCATGAACCACCAAATGCAGATGGGAATTTCCCTTGTGATGTGTGTGACCACATCTGCAAGTCTAGAATTAGACTAACAAGCCACCAGAGGGGTCCACAACTGTTGAAGACATGGAGTGATATCATTGTCAAATCTAATTGGCATATCATAGAGACCTGGTGTCCATGATGATATTGACACTTCTGTTTAGGAAGGCTAAAAAAAAAAATTGTTGTTCTTATCCCTTTGTCTTTGAATTGGCACCATCTCTGCAAAAACATATTTTCATAAAATTTCTGTCTGTAACCAAAAACTATGTCACAGCTTATGTTACAATAGTCTCAATGATTGCATAAATCTATTAATGAGTATATAATTTATAGTCAAAATCGTTAATACAGAGAATGAATATTTAAATTTCTTTCAACTGGAGAATAAGGTCATTTTAAGAGAGAGAGTAAGGAGGATATACTACACGTTAGGATTTTATGACATGTCAACCCTTGCTGGGTTATTTCATGCCGAAAATGTTTTGGGTTATTTATTCTTGTTGGGTATTTTCTCCTTTTTTAATTTTTTTAATCAGTTTAAAAAAAAAAAAAATTTTAAACTCATTTTTTATTTATCACTCGGGGTCAGAGTGGACCTGTGAGTAATGGTGATGAAGCAGTACTTCATCCTCCAGAATTGGAACCCCACCACTAGATGCAGTTTAACGTCTTATCTAGGACACTAAGACTCTCAGCCACCGCCTTCTAGCACATATAATAAAAAGTGTTATGGGTTTGCCGCCAGAGGGTCCACAACTGTTGAAGAAATGGAGTGACGTCATTGTCGACTGCGACGGACTTCTAACAACAACAACAACTATATAGTTATATTTCTATCTGTTGTAGGTGACTCACCTATGACCAGAACAATGGACTTACCCAAAGGGTATATTTAGCAGAGCAAAGCTGCTCAAGTGGGAAGTAGCAAGTGCATGTCTTCGTGTATGCTGGTAACAATGAAACCCTCCTCATTTTGTACTTGATATGTGTTGAATACATCTGTTCTTTACTTCTATATCCGGGTTGATTTGGTTCGTTTTGTTTTACGGCATATCAACCTCAGTGGGTCATTTAATGCCGATAAAGTTTTGAAATAAATCAAGTCTTAATGGATAATACAATTTTTTTATTAACACATTTTTCTATTTAACCCATAGATGGGACCCTAACAGGTACTACCACACCGGGTCAGAGTGGACCAGGGAGCAATGGTGATGAAGGGGTGCTCCACATTCCCCAAACCTCCAAAACTGGAACCTCACCATCAGATAGAGTTTAACGTCATTCCCAGGACATGTAGACCCGTAGCCACCGCCTTCTAGCACCCATATGATAAAAAGGGATTGGGGCTTGCCATAAGGGCAATAGGGTTGGGAAAATCATATAGGTGCTAGGGCTTGACGTGACCAGCCGATTGATCGGAGGGGGCCTCTCCGACCGCCCGTCTAGCCCAAGATCGGGCCAAAGTGGAGTATTGCATGTCATGAAATGCTCATCCACCTGGGCTCTATCCTTAAGCATCACGGGTCGCCACCCACGGCCAACAGGTGGCCCCAATCTCCGTGTTGAGTATTTATTTATTGCCCGCTAAACAGGTCATAACACTATCATTTTCCAGTTTTACATGGTTTTCGTGAGGAAATTTATGACTTCGTCTGATATTTTGTACATTTTTAGCAATGCAATTATCCAAGTTTGCGTGACCATATCGCAGTCGATCCATGCCATGGCTACATTTTTCTGGCTGGTTTTAACCTCTTTGAGACTGGGCTGATCTATATATAGTAGATCATCAGTTCCTCTTGTTCCATTGCAACAACATTTCTGTTCATCCGGAAAAGAATCAATTAAAAAAATCGAAAAAGAAACTGGTATGTCTTTTTTTAACTAAACATGCACAAGATAACGACTTCTGAATATATATATATATATATATATATATATATAAATATATATATATATATATATATATATATATAATATACCAAGCGTGTTGATAGATCCTTGCGGAGAAAAAAACCCGGCAGAGAGTTTGATTGTAAAAATATACTACCAAACATCAACCAGGAAGAAAAAAAATTTTGAAAAAAAGAAAAGACCAAGATATTCGTACCAACAAAAAATAATCTATTGGTATAGTATTTGGCCAAAAGAAAAACAATTTATATGTATATATATGTATATAAGATATATATATATTCATATAACCACTAGGAGAAGATAATTTGTAAAAAGTGCTCGATACCTAAGTAGAGCCAAGTAATAAAGATAATCTACTGAGTCAGACGAACCTACTATTAGTTTCGCATAAAGCTCTTCAGGGCTAAAATCTGAGTCAGATTTTAGCCCTGAAGAGCTTTATGCGAAACTAATAGTAGGTTCGTCTGACTCAGTAGATTATCTTATATATATATATATATATATATATATATATATATATATATATAATTAGGATTGGTAAACATACTCTAGAAGAAATCTAAATTGTTAGATAAGATCTAAAACGGTCACAAAACTAGCCAAATTATTAGACAAAAATGTAGAGCAAATATGACTATATTACCATAGCAAAATATGTTGAAATATATAACACACACGCATATATATATATATATATATATATATATATATATATATGCGTGTGTGTGTCTGTGTGTGTTTGGGCAGCATTTTTGAAAACTTGAAAAAATCACAAATAAAATTGTTAAACAGATGTGTCTTTTGTTTAATTCAACATGCATATATATATATATATATATATATATATATATATATATATATATTACTAGGTGTATCAAAAAAGTATCGAGATTTTTTGTACTTTCTGAGACACTTATTCTGAAAAAATTAACGTTACTTCCATTCTTTATTTCTATCTTGGTAAATACAGTCTCAATTTCGATACTTTTTTGAAACAACGATAGGTGACCACGTGGTCTGAGGAAGGGGAAGGAAGGGGTAGGAAGCGAATCTCCATCTTTCTTTCCATTTCTATAAAAACGTCTGGGGTCACTTACATTTTCTTTGTTGTTTCTTCAAGCATTTTAATTATTTGCAAATTTTTTAGAAAATACACTTTTTAGTAGAACGATCATTTTGCAAGTAAAATGGACTCTCTCGTCGATTTCGATGCATGAGGGTTCATACAATGAACACCCACACAGTGATTTGTTTATAGTGGTGAAGGCTTGTGTTGGACCATCCACACTTTTTGGCACAGTCGATAGGAAAGAATTGGTGCACAAAGAATGCCACAAACCCAATTAACGACTGACCTCAGGTTTTTCAAATTCAAAGTTTCCCTTCTCCTTGACTGTTTACCTATCCAAGGTTAAAGAGCCCAGTCTGCCCTACTATTTGTACCCATAGCTGGAGGGAGAATATATGGATTTATGCCTTTCCCAAGGTATGTGAAATGCAAAAAGCTTTGTCTAGGATTTGAACTCGGGTTGACGAGTCCATTTCCTACGACTCTAACCATTATGCCACGCGCCTCCATTGCAAGTAAAATATCTCTTCTCTTACTGGTTATTTGTCCAAGGTTAAAGAGCCCAGTCTGTCCTACTATTTTTACCCATAGCTGGAGGGAGAATATATAGATTCATGCCTTTCCCAAGGTTTGTGAAATTCAAACAGCTTTGTCTAGGATTTGAACTCGGGTTGACGAGTCCATTTCCTACGACTTTAACCCTTATGCCCACGCGCCTTCATTGCAAGTAAAATATGACGTAACAGAACAGCACGCGTAGAATGTGAGGAGACAAAGACCAAACGTTCTCTTATGTAATAAACGAGTGCAGCAAACTAACACAAAGGAGTACAAGACTAGGTACGACTCGGTGAGAAAGTTGATCCTCTGGGAATTGTGCAAGAAATTAAATTTACACCACAACTAATAAATGCACAAACTAGTATCAGTCCTAGAGAATGAGGCGCATAAAAACCTCTGGGACTTTGAGATACAGACCTAATACCGGCTAGGAGTCCAGACCTAGTGTTAATTAACAAGAAGAAGAGAACTTGACATCTCGTGGATTTTGGCGTCCCGACGGATCACCGTGTGAAAATGAAAGAAAACGAAAAGGTAAAGGCCGTACCAATTGTAACTGGTGCCCTTGGAACAGTACCTACGCGTATTTCTCAATCTTTTCACTTTTTTTTCATTTTCACTCTGGGCCCGACGAAACCACACAATCCACCAGATGGCAATGCCTTCTTCTTCTTCTTCTTCTTCTTCTTCTTATTATTATTATTATTATTAGGTTTTCACACCTGTCGTAGCTGGTGGTTCACTGGAGGCTGGGTGACAGCAAGTCTCCCTTAGGTCTCCAGGTCTCCATTCTGAGTATTCTAGCCGATCCCAACAGTGCTGTAGTTTGGATGGTCTCGATTCTTCCTCTGATTTCCAATTCACCCAAATTCTTTTCCAGAGCTTTGGAGACCGTTCCAAGTTATTATTAT
>CM042163.1:68808003-68818003 GCA_023376005.1 Doryteuthis pealeii
ACGCTTAAATAATCTCCTTGGTTTAGCGCTAGTGAAAAGGGGATATACTCCCTCGCTGTCTGGCTGATACCGACGACTTTATATATATATATATATATATTTGCAAAAAAGTTCTTTTTTTGAACATCTCGGAAATTCTCCGTATTTCAACCGTTTTTATTTAAAACAGCAAGGATTTACTCTGACGAAGGTCTGGAGGAACTGGAAATCTTTGTAGACTAAAAAAAAAAATTTGTAGTTTTTCTATTATTGTTATTTTATTTTGTATTTAAAATAATAATAGATAGAATACATGTATACATGCATAAACTCCTGGTCGAAACACGTGTCAGTAAAATGAAATAAAATAAATAAATCCTATTTTATCCATTCAACATTTTCTTTCCTTTATTTTTCATTTCAATATACCGTCGGATTCGCTTCCATTTTCAACTTGCACACACACACACACACACACACACACACAAATATATATATATATATATATAATATATATATATATATATATATATATATATATATATATATCAGTCTCTACCATATCTATCTCAGTCTGTAAATATGTATGTATCCATCGATAGCATTCAAAAAACGTAATATGTATTTCTACAAAAATACTTGAAACCATACAAGTATTTTAGATCTAACAAACTTTATTTTAAAATTCTAACTACAGGGTTTGCTCACAATTTATGATTCTCTTGATTTTGTTTAATAGGCTGAAAAGATTCTCTATGTTCAAATAAATTTCTAACCCCAAAATTATTGACTGAAATGTAATGCCTAATCTTTATTCATTTTTTTTTGTACTCACATTTTTCTGTAGAGTAAACAAAACAAAAAGAGGGCCACGTTTTATCAAGTGTGGACAGGGAAAAAACTCTACATAAGAAGTATAAATATAACCATACAGTTTACGTGATTCCATAACTTTTATATATAAAATAATCCCAGGCATGTTGGAATGCCTTTAAAATTAATTAATTGATCAGTACTATTTCCGGGCCCAGTTTAACCCTCAGTAGTAGAGCTGTAAAAAACTGTGGAACATTAGGGTGAAGGTCGTACCAATCGTAATTGGGGCTCTGAGAACGGTCCCAAAGGATTTGGAAAAGAGTCTGGAGAAACTGGAAATCTAAAGAAGAGTCGACCATCCAAACAACAGCATTGTTAAAATCAGCTAGAATACTCAGAAGAGTCCTGTGTTTGGTAACTGTCAGTTATTCTCAGACGAAAAGAAAGCACTTATGTTGTACGGTTCTTTATACAATTTTCCGTGGTACATCATGGTGACTAAGTTTGTGGGGCATGATAGGGACATGATATGAATAGTGGTTTAGTTCATGGTACATTCTGGAGCGGGTGTGTTACTTTATAAAAGTAGATGGGGTGGCGTATAGTCGGGATCATCCGGACAGCGAGGGAGTCTATCCCCTTTTCGCTAGTGCCAGACCAAGGAGACTGTTTTTGCGTTTGAGGTGGAGCCACATAACTACCATCAGCTCTCCACTTTACCACACAGATCCAAGCCGTGCTACTCATACGGTGGGAGACTTGTCACTCAGACTTCAGCGATTAGCAAAAGTACTTTTTTTCTTTCTTATTTTCTTCAATGTACTTTTTTTTTTCTTTTTTGCTTCCAGAATTGTTTTTTTTTTTTTGTTTTTTTGTATTTTTTTAGGATGCCCCAGTGTGCCCAACATGCAAAGTACAACTTACAACCAAACATATCCTTCTAAATTGTAACATGCTTAAACATATTCGCGCCAATTACTATCAAGCAAGAAACCTGAGAGACATCTTTAAGAATACAAACCCTGAAAACATTTTAAATTTTATTAAAAAAAGCAACCTTTTCAAGATATAACAAAACATAACCAAATATCTCCATAGAACCACCACTTTAAAGACTGAAATCCAAAATAACCTTTTTGGCATTAAATGACCCACAGAGGTTGATATGCCGTTAAACAAAACTCAAACTCAAACTCAAACTTTTTCATTTTTTTACTCTTTGGGATCTTTTTTTTTTCTTCCCTCAAAACATTTTTTCTTTTTATTTGCCAAAGGGTTCCGTCTATGAGTCGAATAAATCTGTCTGATAACTATTTGTATGCGATAGGACCATGTGCAAAAAGAAAACAAAACAACAAAATAACCACAAAACCTTTTAAGAAACAACTGCACAAAAATGTCCATATGAATGTGCCACCAAATTTCCTCAAACACACCAACACATCTGATCAACTCACATTATCCACAGGCCAATATCAAATTCATCTTCTAAGTCAACCGACAGACCCTACAGAAAAAGAAAAAATCCCTACACACCAACCCACCAATCAGTGCCTCACCCCTCACCCATTCACATTTTCACTATAAAAGCAAATGTACGAGTACCTATGTTCAATAAAGCTGACGAAGCTTCATTCAATATGAGGTGAAATATCCACTAAATTTATGCTGTTTTGTGCTGTTTTTATCCACACTTTCCTCTATTCTCAACTACACATATAAACTTGCAGTTAATACATTTCCCTAACCTCTATGTATAAAATAACTCCAAACGGGTTGACATGCAATTAAAATCAGACGATCAAGAAACCCACACGCACACGCACACACACACAGATATATATATATATATATATATTATATATATATATATAATCCAAAAGTCCAGAGAAGAAACCTTCCTTACGACACAAGAGTTTTATTTAAAAAACCTGTCGCAGTTTTAGAGCTCAATGTGTGCTCTTAATGTTAGAGTCACAGACCAAATATATAAGTAAAGAAATAACAAAAGACTTAGAGATTTAGCATTATAGTCTATTTCAGGGAGCTTAGACAAAGTGTCTAACTCTACCGACGCATTCGCATCTGATGAGTCGGGAGAGTTAGACACTTTGTCTAAGCTCCCTGAAATAGACTATAATTCTAAATCTCTAAGCCTTTTGTTATTTATTTACTTATATATATATATATATATATATATATATATATATAGAGAGAGAGAGAGAGAGAGGAGAGAGAGAGATCCTTGCCAATTTGGGAGCCCTCTTGTTTCGTTTCCTCTTTTATATTGTAGACAATCCGAATTTAGCCAGTTTCACCGATGTCGAGTTGGCAATAAAAGAAAATCGCCATTTTATTTAGATAGGAAATGCATTCGTTATCCGGCCATGTAATATGTATTTCTTTCTGATCTCCATAATTTCCCACTTTACGTTCATGAACCCGGTCGACATTTTCCTCCAAAAGGAAACATTAATTCAATGATGTGAACTTTTTTTAATTAACCGACACAATGACACACTGACAAGGTCAGGAGAACGAACCAGTTAAAAGTCACCTGCGATTCTCTAATCGTGTTTGCAATCTTATTAAAAAGGCACTTTTCTCAGTTTGAAGATATCTATCTATGTAGATATGAGGTTAAGTAAACAAACAGATGTCTTTATTTTTATATGGCTTTAAGCCGACAATTTTTGGAGGATATGTGCTTAATTGAAGTCGTACCTAATTTTGAAAATTAATTAGTTAATAATTAATTAATTTTTTTTAGGCGGGCATATATGTTCAAATGTAAGGCTAAACGAATCGAGAAAATCGAGAAAATGTCATATGTAGATATATAAAAAAAATAAATGATAAAATAAGGTATAGTATTATCTGCGTTATTCGAACTATTGTCCCCATCTTTTGCTATTTGCACAACGTTTCGGCTGATATGCCCTCCGGCCTTCTTCAGGTATTTCTTGTCGGACTCGGAACATTCTCGGACTCGTGACCTTCTCGACTCTGGAACTTCTTTTTTCGAACTCGGGAATTTTCTTGTCGTAATCGGGAGCCATCACGGAACTTTGAACCTAACCCTTTATTTAGTCCACGGGGGTATCCTGTTCTCATTCCGCTAACCATAGATGGGGTAGGAGTTCCGAGAAGGTTCCCGAGTCCGACAAGAAATACTGAAGAAGGCCGGAGGGCATATCGGCCGAAACGTTGTACAAATAACAATGAAGATGCGGACAATAGTCCGAATAACGCAGATAATACTAATCTTCAAGCTTCATCTCAAAAAACATTCAGAGAAAATAAGGTATGTTGTATACTCATATATACCCAACATTATACATCGTCGGGTATATAACCGAGAGAGGAAACTCAGGTGATACAGACAGATAGACAGACAGACAGATACAGAGTTGAGATTTACTTGTTCTTTATTCTTCTTTACCGCCTCTAAGTTCTTGTTTGGCTGTTTCCTCTATTTCTTTGAGCGTCATCTTTTCGTCTAGTCTCTTCTAAGGGTTTATTTTAAGGGCTAGTTTTTAGTCATGCAATTAATTAACTCACAAGACTTTTATTTTCTTGATCCAGATTTATTTAACCCGGGAGAATCAAACTCGCAGTGACACGTCTGCTCTGCGTCCATCTCAGGTTGAAACTAAATCTAACTCGTCATGTGTTTCTCGTGACGTGTTCTCTAGGGGTCAGATAGGGCTACCAACAGGGTTTGTCAACAATTTATGCTACCACATTATGTAACATGTATTCAGATTTTGATTTTTATTATATTGGGTTGATGCGTAATTATTACGGCTTTTTTAAGTAGGTCAATTCCCTAAATTTGAGCTTCCAATTCCAAAGATTGGGCGAGTTATATTATTTTAGCTCTCCAAATTTGGATGGGGAGGCGCGAAAAATGACGATTTTGTATTATATTTGTGTGTGTAAAATAAGTTCTAGAGTTTCCCTACTTTTGAAAATCGGTTTATAAAAGCTTTTTGGCCCAAGGAATCCAAAATTGTTATAAAATAAAGTCTTAAAGTTAACCAATTTTAAGTTATTAATGATTTCTGATTTTTTCATAGCAAGCTCAATAGGAGTAAAAATCCCAATATGGCACTGCGTCTCTAACAAAAAATGTTTCTATTATCGTTTTACATATTTGTACCAAAAAGATAGTTTGGTTTTTGCTCAGAACCGAAGCTACATCAAATAAAATGGGTGGTTAACAATTTTACTTTTTTCTGGATATCATTCATCTTCCAGTCTGTCTGTTAACATCAGACTACGTAAAGTGATGTACATAAAATGATAAGGGAGAACACAATGGAAAGGAGTGAAATAGTGATAGAAAGACTGACAGATGTTTATATTTTGGGTAATATGTGGTCTTATGCTGGTCATGGGACCAAATGTGGTACTATTACATACCCACATTGACATCGCATACAATTAGTGAGAGTGATAAGATAAGAGAGTTCTTCAGTAACAGAGAGAGATATTAGAGAGAGAGACAGATTAGAGAGACAGATTAGAGACTTACTTGGTTAGGAGTTGGCCTACTTTATTACTTGCTGACGTCTTTACTCTTCCAATTGCCATGTTCCTGTTTAGTTGAGTTCTTCTAAGGGCTTCTGTTGGGTTTTGCTTGTGTTTAATTAAATATAACTACCAGACAAGTTTTTGTTTTATCTAAGCCCATGATTCTTAGTCACCGCGCGCGGAGACTAGCCTCATGGCACGCCTAGACTTTTTGATGGCCAGGCTGAATCTCAAAACTCTCACCTTTCACCCTTCCTTTCTCCCTTTCGCCACGTACCTTATGTCCAATCAAAATCATGCCACGCGTCTATGCTGACATCATCATTCAATTTTTTCCGTTCCAACACACACACCACTACTCCGTTACTAATCAGGCCACTTCAGACCTCTCTCATAGTTCCACGTCATGCCCATTGTGTAACAAATATAAGGTGTGCTGAAGTCTACCACTTAAACTTATAGACTCTGTGTGGACGCGTGGATTAAAGCCAGCAAATCAGCAGCTTGAATATGTGGTTAGTTAACTATTTAATCGCCAATCTTAAAATCCGTTCATTTGCACGTATTCGACAAGGACGAACGGATATGCAGCCAAGGACTTAATCAAAAGATTCTACCCAACACTAAGAGACACCGAAGAACAACCAAAGGATTCTATCCAACACCAAGAGACACCGAGGAACAACCAAAGGATTCTACCCAACACTAAGGGACACCAAAAAACAACAACATGATTCTTACCTAAAGTTCAGCCTCTGCTTAACACAAAGGATCTCCACTGTAAAGTGCTCTCACTTGAAGCCTAAAAATAGCCACAATGATTCTAACAACAAGAAAAGGGGGAGAAAAAAGAAAGAAAGAAAGAAAGAAAGTGAGAGAAAAGAAGGAGAAAAGGAAGGAGAGAGGCGGGATAAGGATTTTAATTACACTCGCTGCTAATCCCTGCACTTCAGCTAGATTCACAGGATAAAACTTGGTTGGATTTTACAAAGAAAAAAAAAAAGAACATAAGAAAAAGAGAGTGCGTTTAAATACGGCGCCATTGCGTCCGGTGCGTCCATTCCTCGTTGGTCTCTTCGAGCACCTATCCGATAATCCATACGCCAATTGCAGTGAGGAAATTTCGATAAGCGATCCTTAAATGGCGTTGAGAGTCGTCGATGCATAAAGTGTTTGTATTTTTATTGTTATACTTTGTTTTTTGTTGTTGTTTTTATGTTTTTACGTTTTTTTTTTTTTTTTTTTTTTTTTTTTTTGTTAGTGCGCGGGACGGACTCTTTGCCAATGTCCGTTAGGATTTTGGTGCCCAGAGAAGAATGAAAAAAAAAAAGATCTTGGGATGATTGCAACACCTGCGGCTCCCATCATTGCTTGACAACACACACTCAAATTCGACTAAGAAGATTTTGTCTGTGTATGGCTTTATGATTACGCTAAATATATACGGACAGCATACAATTCGTGAGACAGGTTTCTTTCTTACGTTTTCTTTCTTTTTTTCTTTTTCATTTTGTTATTATTATTTTACTTTTTATAAGCTTCCGTGCATTTGTTTAGTAATTTTTCTTTCTTTCTTTCTTTCTTTCTTTCTTTTTCTTCCCTTTTATTCTTTTTCCTTTTTTCTTTCTTTTTTCATAAGCTTTCGTGTGTTTGGTAACCTTTTAATTCTAGTTTTTCTTTCTTTTTTCTCTCCTTTTTTCTTTCTTTTTCTTTTTTCTTTTCTTTCGTAAACTTTTACATTTGGTAATTCTATACCTCAAGTTTTTTCTTTCTTTCTTTCTATTTCTTTTTTCCTTAGATTTTTCATTTTTCATTCTATTTTTTCTTTCTTTTTTGTAAGCTTCGCTGCGTTTGTTTGATAACTTTTTCATTCTGGATTTTCTTTCCTTTTTCTTTCTTTCTTTTTCATTTTTATTTTTTTCATAAGTTTTTCATATATTTGTTTGGTAATATTTTTCTTTCTTTTTCTTTCTTTATTTATTTTTTATTTTTTTATTTCTCTTTTTCTTTCTTTTTCTTCTTTCTTTTTTACGTAAGCTTCCATGTCTTTGGTAACTTTTTCATTCTAGTTTTTCTTTCTTTTCTTTTTTTTCTTTCTTTCTTTTTTTCTTTCTTTTCTATTCTTTTTTTTTCTTTCTTTTTTTCATAAATTTTCTTGCATTTGTTAGGTAACATTTTCTTTCTAGTTTTTCTTTCTTTTTTCTTTCTTTTATTCTTTCATTTTATTTCTTTTTTTCTTTTTTTTTCTTCTTTCTTTTTTTTTTCTTTTTCTTTTTTCTTTCTTTTTTTCTTTTTTTTCTTTTTTCTTTTTTCTTTTTTTCTTTTTCTTTTTTTTTCATTTTCTTTTTTTCTTTTTTTCTTTTCTTTTTTTCTTTTTCTTTTTTTTCATATTCTTTTTTCTTTTCTTTTCTTTTTCTTTTTTTTCGTAAGCTTTCCTGTGTTTGTTTGGTAACTTTTTCTTTCTTCCCAATGTTTCCTTAGTCAATGAGCCACAGGTGTTCTCGGAGGTTTCCAGACATCTTACAGACAATAAAATCCGACGTCTATCCGAGAGGAAAACGAGAAGACGATTGGAGATGGAAATGATAATCACTAAAAGAACTACTGGAATTTTTGTTTCTTTATATCTTTCAACGATAAGAAGATTATTTGCAAGTATCAAAACTTTGATAAATACACAGAAAAATTATCATATACAGGATGTTTCAGCAAAGTTATCATTTGAGATATCCAAGGTGTTTCAGAAACATTATTATCAAATACAAGGTGTTTCAGAAAAATTGTTATCATATACAGGGTGTTTCTGAAAAGTTATTATCAAATGCAGGGTGTTACAGAAAATTTGTTATCATATACAGGGTGTTTCTGAAAAGTTATTATCATATACAGAGTGTTTCAGAAAAAGTTATCATATACAGGATGTTTCAGAAAAGTTGTTATCATACACAAGGTGTTTCAGAAAAGTTGTTATCATACACAAGGTGTTTCAGAAAAATTGTTATCATATACAGGGTGTTTCTGAAAAGCTATTATCATATACAGGGTGTTTCAGAAAAAATCTTATCATTTGAGATTGTCAAGGGTGTTTCTGAAAAGTTGTTATCATATACAGGGTGTTTCAGAAAAAATTATCATATACAGGGTGTTTCACAAAAGTTGTAATCATTTTAAATGTCCACGGTGTTTCAGAAAAATTATCATTTGCAATATCCAGGGTGTTTCAGAAAAATGTTATCATATACAGGGTTTTCAGAAAAATTGTTTTCATATACAGGTTGTTTCAAAATAATTATCAAGTACAGGTTGTTCCATAAACATTATCATTTCAGAGGTCCAAGGTGTTTCAGAAAAATTGTTATCAATTCTGAATCTAATAAGTTGACCAATTCTCGTTCAAATTATCTCAAATTTTAACAGCTTGCATTGAAATAACTCAGAATTCTATGTTTAATTCTATGTTGTCTGAAATTATCTCTCTCTCTCTCTATATATATATATATATATATATATATATATATATATATATATATATATGAGCTAAGGTATCGAAAATAGGAAATAATTAAGTCAAGGTCTTTTTTAACGTGGGGAGCTGCGCACAAACCGAAGCTTGTGCAGTGGCCAGTACAAAAAGTTCGTAGTTCCCTTCGGCAATCCCCTTTTAGGACGTTTCAGGCTCCAGACAATAAATCCGATCCTGCCCATTTTAGACGATGGGAACAGGTGTTGCCTGAGCGACAGCGTTCCTGGTATCACGCAATTAATTTTACCTTGCTCGTCGGTTCCGAACCCGAAGCTCCAGAATGCTTATATCTATCAGTGTCTCGTGTATACACATGGGTGAGAAACTAACAGTGGTTCCCAGGTTGACGCTCTACCGACTGAGCTAACCTGACCCTTTGTTACATACTGAGGCGAAATATCAATTGAATGAAGTTGTTTTGTGTTTTATACGTTTTTCCTCAATTTTCAATCACATTTTGTCGGATTTACCCAATATATTACTCCTCACTCACTCACTCACTCACACACACACACACACATACACACACACACACACATATATATATATATATATATATATATATATATATATATATGGTTGAGAGTAGAGGAAAATGTGGATATAACAACACAAACAACTATGTTCAATTGATATTCTGTCTCATTATTGGTTGAGACTTCTTAAATCAATAAACTTCTGAGGAAGTCTCAACCAATAATGAGACGAAATATCAATTGAACATAGTCGTTTGTGTTGTTATATCCACATTTTCCTATACTCTTAACAACATTTTTATCTTATATATATATATATATATATATATATATATATATATATATATATATATTATCTTCTCTTATCTTATTATTATAATGGAGATTGTGTGTTTGTCTGTAACCGAAACTATATCACTACTCAAGTCACAATTCCCTATATTATTTACTTCACATTCTCCATGATTTTATTTTTTATTTAATCCTCAATTATAAATAAAATTATCTTACATTATTAATAGTGTTGACCATATATCTACATACTAATAACATGCAATTGTATTTATATATACAACAAAATAGCGATTTACAGTGTGAACAGGAAGGCTAATTTGCATATTGATATTAAAGATTTTATTTTAATAAATATGTGCTTAGTATTATTGATTTC
>CM042163.1:68830503-68843003 GCA_023376005.1 Doryteuthis pealeii
CGTCACATTCTCCATGATTCTATTTCTATTTAAACCGCAATTAATAATAAAACTGTTTGACATTATTAATACTGTTGGCCTTACCTAAATACTAATAACATGTAATTGTATTTATATATACAACAAAATACCAGTTTTCAGTGTAAACGTAAAGCTAATTTGCATATTGATATTAAAAAAAACTGATTTTAATAAAAATGTGTTTGGTATTATTGATTTCTAATTGTTTGGTTTTATCTTAATGAATATGAGTAAAAATCTCTTCAATAAATCCTAAAAGAAATTCATTAACAAGAAGAAATAACTGTAATTTATTCTTTACTTCCTATTTTAAACTAAATAGTTAAATTAGTAAAATTTAGCATTGAAAAACGGAAGTGATGAAAGAGTAAGTTTCAGTTGTTCTATTTTCGATTATACCCCTCCGTTTCAAATCTTTTTATCTGAATTCTTAATTAGTTTCATTAGCCTTTCTGATTTAATCTAATATTTTATTACATTTAAACTTAAATACTTGCGCCCGGAGGGTGCACATATTTGCTAGTGTATATAAAAATCGAAACATTTTAACGATGACATTCTATTTTCAAATATTAATAAATCATTTTCTCGTTTCTGATTTTTCATATTTATTTATTACTTTTCCACATACTGTTGGATTCTTTCCGCTTCATCCCCCACACATACATATATATATATATATATATATATATATATATATATATATATAAGTGTGTGTGTGTGCGTGTGTGTGCGTGTGTGTGTGTGTGTGTGTGTGTGTGTAGAGTGGCGTGGACATGAAAACGGCGCTTGATTATTGACAGTTTCTCGCTGATGCGGTTCTCAAACCAATCAACCAATCAAATTGCACTGTTGACTTCATGTCCACGCTACTAACTTATATATATATATACATGCTCTATCCACGACATTGCGCACTATTTACTTATAAATATAGTGCACTATATTATCAATAGTAGAGCTCTCTAATTGGTAATTTAAATTAACTCTCACTACTAAGTAAATAAGCAATGATCATTTCCCTGGAAATTTGATCTCTCAGTGACCGTAAAATACATAAACATTCCTATGTACTGTACTTAATATAGATTAAAAACACCAGTTCCCGCATCAGCTGTCAGTGGGCGAGGGATAAGATATCGGACTACCATGAGTCTGAGTTCGACCCTAGCCAAGGATAGTTGTGTCTAGCCACACTGAAGAGGCGTGAAACGCCGAAACACGTGTCTGTGGATGACTTATTAATATATATATATATATATATATATATATATATAGTTGTATAAATTTTTTTCTCTCGACTACGGTTTCGGTGTTCAAGCTACACGTTCCTCAGGAGAACTATATATATATATATATATATATATATATATATATATATATAGGGTCAATTATCCTACTAAAGGTGCTCAATATATAAATCCCTATTAAATCTTCTATTCTAGTGAATCATAGGCCTCCATAGGAACATCAAAATTATGTAAGCAATTCTTAATACAGGTTGAATTATTAACTTTAAGGATAGATTTCCTACGTGTTAAGATTATTTCTATTTGTTCGTCTGTAATGTTAAAAAAAAGTTCTCGCATGTTTAAGACTTATAAGTCATCTCTATAGCATAGACGTCTGTATACACATATAAAGTTTCCTTGCTTCCAAAACTTCATGATATTTCTCCTAACAAAATCTGTGATATACTTAAATCATATGATGCTCTTGTATATACTCCAATCATTTGATCTAGTCACGTGATCAGACCATTTCATTTAGCAAAGACGATACCTTAATGTGATTTTCCACACGGTGACGCTTAATTTCGTCAAAGTAGACGTTTTAATACAAAATAATTTGATGAAAGTGTTCTTTAGAATCCTCTTCTAAAAAAACAGTTATTGCTCAGTCGGCGGGGTTTAGAATATGACCACTGCGTTTTCTGAGAAGGGATAAGACCCCCCCCCAAAAAAAAGGGGTTCTGGTAATGATATTAAACTATGTCAAAGTATCTGGTGGTGAGGCTCCAGTTATGGAGTTCTGGGGTGTATTATGTACCCTCTCATTGACATTACTCCCTGGTACACTCTGACCCGGCGTTGTAATACCAGTTCGCGTGCCATCTACGGTTCAAGAAGCTCTGTATGAACATTTTTCGTATTTGACAGAAATACTTGAAATACTGGAGGGCTATTTCTAGCTGAAAACATGCTCTATCCAATGTGAGGCGTTTATTTCAGACACCCTCTTATTAGTTGGAAAAATGCATAGTGACTTCGCGGAAAGTGTTTGTTGGTGGGGGGGGGGACATGCTTTATCCAATGTGGGACATTACCTTCGGAGAGACCCAAGCCTAGTGACTATGTAGAAAGGTGTTTTTCTAGCTGAAAACATGCTCTATCCAAAGTGAGACATTACTCTCATTTCTTATGAATTGGGGAAATACACAGTGACTATTTTGAAAGTGTTTTTTCTTCTTTTCTAGCTGAAAATATTCTCTATCCAGGTGTTACTTTCGGATTGACCCTTTTACGACTTGTGGAAATGCATAGTAATTATGTGGAAATTATTTTTCTAGCTGAAAACATACTCTATCCAATGTGAGACGTTATTTTTGGAGAGACCCCCTTACTAACTTGGGAAATGAATAGAGACTATGTAGAAAGCGTTTTTTTTTTTTTTCTTTTTTTTTCTAGCTGAAAACATGCTCTATCCAAAGCGAGACATTATTCTCAGAGAGACCCTTTTACGAGCCGGGAAAATGGATTGTGACTATGTAGAAAGTGTTGGCATTTTTTTTCTAGCTGAAAACATACTCTATCCAATGTGAGGTGTTATTTTTGGAGATATCCTCTTACTAGCTAGGGAAAGGAATAGGAACTTTTTTGGAAAGCGTTTTTTTTTTTTGTTTTTTTTTTTTTTTTTTGCTGAAAATATGCTCTATCCAAAACGAGTAGTATGTGAAAAGAGTTTGCTTTTTGATGTTCTGTTTTTCTAGCTGAAAACATGCTCTATCCAATGCGACGCATTACTTTCGCAGAAACCCTTTAATGACCTCGAGAAATGCATAGTGGCTATGTGGAAAGTGTTGTTTTTGTTTTTTCTAGCTGAAAATATGCTCTATCAAAAGCGAGACATTATTCTCAGAGAGACCCTTTTACGAGCCGGGGAAATGGATTGTGACAGATGTAGAAAGTGTTGCCGTTTTTTGTGTTTTTCTAGCTGAAAACATGCTCTATCCAATGTGAGGTGTTATTTTTGGAGATACCCTCTTACTAACTAGGGAAAGGAATGGGAACTTTTTTGGAAAGCGTCTTTTTTTGCTGAAAACATGCTCTATCCAAAACGAGTAGTATGTGAAAAGAGTTTGCTTTTTGATGTTCTATTTTTCTAGCTGAAAACATGCTCTATCCAATGTGAGGTGTTATTTTTGGAGATACCCTCTTACTAGCTAGGGAAAGGAATAGGGACTTTTTTGGAAAGCGTCTTTTTTACTTTCTTTCTTTTTTCTTTTTTTTTTTTTTTTTTTTTGCTGAAAATATGCTCTATCCAAAGCGAATAGTATGTGGAAGGGGTTTGCTTTTTGATGTTTTGTTTTTCTAGCTGAAAACATGCTCTATCCAATACGCCGCATTACTTTCGCAGAAACCCTTTTACGACCTCGAGAAATGCATAGTGGCTATGTGGGAAGTGTCTTTTTTATTTTATTATTTTCAGGGTTATTTTTATATCTAGCTAAAAACATGTTCTATTCAATTCAAGGCATTACTTTCGGAACGTACCTCGTAATTACACTTTTACTACTGTGGGGTTCAGTTCGATGTCAGCTGTATTTTCGTGATGGGCGTGGCAATGAATACCGCCGGACGTGGCCATAATACGACCAACAAGAATGACGTCCAGAAAGTTTTCCCATGTCCTTTGCCTGACGCTGCCTTCGGGTCTACAAAAGCAAAAGTGGCAATTATTGGACAGAGTGATGCGACATTATGTGAAAAATGACAGCAGCCGAGCCAGCCAACCAGTCACCCGGACTGACATCACGTGACAGCCGGCTACCACCTGTATGGAGTTGACGTGACAAGCAGTCGAAAGAATTAACAGTGTCGCCGAGAATATTCGAGAAATATGGTCGGCTCATAAGAGAATCATTAAAAGAAGGAGAGACGTGTCGGTCAATGAAAAAGAAGAAAGAAAGAAAGAAAGAAAGAAAGAAAGAAAGAAAGAAAAAGGAATGAATTTAAAAGAAAAGAAGAAAGAAAAACTTAAAAAGAAAAAAGAAAGAAAGAAAGAAAGAAAGACAAAGAAAAGGAAAGAAACAGAAAGGAAGCGAGAAAAAAAAGAAACCGAAGAAGAAAGAAGAAGATAAAATTGACTTAAAGAGATAAAGAAAAACTGAAGAAGAAAAGGAAATAAACGAAGAGAAAGAAAGAAAGAAAGAAAGAAAGAAAGAAAGAGAGAAAAATTGATAATGAAAAGGAAAAAAAGAAAGAAACTGGAGATGAAAATAAACGAAAGCTAAGACTAAAAACAAGAAAGAAAGAACAAAGATATAATTCAACATGAAAGGGAAGAAAGAAAGAGAAGAAAAAGAACAAAGACAAAGAATTACTGAATAAAAGAAAGAAAGAAAGAATGAAATAACGAAGAGAGAACGAAAGAACGAAGAGAGAATGAAGAAAGAAAAAAAGAAAGAAAGAAAGAAAGGAAGAAAGAAAGAAAGAAAGAAAAAAAGAACAAAGACAAAGAATTACTGAATAAAAGAAAGAAAGAAAGAATGAAAGAACGAAGAGAGAATGAAGAAAGAAAGAAAGAAAGAAAGAAAGAAAGAAAGGAAGAAAGAAAGAAAAAGAAAGAAAGCAACAAAGTAGATAGCACCCATAATGAATGAAAGAAGAAAATAACTAAGAAGAGAAGAGAAGAAAGAAGATAACAAGTAAAGAAAGAAAGAGCTGAAAGTAACTGAAAGAAAGAAAGAAAGAAAGAAAGAAAGAAAGAAAGAAAGAAAGAAAGAGCTGAAAGTAAAGGAAACAGAGAGGGAGAGAGAGAGAGAGAGAGAAAAGAGAAAGAAAGAAAGAAAGTAACGACAAGAAAGAAAGTAACGAAAGAAAGAAGAGAAAGACCTGAAAGTAAAGAAAAGAAAGAAAGAAAGAAAGAAAGAAAGAGCTGAAAATAAGGAAAGAGATAGAGAGAGAAAGAGAAAGAGAAAAAGAAAGAGCTGAAAGTAAAGAAAGAAAAAAGAAGAAAGAAAGAAGAAAGAAAGAGCTGAAAAATAACGGAAAGAGATAGAGAAGAAAGAAGAAAGAGAAAGAAAGAAAGAGCTGAAAGTAAAAGAAAGAAAGAAAGAAAGAAAGAAAGAGCTGAAAATAAAGGAAGAGAGAGAGAGAAAGAAATAAAGAAATAAAGAAAGAAAAAAGAGCTGAAAGTAAAGGAAGAGAGAGAGAGAAAGAAAGAAGAACTGAAAGTAAAGGAAAGAGAGAGAGAGAGAGAGAAAGAGAGAGAGAGAGAGATAGGGAAAGAAATCTGAAGCAGAAAAAGAAGTTCGTTTTTACCTTTAATGCAAGATAGAAAGAAAAGCAAAAGAAGCCTATTAATCAATTCACTACTTCGCCTTTCCATAATGTATTTTTCAAAGTCACATATGAATAGATAAAGGGATTAATTATTAATAAATCATCAATGGACAAATCCAAAATCTTTCAAAATATAGGAAAACATTAATATGCAGTGTGGCATTGGACGACTTACTACTACTACTACTACTACTACTACTATTGTTGAGGTGCGTGGTGTAATGGTTATCGTCTTAGGAAATGGACACGGAGAGATGAGTTCAAATCCAGAACGAGGCTGATTTCATATAGCGCTAATACCCTTGAGAAAGCTATAAATTAAACTATAGCCCCACCCACCCCCACACACACACTTCTATGGATAAATAGAAGTGCAGACTGGGCTCTTTAATCTTGGTATGGCAACCTGCCCAGGAGAAGGAAAACTGTTAAATTCCACTTAAAAATTGACCTTGAGTCACGCGAGTGAGGGGGGGGGTAACTGCATATTACTACTACTACTACTACTATTATTACTACTGATGATGATGATGATTGATGATGATGATGATGATACTACAGCCAATTGTATAAACATAGCATAAATAAAAATATTCTATGATAGAATAATAATAATATATAATAATAATAATAATAATACCAAACCCTTCTCAAGAGAGGTTGTGACACAATGTCAATTTCTAAAGGGAGTTTAACAGGTTTGAATTCAGAGTTTCCCTTCTCCTAGACCGGTTGCCATACAAAGGTTAAAGAGTGCAGTCTGCAATGCTATTTACCCATAGCTGGAGGGAGAATAGTTGGATGCATATCTTTCCCAAGGGTATTAGTACTATGTGAAATGCACTCAGTCTCGTCTAGAATTTGATCTCGGGTCACCATGTTCATTTCCCCCGACCACGATCTATAGCTGGGATCCTAACAGGTACTACCATTCGGGACCAGAGTGGAGACTTGAGAGTAATGGCAATGAAGGAGTACGCCAGACTCCCACAGACCTTTTTATCTGAAGCCCGGCCTGTTACGATTGCATGGGCAATCCTTTAGGCTTCAAGCAAGAGCGCTTGTCCAGCAGAAATCATTGGTACTCCTTAGTATTGTAAGTTCCTTTGTCAATGATTGCAAATGGACGGTTCTCTGTATCAGTGCTTCAGTAGTCAACCAGCCATGCATTATGGCTGTTGATTGGCAGAGGAATAAACCACATGACCTCACCCAGTCTATAGATTCAGATTGTGTATTGCAGGATACCTTATATATCCAAATATTCCAACACGGCCATTGGATGTTGTTTAATGTCTGTTGTAACTCGAGTATCAGAGTTAACAAAGAAATAAGAAGAAACATAATGCGTATTAAGGATATGGGAAAAGGTTTACTAAGCAAAGATACAAAGTGAACAGAGTAATTAGTAATTATTAAGTTGAATTAATGTAACGGATTATGAACGTCCAGAGTTTTGGGTGGACTGCTATAGAAAGAGAGGAAGAAGAAATAAGAGAGAGTAAAGGTTAAAAAAAAGTGATGGACACAAAACGGTTTGTCGGGAATTTGACCGGGGCATGACCCCCGAATGGAGAATTGAAAGCCAACCGGAAGTTTCGGGTGTTGACCGGAACCGGAAGTCACGTGGTGATGAGGAACGACGAACAAGATCGCTCTCTTTTTGTTTTCCGATGGCGTAGAGTTCGGACGGGCCTCTGGTCCCTAGTATGGGATCACAGTAATTTAACAGTGTCCTCTCTCTCTCTCTTTCTCTCTGCTTTTCCTCCTCTCCGAAACAACCCACGAGACGAGCCCGAAAATAAAAGTTAAGTCCTGGGGAAGATATATTTCAAGCGTTGTATCTTTTTTTATCAACAAGACGACAGCCGCGTAACAAATACCTTTTTAGTGCTGTGAATTTGGAAACAAGTTGACAAGACCAACTATACAACATATATCGCTTTTGGTACTGTGGCCATATTAGAACGTTATATTAACAAGTCCCGTGAAATCTCGTTGTTTCTCTCTTCCGAGGTTTCATCAGGCATTATTTATAGGGAAAAACAGTCGATCTAAGTCGGTAGAATACCCGCCTCGGAATTGCAAGGATCCAAGTTCGATACCGGTCCCCACCAACTCAGTTCATGAATAGCACAACTTGGGAAATCTGATCTGTGCGGTAAAGTATGGAGCTGACGGTAGGGGTGGCGCTCCACCTCAACAAAAAATAATAATCTCTCTGGTCTAGCGCAAGCTAAAAGGAGATCGACTCCCTCGCTGTCCGACAATAGACCACTCCGCCAACTTTTTTTTTTACTTATTGAGGAACTGTAATAAACAAAATTGAGGAATAACGGATAAAACACGAACAACTTTATTCGATTGATATTTCGCCTCGGTGTGTTGACGAGGCTTCGTCAGAATTTATATGAAACAAGAACTACAGCGTGTTTATATATTGAAAGGGTAGAGATAAGGTGAGAAGACTAGGTGGATCTGTTGTATACTCTCTTTACTTCTATTATTCTTCTGCTCATCTTTGGTATCTTACGTTCTCCTTCTAGCGTCTGGACTTCGTCTTGGGGACTTCGTGTCTGGTCTTCCATTGGGGATTTCTCTTTATCAGAAGCCCTGCGTCATTGGTAGTTTTTAGATAATAACCCAAGACTTCGATTTGCTTTAGATCATATTTTATTCCGAAATCCCCACCAGACTACCTGCGCAGATTGAGTCGGCCGTGCGCTTAACACGACTTACCACCATCGTGGTTTGGCCGATACTGAACTAATCTCTCTTTCTAATCTAAACCGGAAGAGGGTCTTCTCCACCGATTCTCACGGTATCCCCCAGAAGGAGGATCAGGCTGAGGTCAAGCCGAATCACTCAATCCTTCAAGGCCGCCGGCTGCAAATTATAACCGCCATTTTGTCTTGTACACTAATGGTACATAAGTATTAGGAATCTAATAATTATATAACAGATCAAGGACACATCTTTTGGGGGAGGTCTTACCCCTCTGCAGGGCATATCTGGCACAACCGGGGTTCTGGTGACTTTCGGCCGCTGGACCGATAAAGTAATTAACAGCTTTGATCCCAGGGGGATACCCCCCCAGGCAATACCTGCTCCCGTGATTTAAAGGGACAGGGCTGGGTTTATTGCCCTATGCCTGAGATGCCCCCTTGAGAGGGAATGCCGACAGGATCAACGTATTTTTGCATCTACCACCCATGAGCTTCGGCTTGTGGGTGGGACCAGATAAAAATGTTCGTGTGTCACACCCGTATACGTGGGGGTACGTGGTAAATACCTACCGTCCGCTTAGTCTAACCCCGGCTGACTGGGCGGTGACCCGCTAAAAGGTGTGTTGTCAAATACTTGGGGTAGCCTGTATTTCTCTATATGCCTTGTCGCATGTGAGGACCAACTACTTCAGCTTCCTTAGATTGCTTTCTTCTCGTATTTTGACTATGGAGTTCATCTTTTAGCAGATTTTTACATACAAGGTAATCTTTTTCTACTTTCGAAAATTCTGCATTTTGTTTTGTTTTGTTTTTCGTTTGTTCCATATTTTTTTAATTATCTATCTTTCCCTTTTTAAATCAATTATTTCTTTTCCAAGTCCTTTCATTTTCTTTCTTTTTTCTTCTCTTTTCATTTCTTTCTTTCTTTCTTTCCTCTTTCTTCTCATTTCTTTTCTTTTTTTCTTCTCTTTTTTCTTTTCTTTTTTTTCTTTCTTCTTTTCTTCTCTTTTCTTTCTTTCTTTCTTCTTTTTTCTCTCTTTTCCTTTCTTTCTTTCTTCTTTTCTTCTCTTTTCCTTTCTTTCTTTTTTCTTTTCTTTTTTCCTTCTTCTTTTCTTCTCTTTTCCTTTTTCATTCTTTCTTCTTCTTTTCTTCTCTATTCCTTTTTTCTTTCTTCTTTCTTCTTTTCTTTTTTTTTCTTCTTTTCTTCTCTTTTCCTTTTTCATTCTTTCTTCTTTTTTCTTTCTCTATTCCTTTCTTTTCTTTCTTTCTTCTTTTCTTCTCTTTTCCTTTCTTTCTTTCTTCTTTTCTTCTCTTTTCTTTTTTTCATTCTTTCTTTCTTTTTCATTTTTCTCTTTTTCCTCTAAATACCTTCTCTTTTTTCTTCCTTTCTTTCTTCCTTTCTTTTCATCATCCTACTATTTCTTCGATATCCCTTTTCCTTTTTTCTTTCTTTCTTTCTTTCTTTTCATTGTCCTCCTTTTCCTAGATATCCCTTTTCTTTTTTTCTCTTCTATTTCTTTCTTTCTTTCTCCTTCTTTTCCTTCTATCTCTTCACCCTTGTAATTATCTCATTCTCTTCTACCTTCACTATCTACAAGCCCTATCTACCAACCACCATTTTTCTACCCTCCCTCAGATCGAGCTCACCCCTATATCTTCCATCGAAAAATCCAATCTAATTCCCCCCCACACCCATCCCCTACACAACCCTTTCCCCCTCCCCCATTCACATATCAGCATTCACGTTAATCAAACCCAAATTAAATCAACAATCTCATTTCTCTCCGATAAGCGCCATCCTCTGCAACAATTGATGGCGTGTTCCTACCAATTGCTTCAACGACGACGCCATTTTGAAATACTCCCCGTCAAAAATTGTCACAGTCAGAGAATTTAGGCATATTATTTGCTGATTTGTGCCTAATCATTTCCGAAAATGTACAGTGAATTTTTTTTTCTTCATTATTTTTTTCTTTCTTTTTTCTTTTTCTTTTTTTTTCTTTTATTTTTTTTTTGTTCTTTTTTTTTCTTTATTATTTCTTTTTGTTGTTGTTGTTCTTTATTCTTTTTTTTTTCTTTCTTATTATTTTTTTTTTATTTTTTTTCCTCGCTGCTCTAGTGACTCGGTAAATGAGAAAAGGCCACGAGCCCACCGCGTACACCTATGTTATTTGAATAGAATGTTAAGTAAATTTCTTTTTCCTTTATTTTTTTCTTTCTTTCTTTTATTTATCAATTATTTCTTCCCGTCTTTTTTTTTTTTTCATTCCTTCATCTTCTTCGTGAGCTGTGTCACTAATTTGTAATAACTTCATTAGTGTAAAACGCTAAAATTGGTTTAAACATATGTCTCAGCACTATTCGCGTAAGGCATTGGCTATTATACCGTTGATTTAAAAGTTAGTTTATGCTAAGTCTCTTACGTCAAGGTAACACTAAAAACGGAATACCTGCTGTAGCTCAGTGGTTAGCAGGTTAGACTGAAGGACCACTCGCGAGCGTTCTACGAGGGCGTGTCAAAAAGTAATGCCTTTTTGTTTCGGACAGGTATAATTACCAACATAGGAACATGTATCATACATCCAAATGAAGCTGGTCCTCCGTGGTTCACATCCATACTTCTCCTCATAGGTGAGTCAAAAAGTAATGCCGTTCTGTTTAGGACAGGTATAATTACCAACACAGGAATATGTATCATACATTGAAATGATGCTGGTCCTCTGTGGATCACATCCATACTTCTCCTCATAGGTGAGTCAAAAAGTATTGCCGTTCTGTTTAGGACAGGTATAATTACCAACACAGTAACATGTATCTTACATTAAAATGATGCTGGTCCTCTGTGGATCACATCCCTACTTCCCCACATAGTCACTGTTTCTCTTAATTGCAATGTTTCACCTTCGAATGAGAACATGTATCCCTGCTCCGTAAAATTCTGTTGACTTTTCTTTGGGCCACTTCTTCACGACAGATTTCACTTCCACGTCACTGGAATAATGTTGCCTCTCAAACCCTCTTTCATGGAGACGAAGAGAGGTAAACATTATTCCAGTGTCGAGGAAGTGAAATCTGTAGAGAAGAAGTGGCTCAAAGCATAGTCAACAGAATTTTACGGACACATGCTCTCATTCGAAGGTGGAACATCGCTATTAAGAGAAACGGTGACTATATGGTGAACTATAGTCGTCCTATTACGTTCACTTTTGAACTAATACCCTTTGGAAAGATATGAATTCCCCATAGCTATGCGTTAAATAGTACCACTACTGCTCTTCTACAAGGATGTATTTGGCATTAGATAACCCACGAATGTTGATATGCCATTAAACAAAGAAACCAAATCGAACATTACTAGCCTTAATGTTGTGAAGTCAAACATAGTTGTTTCCCTAGATCTGTTTACTAAAAAAAAATAATGTTCTCAGTTAAATAATCTACTATATAAATGGCAATTTTTGTCTATCGGTGTATAACCAGTTAGCACCTACACCAGTGATCCAAACAGTTACATACGTTAAGCTAATATTCAGAAATAGGACTGGCTAATTGGGTTTCAATAAAGATCAATAATCGAACCCCCTGGAGGAGGAAAGAGATTAGGGAATAATTTGAGTTTGAGTTTTGTTTAACAGCATATCAATCTCTGTGGGTGATTTAATACCAAAAAGGTTATTTTGGATTTCAGTCTTTAAAGTAGTGGTTCTATGGGGTTTGAGTTTTGTTTAACGGCATATCAACCTCTGTGGGTCATTTAATACCAAAAAGGTTATTTTGGATTTCAGTCTTTAAAGTAGTGGTTCTATGGAGATAATCGGTTATGTTCTGTTATATCTTGTTGAAAAGGTTGCCTTTTTTTTATAAAATTTAAAATGTTTTCAGGGTTTGTATTCTTAAAGATATCCCTCAGGTTACTTGCTTGATAGTAATTAGTGCGGATATGTTTAAGACTGTTACAATTTAGAAGGATATGTTTGGTTGTAAGTTGTACTTTGCATATTGAGCACACTGGGGTATCCTCCCCTTTTAACAGGTGCAAATGGGTAATGTGGGTGTGAATATGAGATGGGTGACTTTTCTATGTACTGTAGTTCCAAATCTGAGAATGAATCCAGCAAACGGTACTGCCATCTATCCTAAAGATTTTGGAACTACAGTACATAGAAAAGTCGCCCATCTCACTACTGTG
>CM042163.1:68848003-68850503 GCA_023376005.1 Doryteuthis pealeii
AAGGATAGAACCCAGGTGGTTGAGCAGTCCATGACTTGCAATACTACATTTTGACCCTTTCTTGGCTAGACGGGCGGTCGGAGATGCCCCTCCGATCAATCGTCTGGTCACGTCAAGCCCTATCACCTATATGATTGCCCCAACCCTATTGCCCTTATGGCAAGCCCCAACTCTTTTATCATTTGGGTGCTAGAAGGCGGTGGCTGAGTGTCTACATGTCCTGGGAATGACTTTAAAATCTATATGATGGTGAGGTTCCAGTTCTGGAGTTTGGGAAATGTGGAGCACCCCTTCATCACCATTGCTCCCTGGTCCACTCTGACCGGAGTGGTAGTACTTTTTAGGGTCCCAATTGTGGGTTAAATAGAAAAACATAAGTTTATAAACAAAATTTGATTATTCATTAAGAATGAATTTATTTCAAAACTTTATTGGTATTAAATGACCCACTCAGGTTGATATGCCGTAAAACTAAACAAACGAAACAAAAAAGTTCACACATGATGAATAGGATAACAGTATCAGTTAGTATCGACATCCCACCACATGTCAGTCGAACACAAGGATCATTATAATGGGGAACTATATACAATAGGGTAGGTCGATTTTTCACTTTTTTAAATATCAAATTGTCCATCTATGTAAAAGTTGTGTGATAGTATACTGAATACTGATGTACTGAATACTGAATGAATATATCTAATATTTTCTAATACAGCCCAACCCTTTTTATCATATGGGTGCTAGAAGGCGGTGGCTGCGGGTCTACATGTCCTGGGAATGACGTTAAACTCTATCTGATGGTGAGGTTCCAGTTTTGGAGGTTTGGGGAATGTGGAGCACCCCTTCATCACCATTGCTCCCTGGTCCACTCTGACCCGGAGTGGTAGTACCTGTTAGGGTCCCATCTATGGCTTAAATAGAAAAATGTGTTTATAAAAAAATTGTATTATCCATTAAGAATTGATTTATTTCAAAACTTTATCGGCATTAAATGACCCATTGAGGTTGATATGCCGTAAAACAAAACAAACCAAACCATTCTAATACAGGTATTTCATTTTGACCTGGTCATTTTAAAATTATCTTGCAATCCGAAAAAGTGTGGATACCCGTGTTATTGAACGTGGGATATGACGTTGAATATTCGCGAATATTCTTCTTCCACTTCTTTTTGATATTTCCAGGAAGAAAATATCGACAGTTAAATCAGCCAGTGTCTCTTTGTTCTTACCTATTAAAGCTTTCTCCACGTACAACCAACGCGTGTCGTATCAGGGCGTTTCTGATTTCATTTACTGGAAGCGTGGTAAGTCAGCGCGGATAGACAAATCTGATTCGGATATCGTTGTTTCGCTGTGACAAAAAAAAGAAGAAGAAGAAAAGAAAAAGAAAAAGAAAAGAAAAAGAAAAATTGGATTGATCCTCTTTGTATCAGTCACGTGGGAACCGCGCAGAATATGACAAGAAATGGCGTCTCCATAATGGCCTCGTTTTCAATCTCCATTCGCCATGCGAAATATAATTACCCCTTTTCCCCATAAGTAGTCATTTCCCAGTCAGAATCTCTAAGGAAATCTAGTCATTTGTTAAGCGTAAGTAAGACTGACACAAGGCCATAAGCATGGAGCACCTAGTGAGAATTGAGCTCACTAACAAATATCTGAAATCCTTGCTAAACATTATGTCATACATCGGGTCCGCCAGATAGATAGATAGATAGATAGATAGATAGATAGGTGGTAAATATGGAAATAAATCCGTTATACCATACATGGGGTACGTTAGATAGATAGATAGATAGATAGATAGATAGGTGGTAAATATGGAAATAAATCCGTTATACCATACATGGGGTACGTTAGATAGATAGATAGATAGATTGAAAATATGGATATAAATTAGTTACACTATACATGGGTACGTTAGATAGATAGATAGATAGATAGATAGATAGACGGCCATAAGCATGGAGCACCTATTGAGAATTGAGCTCACTTACAAATATCTGAAATCCTCACTAAACATTATATCATACATCGGGTCCGTGAGATAGATAGATAGATAGATGGTAAATATGGAAATATGGTAAATGTGGCAAAAAAAGTCCGTTATACCACACATGGGGACTGTTAGATAGATAGATAGATAGATAGATAGATAGATAGATAGATCATCATGTCGCGCAATTAGCATGACAATCCATGACAATTTCTCGCCAACCTTCCCTGTCATTCATTGTCCCAGGGAGGTCCTCTGCGCAGCATCCAGCATCCTTGCATAGTTGGTCAATGTAGGTCCTTGGTGGGCGGCCCACATTAACACGTCCATGTGTTGGCTTCCACAGGAGAACGTCGCTTATGAGCTCGTCCTTGCTTCTCCAGCAGTGTCCAGCATGCCCTGTCCGTCTCACTCGGATGGTTTGTGAGATAGGGGGCAGTGGCCGTATAGATTGACGGAAAATCCGTTATACCACGCATGAAGAAGAAGAAGAAGAAGA
>CM042163.1:68855503-68880503 GCA_023376005.1 Doryteuthis pealeii
GATACACACCCGACGATACAAGACCCAGTTGAGAAGAGAGAGGCGAGAGATCTCAACACAATCCGGATAGCAGGTTTAGAAAAAAATAGAAGATATACTCAAGATAAGAAGGTTGGTTGGCTGGCTGGTTGGATTTTATGGCATGTCAACTCTTATTGGGTTATTTTTATTCTGAAAACATTTTTTTGATTAATTCTTGTTGGGTATTCAATTTTTTTCTAAATTTTTGTTTTCTATTTAACCCTTGGGACCCTAACAGAAACTACTACCCGGGGTCAGAGTGGACATGGGAGCAATAGCGATGAAGGGGTACTTCATCCTCCCCACAGCTCCAGAATTGGACCTTTACCATTAAATACAGTTTAACGTCACACCCAAGACACTAATACCCTCAGTCACCGCCTTCTAGCACATATATAATAAAAAGGGTTTTGAGTTTGCCATAAAGGCAGTACGGTAGGGACAGTCGTATACGAGCTCGGATTTGGCGTGACCAGCAGATTGATCGGGTGGGACCTCTCTGACCGCACGTAAGGACCAAAGTGAAGTGTTGTATGTCATGAGCTGCACAATCACCAGGATTCCGTCCTTAAGCATCACGGATCGCCACCCACAGTTGTGCCATTAGGGAAATTTTACCCATTTACAGAGGTGCAACCAGTGTATTCTACGGCTCCAGCCGACAAGGTGGCAAGATAAGAAGATACTATAGATAACAACGTGGTTATCCAACAATAATATCTATCGGCAGTTAAAATTTTGTTTCTCTGAATTTTTGAGATGAGGCTTGATAATTAGTATTATTTGGATTATTCGGAATATTGTCCTCATTTTTATTCTTATTGGTTTCAAAGTTCTGCGATGGCTCCCGATTAGGACAAGAACGTTCCCGAGTTCGAAAAGAAAGTTCCCGAGTTCGAGAAGGCCCCCGAGTCCGACAAGAAATACCTGAAGAAAGCCGGAGGGCATATCAGCCGAAACGTTGTACAGATGACAATAAAAATTAGGACAATAGTCCGAATAATCCAAATAATACTAATTATCAAGTCTCATCTCAAAAATTCAGAGAAATGGTGTAGATGACAATAAAGATGAGGACAATAGTCCGAATAATCCAAATAATAATAGATAAAATTCTGTTTAGTAATTCATCCGATAGTTTTAAAAAATATATTGAATTATTCTTCTTGCTATTTTTTCTGAAATCATCCAAATCAATTTTAACATTTTTAATGCTATTACTGTTTTGTTTTTTTTTTTTTTTTTTTTGGGGGGGGGGGGGTACCTGGTTAAGCAATTTGTTAAAAAAATATTTTATTTAAAAAAAATCCTAATGGTTAATATACTTAATTTTTTAAAAACCTGGTTCGAGGTGAAATATTTTTTTTAAATTGTCTATTATAATTAGTACTTCCTTTCATTATTTTGAACGTTTCAATTATATCACCCCTCATTCTTCGTTCTAATAAAGTAGTAAAAGTAGATGGAGTGATCTATTATCGGTATCAGATGAACAGCGAAGGGGTCTATCCCCATTTCACTAGCACTAGACTAGAGAGATTGTTTTTGTGCCTGAGGTGGAGTACTACACCTACCACCAGGTCCCCTAATCTCTCTATGTAACTGTAATCTTTTACTCTTTTTATTATTTTTTTGTCACTCTTCTTTGTATGATTTCCAATCACAATATTACATTCGAAATTCCGTGTCTAGACACTGGAGACAAGATCTGAGTACAATATTCTGTATGAGTTCTTATAATAGTTTTGTAAATTTAAAAAACATATTTCTTTCCCTTAATGGAAACGCAGTGGAAATAAATGAATAAATAAGTAAATAAATAAGTAAATAACGAATTGTACCCACCAAAAAATCAATAAAAACACATTTTTAAAGTGGTATCAGCCAAACAGCGAGGGAGTCTATCTCCATTTCCCTAGCACTAGACCAGAGTTTTTGAGTCTGAGGTGGAGTAACACACAAGGTCAATTTCTTAAGCGGGGTTTAACAGGTTTGAATACAAAGTTTTCCTTCTCTTAGACTAGTTGTCTAACCAAGGTTGAAGAGCCCAGTCTGCCCTACTATTTACCAATAGCTGGAGGGAGAATAGTTGGATCCATACCTATCCCAAGGGTATTAGCGCTATGTGAAATGTAAAAAACCTCGTCCAGGATTTGAACTCGTTTCGTCGTGCCCATTTCCTACGACGATATCCATAACACCACGCACCTCCTAATCTCTCCATGTAACTGTATTCTTTTACTCTTTTTAGTACTTTTGTTACTCTTCTTTGTATGCCTTTCAATCTCAATATTACATTTCAAAGTCTAGACACTGGAGCCAAGATCTGAGTCCAATATTCTATATGAGGTCTTATCAGAGTTTTGTATATATTTTTTTTAAATATGTGTCTCCCTAAATGGAAATGCTGTGGAAATAAATAAATAAATAAATAAATAACGAATTGTTCCCGCCAAAAAAAATCAATAAAAATAAATTTTTAAAAGTCAAAAGCCCACAAAAAAAAAAAGATATAAAAAAATAAACACGTTGAACTTTTAAAATTTGTATTCTGCAGCCGGTTTTTGAATTCAAGTTTTTGAGGGGAAATTTAATTTACTCGTGCCAATTGAGAAAGCTGACGCTACAATTCATTTCCTCCCGAGCCGTTTTCAACAATTTTCATTAATGGAACCAAGAAAGAAATCTTTAAAGAACTTAAACCAAAACTGCTTGCGAAGTGTTTTCGGAATTGATTGACAGGCGAAAATGAAAATTGACTAGCTCAATCAGGTTTAGTGCCAAAAAAGCTGGTTATCTGTCTACAGCAATACACGGGCAGGTGTATGTACGCGCGCCTTCCGTCCATCCCCACTCGTCACCCAGCGCTCTCGTTGCTCTTCTGAAAAAGTCTGTCGTTATGTCAGTTAAGTTTTGTGTAGCCATTCAAACAATATCGGTCCGGTTGATTCCACATTTATGTTTACTAAACTAGCACAATCTATTCACACTATATATCTTGGCTCTTTCACATTTGGTGGAGCGATATGAAATAAAAAGAATATTTTTGGGGAATATCAAAAGAACAGAGTGATAGATAGAGGAAAGAGAGAAAGAGAAAGATAGAGAGGTTAAGATATGAATGGGCAGAGAGAAGGGGAGAGTTAGAGAGCATATACAGAGCATATAGAGAGGTTAAGATAAGAATGGAGAGTAAGAAAGAGGAGAGTTAGAGAGCATTTGGAGAGATTAAGATAAGAATGGAGAGTAAGAAAGAGGAGAGCTAGAGAGCATATGGAGAGGTTGAGATAAGAATGGAGAGAGAGAAAAGGAGAGAGCATAGGGAGAGGTTAAGATAAGAATGGAGAGTAAGAAAGAGGAGAGTTAGAGAGCATATGGAGAGGTGAGATAAGAATGGAGAGAGAGAAAAAGGAGAGAGCATATGGAGAGATTAAGATAAGAATGGAGAGTAAGAAAGAGGAGAGCTAGAGAGCATATGGAGAGATTAAGATAAGAATGGAGAGAGAGAAAAGGAGAGAGCATAGGGAGAGGTTAAGATAAGAATGGAGAGTAAGAAAGAGGAGAGCTAGAGAGCATATGGAGAGATTAAGATATGAATGGAGAGAGAGAAAAGGAGAGAGCATAGGGAGAGGTTAAGATAAGAATGGAGAGTAAGAAAGAGGAGAGCTAGGGAGCATATGGAGAGATTAAGATAAGAATGGAGAGAGAGAAAAGGAGAGAGCATAGGGAGAAGTTAAGATAAGAATGGAGAGTAAGAAAGAGGAGAGCTAGAGAGCATATGGAGAGATTAAGATAAGAATGGAGAGTAAGAAAGAGGAGAGAGCATAGGGAGAGGTTAAGATAAGAATGGAGAGTAAGAAAGGGGAGAGCTAGAGAGCATATGGAGAGATTAAGATAAGAATGGAGAGAGAGAAAAGGAGAGAGCATAGGGAGAGGTTAAGAAAGAATGGAGAGTAAGAAGAGGAGAGCTAGAGAGCATATGGAGAGATAAGATATGAATGGAGAGTAAGAAAGAGGAGAGCTAGAGAGCATATGGAGAGATTAAGATATGAATGGAGAGTAAGAAAGAGGAGAGCTAGAGAGCATATGGAGAGATTAAGATATGAATGGAGAGTAAGAAAGAGGAGAGCTAGAGAGCATATGGAGAGATTAAGATATGAATGGAGAGTAAAAGGAGGAGCTAGAGAGCATATGGAGAGATTAAGATAGAATGGAGAGTAAGAAAGAGGAGAGCTAGAGAGCATATGGAGAGATTAAGATAATGAATGGAGAGTAAGAAAGAGGAGAGCTAGAGAGCATATGGAGAGATTAAGATAAGAATGGAGAGTAAGAAAGAGGAGAGCTAGAGAGCATATGGAGAGATTAAGATAAGAATGGAGAGTAAGAAAGAGGAGAGCTAGAGAGCATATGGAGAGATTAAAGATAAGAATGGAGAGTAAGAAAGAGAGAGCTAGAGAGCATATGGAGAGATTAAGATAAGAATGGAGAGTAAGAAGAGAGAGCTAGAGAGCATAGGGAGAGGTTAAGATAAGAATGGAGAGTAAGAAAGAGGAGAGCTAGAGAGCATATGGAGAGATTAAGATAAGAATGGAGAGTAAGAAAGAGGAGAGCTAGAGAGCATATGGAGAGATTAAGATAAGAATGGAGAGTAAGAAAGAGGGAGAGCTAGAGAGCATAGGAGAGATTAAGATAAGAATGGAGAGTAAGAAAGAGGAGAGCTAGAGAGCATAGGGAGAGGTTAAGATAAGAATGGAGAGTAAGAAAAGAGGGAGCTAGAGAGCATATGGAGAGATTAAGATATGAATGGAGAGAGAGAAAAGGAGAGAGCATAGGGAGAGGTTAAGATAAGAATGGAGAGTAAGAAAGAGGAGAGCTAGGGAGCATATGGAGAGATTAAGATAAGAATGGAGAGAGAGAAAAGGAGAGAGCATAGGGAGAAGTTAAGATAAGAATGGAGAGTAAGAAAGAGGAGAGCTAGAGAGCATATGGAGAGATTAAGATAAGAATGGAGAGAGAGAAAAGGAGAGAGCATAGGGAGAGGTTAAGATAAGAATGGAGAGTAAGAAAGAGGAGAGCTAGAGAGCATATGGAGAGATTAAGATAAGAATGGAGAGAGAGAAAAGGAGAGAGCATAGGGAGAGGTTAAGATAAGAATGGAGAGTAAGAAAGAGGAGAGCTAGAGAGCATATGGAGAGATTAAGATATGAATGGAGAGTAAGAAAGAGGAGAGCTAGAGAGCATATGGAGAGATTAAGATATGAATGGAGAGTAGAGAGAAGAGGAGAGATATGAATGGAGAGTAAGAAGAGGAGAGCTAGAGAGCATATGGAGAGATTAAGATATGAATGGAGAGTAAGAAAGAGGAGAGCTAGAGAGCATATGGAGAGATTAAGATAAGAATGGAGAGTAAGAAAGAGGAGAGCTAGGGAGCATATGGAGAGGTTGAGATAAGAATGGAGAGAGAAAAGGAGAGAGCATATGGAGACGTTAAGATAAGAATGGAGAGAGAGAAGGGGAGAGTTAGAGAGCATATAAAGAGGTTGAGATAAGAATGGAAAATGAGAAGGTGAGAGTTAGAGAGCCTATGGAGAAATTGAGATAAGAAAGGAGAGAGTAAGAAGGAGAGAGAGAATGAAATAGATATATAGCATATGAAAAGATGGATATGATAACGAAAAGAGATAGAGAAACAGAGAGAGAGGGGGTGAGATAAGTACGGAGAGAGAGTGAAGTAGAGAGCATAGGAAGAGTGACATAAGAATGGAGAGTGAGAGAAAGAAAGAGAAAGAGAGTGAAAAGGAGAGAGGGAGAATGAAAGAGACGTATAGCATATAAAAATATGTATATAATAACGAAAAGAGATAAATAGTGAGACAGATGAGTAAAAGAGATAAATATGTAGTGAGAGAGAGAGAGAGAGAGAGAGAGAGAAAGATAGAGAGAGAGATAAATAGTTAACATATGAATAGACTGTCGTAATAATGGAATTATAGAAGGCGTATGATAGCTTATACGCACACGCACACACACACACACATATATATATATATGTGTGTGTGTGTGTAGAGGGAGAGAATGGGAAATAGATATATGAATACACTGCGTTAATATCGGAGTGATAGATAGATAGATAGATAGATAGACTGATATATGTGATCAGACGTGGATAAAAAGGAAAACAAATAAATTAGATAAATAGATGGTATATGAACATAAGATAGCACACAAATGCACACACACACACACACAATAGCTGACAGAAATGCTCACACACACAATACCTCACACAAATGCACACACACTCACACAATAGCTCACACAAATGCACACACATACATACACAATAGCTCGCACAAATACACACAAACATTCACAAACATATATATATAGAGAGAGAGAGAAGAGGAGGGGGAGAGAGAGGGGAAGGGGGAGAGAGAGGGGAAGGGGGAGAGAGAGGGGGAGAGAAAGAGAGGGGGAGAGAAAGAGAGAGAGGGAGAAAGAGAGATTCTTTGCTAGAATATTTGCTCATCTAGTTGAAGTAATGGATGGTGGACATGAGATCTTCGTTGAAACATGTTAGAAAAGTTCACAAAATCAGAAATCATTTACGAAGCCTACTTTACTTTGGCCCATTACATTTCGGCGGGATTAGAATGAACTAATTGCACCAACCACTACAGAGGACAGGATCCCACTCAAAGAGGGGTGTCCTGAGAATGAGACTATACTGCACCCGGTGCGGTATAGTCTCATTCCAGGACACTCCAGTTGCTGTAGCCTAAACTTGTATTTAAACACATCGAGAACACAATCTTTCGTTGCTCCTAGTTTTTGAAATACTAAGGCGAGAGAAAAGTTTAGCAATAATTTGCATGCTAGTTTACATAATAAATTGGCCTATTTATTTATTACTGAAGAGCTATTACAAAATAGTTCCATATGTAAAAAGTATAATAATGTTTCATTTAACTCTCTCGCTCTTTTTTTTCTTTCCTTCTTTTCTTCTTTTTCTTATGTTCGATTGAAACAGATAAGCACTATCGTGGATAAGCAACACCAGATAATCAGGATATACATGGGGTAGAGAGGAGACTGAACATTTACATGGGGTAGGGAGGTGGCTGCGAATTGTCTCGGCAAGTACTCTGGCTAGTCTGTACGCTTTGACTGGTTGTTCGACTCTATCTGATGAGAATACGTGTTGCTTTTATGTGGATTCAGGAAAGGATAAAATATATGAATGGTAATATTTTACACTCGATTTTGTATTATAGAAATGCACGCATAGGGAATACTTGATATAATATAACTGTGTGCAAACAAATGAATGTTGTTAGATGGAAATAATTACTTGAAACCATAATAATTAGTATTAGATAGACATACTTGGTAGTATTAGTATTAGATGGGCATACTTGATAGTATTAGTATTAGATAGGCATACTTGGTAGTATTAGTATCAAATAGACATACTTGATAGTTTTAGTATTAGATAGGCATACTTGATAGTATTAGTATCAAATAGACATACTTGATAGTTTTAGTATTAGATAGGCATACTTGATAGTATTAGTATTAGATGGACATACTTGATAGTATTAGTATTAGATGGGCATATTTGATAGTATTATATTAGATTGGCATACTTGCAGTATTAGTATTAGATAGGCATACTTGGTAGTATTAGTATTAGATGGACATACTTGATAGTATTAGTATCAGATGGGCATACGTGGTAGTATTAGTATTAGATAGGCATACTTGGTAGTATTAGTATTAGATAGGCATACTTGATAGTACTAGTATTATATAGGCATACTTGGAGTATTAGTATTAGATAGGCATAATTGGTAGTATTAGTATTAGATAGGGGATACTTGTAGTATTAGTATCAGATAGACATACTTTGATAGTTTTAGTATTAGATAGGCATTAGCTTGATAGTATTAGTATTAGATAGATATTGATAGTATTAAATATTAGATAGGCATACTTTGTATATAGTATTAGGAATGGACATTACTTTGTAGTATAGTATTAGATACATACTTGATAGTATTTATCAGATGGGGCATACTTGCGTAGTATTAGTATTAGATAGGCATACTTGGTAGTATTAGTATCAGATAGACCACACCTTGATAGTTTAGATTAGAGATAGGTCATACTTTGGTAGTAATAGTATCAGATAGACACACTTGATAGTATTAGAATAAGATAGGCATACTTGATTAGTTATTAGTATTAGATGGACATTACTTCGGTAAATATTAGATAGATAGACAACTTGGTAGTTATTAGTATTAGATGGGCATAACTTGATAGTATTAGTATTTAGATAGGCATACTTGATAGTTATTAGTATTAGATGGACATTTACTTGGTAATATAGTATTAGGATAGACATACTTGGTAGTATTGAGTTATTAGATAAGCATACTTGTAGTATTAGTATTCCAATAGACATACTTGATATTTTAGTATTAGATAGGCATACTTTGATAGTATTAGTATTAGATGGACCAACTTGATAGATTAGTATTTAGATGGGCTATTGATAGTATTAGTATTAGATAAGGCATCATACTTGGTAGTATTAGTAATTAGATGGATACCATACTTGATAGTTATTAGTATCAGATGATACGTGGTAGTATTTAGTATTGATAGGATACTTGGTAGTATTAGTATTAGATAGGCATACTTGATATACTAGTAATAGATAGGGCATACTTGGTAGTATTAGATTAGATAGGCCAATTGTAGTATAGATTAGATAGGATACTTGTAGATTTAAGTATCAGATAGACAACTGATAGTTTAGTATTAGATAGGGCATACTTTGTAGCTTATTAGTATTAGTAGGCATATTTGATAGTATTAGTATTAGATAGCATACTTGGTAGTATTAGTATTAGATGGACATACTGGTAGTATTTAGATTAGATGGACATACTGGATAGTATTAATATCAGATGGGATACTCCCATCGGTTAGTATTAGTATAGATAGGCAATAAACTCGGTTAGTATTTAGTATCAGATTAACACACCCTGATATATTTAGTATTAAGATGGGGCCATACTTTGGTAGTAATAGTATCAGAAAGACACCACTTGATAGTATTAGAATTAAGATATGCATACTGATAGGTATTAGTATTAGAATGGACTGATACTTGATAGTATTAGCCCATTAGATGGCAATACTTGATAGTATTTATTATTAGATAGGCAATACTTGATTAGTATTAGTATTAGATAGGTATACTGGTATATTAGTATTAGAGGACATACTTGATAGTATTTAGTATCAGATGGCAATACTTTTGGTAGTATTAGTATTAGATAGGCATTAACTTGGTATATTAGTATCAGATAGACACACTTGATAGTATTAGTATTAGATAGGCATACTTGATAGTATTAGTATTAGATAGACATACTTGGTAATATTAGTATCAGATAGACACACTTGATAAGATTAGTATTAGATTAGATATACTTAATAGGATTAGTATTAGATAGACATACTCGAGAGTATTAGTATTATATAGGCATACTTGGTTGTATTAGTATTAGATAGGCATACTTGATAGTATTGGTATTAGATAGGCATACTTGGTAGTATTAGTATTAGATAGACATACTTGATAGTATTAGTATTAGATAGACATACGTAGAAGTATTAGTATTAGATAGCATACTTGATAAAGGCATTAGTATTAGATAGACATACTTGGTAGTATTAGTATTAGATAGGCAACGTGGTAGTATAGTATTAGATATGCATACTTTGGTTAGTATAGTTCAGATAGACATACTTGTTAGTATTAGTATTTGATAGGGCATACTGGAGATTATTATTAGAGAGGGGCGTTCTTGTTAGTATTAGTATAGATAGGCATACTTATTAGTATTAGATTAGATAACATTTAATTGGTAGTATTAGTTATTAGATGGACATACCTTTGATTAGTATTAAGTATTGATTAGGGCAGTAGTTGGTAGTATTAGTAGCCGATAGACATACTTGGGTAGTATTAGTCTTAGATAGGGCATATTTGGTTTATTAGTATCAGATAAGGCATTTACTTGGTAGTATTAGTATTAGATTTAGGCACATTAATTGGTAGTTATAGTATTAGATAGACAACTTAATAGTATTAATTAATAGGCATACTTTGGTAGTATTAATATCAGATAGACATTTACTTGATAGTATTAGATTAGATAGAATACTTGGTAGTATTAGTATTAGATAGGCATACTGGGTAGTATTAGTATCAGATAGAAACATACTTAATTAGTATTAGTATAGATAGGCATACTTGGTATATTAATATCAGATAGACATTACTTTGCATAGTATTATATTAGATAGACATACTTAATTAGATTAGTATTAGATAGGCATACTTGATAGTATTAGTATCAATAGACATACTTGATAGTATTAATATTAGATTGTGCATACTTTGGTAGTATTAGTATTCAGATAGACATACTTGGTAAGTTATTAGATTAGATAGGCATTTACTTGGTAGTATTTAGTATTAGATGGGCATACTTTGTAGTATTCAGTATTAGATAGGCATACTTGGTAGTATTACTATTAGATAGACATACTTGGTATATTAGTATTAGATAGGCATATGGTATTATTAGTATTAGTATGGGCATACTTGGTAATATTAGTATCAGATAGGCATACTTGGTAGTATTAGTATCAGATGGGCATACTTGGTAGTATTAGTATCAAATAGGCATACTTGGTAGTACTAGTATTAGATGGTCATACTTGATAGTATTAGTATCAGATAGGCATACTTGGTAGTATCAGTATTAGATAGGCATTACTTGATAGTATAGTATAATAGTCATACTTGGTAGTATTAGTATCAGATAGGCATACTTGGTAGTATTAGTATTAGATAGGCATACTTGGTAGTATTAGTATCAGATAGGCCATACTTGGTAGTATTAGTATTAGATAGGCATACTGGGTAGTATTGTATATATATGGGCATACTTATAGTATTAGTATTAGATAGACATATTGATAGTATTAGTATTAGTAGGCATACTTGGTAGTATTAGTATCAGATAGACATACTTGATAGTATTAGTATTAGATAGACATACTTGATAGTATTAGTATCAGATAGACATATTTGATAGTATTAGTATTAGACAGGCATACTTGATAGTATTAGTATTAGACAGGAATACTTGATAGTATTAGTATTAGATAGGCATACTGGAAACTATACAACTGGGTGTAAATTGTTTGTATTACTTTGAATTAGATTATCAAATTTATGGAAATCTGATCTCAGTAATAAGTTAAAGAGGCGATTCTTCCAAGTCATGATTAATTCATGAAAGTTCCACTTGACTGAGGTCAGCCAAGTTCACTCTAATGACGCCTTTATTTTGTTACATTAGACCACTTTCTGATTGGCTGAAGGAAAGGCGTGTGATAAGAAACTGGCCTAGTTAGTCAGATTTTGAACGTTAGCTGAAAGGAGAAGACGTAGGGGTCCTTTGTTCTCAAGATGCCAAGTTCTCACTGCGCAATTAGAAACCCTCTTGGGCCTCTTTTATAATAAAGAATATGAAAAACAAATAAGTCTGAATTAATTATTCCAACAAAGAAATTAGCAGAAACCCAGCCCATAAGGAGTGTTATATACTCCCCTTTTCTCGAGTGTATACAATCGGTTGAGAGTCATCTCCGTGACTTACCCATATAGTTCTGGAGTAAACATTATTGGTCGACGCTACATGCACGTCACATCTTGCAAGGTTTTTAGCCACATTTTATGTGTTCACATGCGTATAAGAGGAAGTGACGCATATCTTTGTGCTTATAACTGAACAAAGGCAGAGTTATCTGACACGATACTTTTGTGAAATAGAGATACTTGAACATTCATTGATTCAGACGAAATATTTCACGATTATCTTAGAAATATGAAAAAAAAGGAAAATTTCAAATTCCTACTTTTCGAAAAAATGACATTTTAAACCTTTTCTTCGTGTAAATTCCTTTCTTGTGGTCACAAAGGCGAATTTGAAACTGAACTTTCAGATTCTCCCTGAATAGTTATGTTTACTTGAAACAGATTCGGTTCGAACAAAAAAAGATTTCATCTTATTTTGAAACTAGTTTTCTTTGGCAAGGAACCTGTCGTATTGTGCAACTATCGTAACATTATCGATAGCAATCTGCCTGCCTGTCAATCTATCGCTATATATATATATATATATATATATATATATATATATATATATATATATATATATATGAGAAGTAAATACACAAGCGATGTTCTTTTTTATATGGCTTTTTTTAGCCGACTATCTTTTGGGAGAATATGTGCTTAATTGAAGTCGTACCTAATTTTGAAAGTTAATTAATTAATAATTAATTAATTAGGCGGGCATACCTATGTAAGGCTAAACAAATCGAGAAAAATCAATCTCTGTATGTATATTTCGGCCTATTAGGCCTTATCAGCAGACCTTGTGCGTGATTCGAACCCTGACTGTCAAGCTGACAGGCAAGGACCGTAACCCCTACACAACCGGACCTTCTTAGATTTTTCGTTTTGTTTAGAAGTATATATATATATATATATATATATATATATATATATATATATATATATATATATATATATATATATATATATATATATATATTATAGAAAAGTTTTTCTCTCTACCACGGTTTCGGTGTTCAAGATATAATAACATGTGCTGGGGCACGGTCTCAATGTATGTATGTGAACGATGCCCCGGCTCAGTATTACAGTCGTTGTGTTGGATGATACCGAATATAATTCTATAATTAGGGATTTCTTCTAATGCTGGCCGTTCCACATATTATAGTATTATAGTATCCTGAAGGAGAGCTGGTTTTGTTCCTTTTCCAACTCGGCTGAAATATGATAACCAAAAGCTGTCAACGGGGTCAAACAAAAAAAAAACAGGAACGCCTTCTGATAATTATACACAAAATATATACATTTATTGTTTGTTTTATACAATGATTAATATTCTTGTATAATGTCAGAAGAGCGAGGTGATTTCTTGTTCAGTTGACTGGCGATCTATAGCTAGTTGTTTTGGATAACTTATTAAATTGGTTTGTTACCGAGTGGCAGGGCGTCAGAGTGCAGTATGGACGGTAAAGTTGTATCAAGGGAACCGAGCTATGGCGAGCTCCCTGGTTTCGGAGTGCCTGACTCCGCTTCTCTCTCTTCTTCTTTTCTTCTTTTCGGTCTCTTTCGGTCTGTTATTTATGGGATCCAGACATCCCCACCCCTATCATATGTCTCTGATTGGCCAGCCACTCGATAACATTGCCTACGTGTCTAAATGGCCTTGTGCCAGCCTAGTTTGTATCTTTCCATCTGGATTTTTCCAACTCCAACGAGTCAAGGCCAACCATTGTTTTATTTATGTACAAAATTTAAAATTCCTATCATCTAAGTCAAATTCCATAATTTAAGGAATTTATTTGCCTACGTGAGAATTCTTTGTTTAGATAAATTTATATTTATAATATAAACATTAATATTATTATTATTATTATTATTACCACCATTATTATTATTATTATTATTATTATTATTATTATTATTATTATTATTATTATTATTATTGTTGTTGTTGTTGTTGTTGTTTTTCTTTTCTTACAGTAACTTTTAACAAACTACCATAATTAATAATTAGGGTACTTTTAAATTATTAGTAAATAATTAACAGATTGCCATCAACCATAATACTTTAATAGTGTACAAAGGTACACCCTCTTCAGGAGAGTTCATTGGTATATATATATATATATATATATATAATATATAATATATATATATATACATTTTGGTATCAAAATTTTATTAGAGCTTTGAAAAGACCCACGAAAAGATTCATTATTTTTATAAAAAATGTATATATTTTACAATAGAAGGAGGGGGCAAGAAAGGTAGCTCGCTACTCGGGGGTTTCGCCTTTTACTCCCCCATCTATTGTAAAATATATACATTTTTTAAATAATGAATATATATATAATATATATAATATATATATATATATATATACTAGAAGCGACTACCCGGCGTTGCCTGGTTAGAGGGGGAGGGTAATAAAACATCTCTCAAATCCATTGATTTTTTAGGCCTTGCATAATTGATTTGTTTATGTTTTAATTACGAACGCAACCAATGATTTTCCTTTCTCTTATTATTCAAATCCTAATTTTTAAACATTGTCCCAGATAGAAAGTAGGTAAAAGATAGTGAGAGGGGTGAGTGCGCGGAAGCGATAACGCTATTCTGTTTCAATCGAACATAATGAAAAGATGAAAAGAAGGAAAGAAAGAAAAAAAGAGTGAGAGAGAGTTAAATCAACACTATACTTTTTTACATATTGAACTATTTAGCAATAGCTCTTAAGTAAATACCAAATCTTCATTATTTTTGCACAAAATAAAAGCTCTGATTATAATGAATGTGTATATGTGTTTACTTGTCATCAATTGTTTTATTTACGTCGGTGTCTTCTGGACATACATACATATCAACTGTTATTATATAATTATATATATATTATTATATATAATATATATATAATATATAATAAGTAATCCACAGACACGTGTTTTGAGGCTTCACCTCTAATCAGTGTGGTTATACTTTAACAGCTACCCCTGGCCGGGTTTGAGACCTGAATAAATTTTCGTCCACCAAGTCTCTTACCCATGCGACCAGTAGCGGCTGTCAAAACATAGGAGATTTTTTAATTGATACACTTCTAAGCGGAAATGAATTCACTAGAGTCCTCTAACTTTGTAAACAAATTGATGGTTAGCTACACGCCAGAAGGGGTTGGTAAATATATTTCTCTCTCTCTCTCTCTCTCTATATATTATATATATATATTATATATATACCAACCCCTCCGCCGAGCAGGATGTGACACAAGCGGAGTTCAACAGGTTTGACTTCAGAGTTTTCCTTCCTAGACCGGTTGCCTAACCAAGGTTAAAGAGCCCAGTCTGCCTTCTATTTATGCATAGCTGGAGGAGAGTAGAATTCATACATTTCCAAGGGTATTAGTGCTAAGTGAATGCAATTACCACATCCAGGATTTGAACTCGGGGTGACGAGTCCATTTCCAAGACTTTTAACCATTACACCACGCGCTTCCAATATATATATATATATATATATATATATATATATATATATATATATATATATATATATATATATATATATATATATATATATATATATATATATATATATATATATATATAATATATATTATATATATAGAGAGAGAGAGAGAGGAGAGAGAGAGAGAGAGAGAGAGAGAGGAGAGATGTAGAAAGGTTTTTCTCTCTACCACGGTTTCAGTGTTCAAGGTACACCTTTCCCAGGAGTGTTCTCCTGAGGAAGGTGCACATTGAACACAGAAACTGTGATAGAGAGAAAAGCATTTTCTACAACTATAAATGCTCGATATTTTACGAGATATACTGAGCCCTTTTAGATTAACTACCTATGCTACTGCAATGAAAACGTATTAGTAACTTTTTGATAAATATATATATATATATATATATATATATTCACATTCACACACATATATGTAAACACACACATACATTTATATGTATACACATATAGTCATACACACAACTCCCATGAACCCTCCCTCACATATATTTTTTTTCTTTTCTTATGAGCATTAAAAAAATAACCCACCTCATAGAGGTTCTTCACGGAACAAATGGACGTGCTACTACTAACAGACTCGTCTACCCGGATTTTAATAGCATGTCAAACCCTCAAAAACACTTCAATTTTTATAGTTCTTCTATAATGCTCCCTTTCAAAAAATCTATAAACAATTTCTTTAAATAAGAAATTTTCTCCTGACGATGACCTAAGGTCGAAACTAGTTGAGAATAAACAACATACAAGAAATATTCCTGATTGTCTTATTACTTTTTGTTCATACTATATATATATATATATATATATATATATATATATATATATATATATATATATACGTAAAAACCAATGGCTTCTTGCTGCCTGTAGGAGACATTTGACTTGAGCAGGTATATTTGCAAGAAGCAGTTGATCATTTTAATAGTCAGCATCAGTAATAGTTTCTGTGGGATTTTGTCTACTTCATGACTTCTTTTAGTATGAAACCATTTTGCTTCATTCTTATAATGATTCTCAAAATGATTTTTGGGGCCTGTAGCAGAATTATTTTTGTAATCAATATTTTCCGAAACCTTGACCATTTCTCTCCACCACCCCCACCACCCCGAATTCCTTAATTAAAAATGAAATTCCATTCAGAGAGGCAGACGACTTGACTTGCCAAGTGCCTCTTATCGGAGAAACGATGATACGCAGATGCCATAGTTTGAAATATCCTCCTTATACAAAACCATATCTGTCACCATAAGGTCGAGGGTAAATGCAAATCTTCTGGCACGTTGTGTAATGGTTAGTCGTTGGAAATGGACTCGTCGACTCGAGTTCTAATTCTGGACGAAGCTGTTTGCATTTCACATTATATATACTAGCAAATATATGCACCCTCTGGGTGCAAGTATTTAAGTTTTAATGTAATGAAATATCGTATTAAATTAGAAGCGCTAATGAAACTAAATAAGAATGCAGATAAAAAGATTTGAAACAGAGGGGGATATAATCAAAAAATAGCACAACTGAAATTTACTCTTCCATCACTCTCGTCTTCCATTGTTATTTTTTCTAATTTAAGTATTTAGTTAAAATAGGAAGTAAAGAATAATATTACAGTTATCTTTTTGTTAATGGATTTCATTTAAGATTCATGAAGAGATTTTTGCTTATATTCATTAATAAAGCCAAACAGTTAGAAATCAATAATACTAAGCATATATTTATTAAAATTACATTTTAATATCAATATGCAAATTAGCTTCCCGTTCACACTGTAAACCGCTGTTTTGTTGTATATATAAATTAATTGCATATCATTAGCATGTAGATATGGTTACAGTATTAATAATGTAAAACAATTTTTATTGATAATTGAGGTTAAAATAAGGATAAATTCATGGTGAATGTGACGTCAATAACTAAGGGAATTGTGATTTGAGTAGTGATTTAGTTTTCGGTTACAGACAGAAAAACACACAATCTCCATTATATAATAATATATATATATATATATATATTATATATATATATATATATAATATCCATACGCGTGCCATAAGTCACCCAAAAAGTGCGATATACATACCAGTTTAAAATAAACGAGAAATTCTGGGGAAGCCAGCTAGTGTAGTGTCAGCCTGACAGGTAGGGTTCGAATCATGCACAAAGCACTGCCCTGTCTATATCTTTGCTGATGAGGCCTAATGGGCTGAAATGTAAATACCGAGAAGACTTTTTCTCGATTTGTTTACGCTTTACATTTAAACCGATACGCACGCCTAATTCATTTAGTTATAATTAATTAATTAACAAAAATTAGGTATGACTTTAATTAAGCACATAATCTCCCACAAATTGTCGGCCTTCGCCATTTTCAAACACACTGTTTGACTACTTCATATATATATATATATAATGGACTCTCCCATCGATTTCGACGTATGGGGATCCATTACATTGTAAATTTTTTTTACTTGTGTTTGTGCATCTCGTGACACTTCAATCCAGCCAGTGACTTGCAAACAACCCCGCAGGTAATGCAAAGATGAGCGTCGGGAAGTTGAGTGCACTGGGTATTAGAAGTGTCCTTTCTTCTTTGACTTACAATTTTCAGAAGATCAATATTGCTGAACAAAAGATTTCGTACGCCTTTTTTGACATGATGATCTCATATATATATATATATATATATGTGTGTGTGTGTGTGTGTGTGTGTGTGTGTGTGAAAGTAAATGGAAGTTAATCTGACAGTATGAATTTAACATTTTTGAAAAAACAAATGATGTTAATAGTTTGCAGACAGAATCTGTTTCGAACGTTTTAATAGAGCGGTCTTCATCAAGAGCAACATATGAATGAAAGACGGAGTAAATAATCGTTACAATAGGAGGTACAAATGAACCCTAGTGTTCGATTCTGGAATTATTTTTAAATATATATATATATATGTGTGTGTGTGTGTGTGTGTGTGTGTGTGTGGAAAATATGGAAAAATATTCAGATATGTTTATTTATGAATGAAAAAATAGTTCTGCCTATATTGGAGTGCGTTAGTCTTGTATGACCAATGCGTAATCGGGACACAATGACTTGTTCCTTTCTAGACTTCCTTAAAGTTGGTCTCCAGCCTCCCAAAGTGGGTTTGATTAGGAAGAGTTTATTGTGGATGTTGTTATTCCAGTGTTGTTGCCATTTTGTATGAAGGACGGGATGACAGTTTGTTAAGTCTTTCTTTCTTTGAAAGTTATATATATATATATATATATATATATATATATATATATATATGTCCCTGTTGGGTGAGTGATGAGGACAGGGTATCGCAGTGGTATTTATTACACGTTGTATGATAAAAAAAATTGCTTTTTGGATCAACGTGTCCTTGGCACGACGTTAATCTGCATCTAGTGATGAAGTCTCAATTCTGAAACTCTGAGGAATGTGGAGTACCCCTTTATCATAATTACTCCCAGGTCCACCCTGACTCGGAGAGGTAGTACCTGTTAGGGTCCGATCTATTGGTTAAATAGATTTTTTAAAATGAGCATAAGAAATTTGTTTAAAAAATTGAGTTTGAAAATTTTATTAAATACTAGTAGGGCTTCTTGGTGTTGCCTGGGATTTGAAAAGTTAAAATTAAATTTCTTATCTACATTTATCTATAGATTAATAAAAATTATTTTTCTATATATTTGTTTATTATCTTTTATTGTTTATATATTGTTGTTTTTAAGTTGTTTATTTTTATTATTATTCTTAGTATTATCTGCATTATTCGGACTATTGTCCTCATCTTCATTGTTATCTGTACAACGTTTGGGTCGATGTACCCTCCGGCCTTTTTCAGGTATTTCTTCAGCATGAAATGACCCTACAACATAAAAAAAAATTGATTACCCAACAAGAATGAATAAAATAAAAACATCTTTGGCATAAAATAACCCAACAAGGTTGACATGCTGTAAAATCCATCTAATCAACCAACCTGACCATTAACGTTGATACCATTTCTGAGGAATTTCAGATGGAATTTGGAGATCTCCGGTACAGTGTCATTCTAAAGGAGAAATATCCAGAGACATTTTTCGGATTTCTACCAGTTTCTTCGATTTGATAGATTTTCCAAATCATTTTTCTGCGTTCTAGAGCAGGGGTCACTAGAAGAGGATGGCAGTGACGAAGTAGAACAAGTAAGAGCCCCTCTCCTGTCTCCTCTCGCATATATATATATATATATATATATATTATATATATATATATATATATGCGATAGGAGAGAGTTCAAATCCTGGATGTGGTAATTGCATTTCACTTTGCGCTAATACCCTTGGGAAAGGTATGAATCCTACTCTCCCTCCAGCTATGGGTAAATAGTAGGGTAGACTGGACTCTTTAACCATGGCTAGGTAACCAGTCTAGGAGAAGGAAAACTCTAAATATAAACCTGTTAAACTCCGCCTAAGAAATTGACCTTGTGTCACATCCTGCTCGTGCGGAGGGATTTGGTATATATATATATATATATTTACCAACACCTCCGTACGAGCAGGATGTGACACAAGGTCAATTTCTTAAGCAGAGTTTAACAGGTTTGAATTCAGAGTTTTCCCTCTCCTGGACTGGTTACCTAGCCATGGTTAAAAAAAAAGAGCCCAGTCTGTCCTGCTATTTGCCCATAGCTGGAGAGAGAATTGGATTTCCCAAGGGTATTAGCGCTATGGGAAATGCAAACAGCTTCGTCCAGGAATTGAACTCGATTCGACGAGTCCATTTCCTAACCATTAGACTCTAATCATCAGACCACGCGCCTCCATATATGGATATAACATTCGATATGTATGGAAATACGATGAGGAAATTGGAAGATGGCAAACCCCGGTCATAACAATGCAACGTGATATGTCTATGCATGCGTATATATATATATATATATATATATATATATATATGTCTGTGTATGGTTATATATTTATCTGTGTATATATGGATATATATGTGCTTATGTATTTTTTGTCTGTATATATATTAAATCTTTTTGTCTATTAACAATTTTCTTATTTTCTAAACATTAATATCCATATGAAATACATCATATCAATGTTAACATTTCCTCTCGGCCTATTCACGTTCTACATGCGTCACATTATGATCTTCATTTTCCGTTTTTTCACATTCAATGATCACGTCATCATCTTTCGTATATAAACGCACATATAAAAAAAATAACGGTAAATAACATTATATTCATACATTCACCATACACTTAACATTTTTCATTTTTCACCCTCACAAAATTTATTTTGCATTGTCCTGATGATGGTTTATCATAAACCGAAATACTTATGTATAGACATGTGAAATTATTCCTTTGATCGTAACATCCTGTGTCTGTTATATTTTTGAAAACGTTTTCTTCACATTCGATATGTATGTAACATTCAGTATCTTCGTGTATTTATGGGAGGCAGCATACAAGCTGTAATTCCACAGCGAGAGGCGTAACGATATGATATTGTTTCTGGCTCGGTTCAAATTGATTATTCTTTGAAATTAGTTCAACTGCGATGAAATGAAAAGCCGATCTGCGTCTTTAACAAGATGTCAGGACAAAACAGCAGCTGACACACCCCATCCACCCACATTGTTTCTGTCAAAAACAGATTTTACCGAAGGAAGAAGAAGGGCCGCTAGCAATCAGAAAGGCAAACATTTTAAAATTCTTCATCGGAAGAAAATGAAATTATAGACATAGGTTTCATAATTTTCTACCCCCCTTCTCTCTCTCTCTCTCTCTCTCTCTCTCTCTCTATATATATATATATATATATATATATATATATATATATATATTGTCACCCTGACACAACACCATGAAGTTAAGAGGTCCAGAACAAGCAGCGGAACATCAACATCTTCAGGGACAGCCTTCAAATACAAAATCTTCACAGTCACAGGAATCACAGAAGTAACTTCAGGGGCACATAACAACTTTATCATAGTCTTCGAGACTGAAATGCCAATGATATATATATATATATATATATGTGTGTGTGTGTGTGTGTGTGTGTGTATAGTCATCCACAGACACGTGTTTCGACTTATCAAGTCTCTTCAGTGTGGCTAGACATTTGTAAATTACCTACAGCCGGGATTGAAATCCGATCGGTTCAGCATCAGTCGGACAACTTCAGCGCCAGGCTATCGTCACTTACAGAATTCTAAGGGGATTTTAACTGTTTTAATACACACATCTGTATGTATGTAAAGGCCGTTATAGAGTGCTCCATCCTTTACATAGGAAAGCGTTGCATTTACATATATATAAAAGAATGGAAATTGAGAGAATTCCAACCGTAGTTACAAACCCGAGACCGTCCTGATGAGAAGAAGAAGAAGAAGAAGAAGAAGAAGAAGAAGAAGAAGAAGAAGAAGAAGAAGAAGAAGAAGAAGAAGAAGAATTTATTTTATCACGATTTGATAATCTTCTGTCATTGTGGTATCAATAGAATAACATTAATTTCGATTTTGTAGGTCCTTTCTTTTTCTCAGTAAGAAAAGACCTGCAGTCACCATTTTTTCGACCGTAAAATTATATTCGTTTTTATTAATTCTGTCACTCATATATCGTTTTGTGACATAATCGTGTGTCATTGTGGCATACATAGAATAACATTAATTTCGATTTTGTAAGTCCTTTCTTTTTCTCAACAGGAAAAGACCTGCCGTCACCATTCTTTCGGCCGTAAAATGTTGTTCGTTCTTGTTAATTCTGTCACTCATATATCATTTTATGACATAATCGTGTCTCATTGTGGCATACATAGAATAACATTAATTTCGATTTTGTAGGTCCATTCTTTTTCTCAGCAAGAAAAGACCTGCCGTCACCATTTTTTCAGTCGTAAAATTTCGTTCATCTTTGTTGATTGTCACTCATATATCGTTTTATGACATAATCGTGTGTCACTGTGGCATAAATAGAATAACATTAATTTCGATTTTGTCGGCCTTTTCATTTTCTTCTTTTCTTGTTTTTGTTTTATAAAACCTCTCTTCATAATACACAAAGTTCACCGATATTCAGTCGAAGGAATTTTATTGAAAATAGACCTTTCCTATAAATTTGATGTGCACAGGTGTGTTTCAGTATATTTATAGATGAAAAGTAATTTCTCTTATATAATTTCATGGAATCCTCCATAGTGAGATTTTTGCCGACGGCTCGTTCCCAGTTAATTACTGATCATAGGAAGAAATGCGAACAAAAAGACTCCAACTGTTCATCATTCTCTCTTTGCTTACCGTGGAAGCCATGGGTGAGGAAAAGGTAGATAATGAAATATGCATGACTCTATATAGAATCAATAAAGAAAAAACATATATATATATATATATACACACACATACATATATATATCACATGTATAACATATATATAGCATATATATATAACATATATATATAACATATATAGTATGTATATATATATATAACATATACGTATAGCATATATATGTATAATATATATAACATAATATATATATATATAACATATATATATAGCATATATATGTATAACATACACACACACACACACACATATATATATATATATATATATATATATGTGTGTGTGTGTGTGTGTGTGTGGCGCGTAGTGAAATGGTTAAAGTTGTCGGAAATGAACATGGCGAGAGGAGTTCAAAGGAGACTGTTTGTATTTCAAGTAGCGTTAATACCCTTAAAGAAAGTATGAATCCAACTATTCTCCCTCCAGCTAGGGTTAAATGGTAGGGTAGATTAGGTTCTTTAACCTTGGTTAGGCAACCAGTCTAGGAGAAGGAAAAATCTGAATTAGAACTTGTCACATTCTGCTCGTCGAGGAGTACACACACACACACACACACACATATATATATATATATATATATATATATATATAGGGTCATCCACAGACACGTGTTTCGACTTATCAAGTCTATTCAGTGTGGCTAGACATTTTGTAAGCTACCTACAGCCGGAATTGAACTCCGGTCGGTTGGGTGTCAGTCCGGCACCTTAACCATTAGGCTGTCTTCACTTACAGAATGGGAAGTGGATTTTAACTGTTTTAATACACACATCGCTTTGTGTGTAAAGGCCGTCACAGAGTGCTCCATTCAGAGAAGAGCGTTATATATATAAGTAAAGAAATAACAAAAGACTTAGAGATTTAGCATTATAGTCTATTTCAGGGAGCTTAGACAAAGTGTCTAACACTCCCGACTCATCAGATGCGAATGATGAATTCTTTATTACTTTAAAGGCATTTAAAAAAACAGATTTTTATTTTTTATTTTTTAAAATTTTATAGTCCTGTGATATGAATTCCAAAAGAAAACCTTGATGTTGCAAAAAAGAAAAAAAAAATATGTTGTAGTTCAAATATGAGCACTTCCGCCACAAAAATCTCGGTCAACAATCCATGTATCTCTTAATGTATCTCTTATTGTATAAGATTTTATATATATATATATATATATATATATATATATATATATAGACACGTGAGCTCTTGGTAAATAATTGGGATTAGGGAAAAGTGAGTTTGCAAAGCGAATTTTAAAAAATAAAAAATACGGTCGGAGAATTTTTTTAAAAACCCATTAAAATTATTCTATGAATATTGACCTAATTTAAATTTATTAAGAACCAACAATTTTGAGTGGAGGTGCGTGGTGTCTTGGTGAGAGTCGTAGAATTCAATTCCTAGACGAGGCTGTTTACATTTCTCATAGCGCTAATACACTTGGGAAAGGTATGCATCCAACTGCTCTCCCTCCAGCTATGGGTAAATAGTAGGACACACTGGCTACTTTAACTTTGGTTAGGTAATCAGTCTAGGAGAAGGAAAAGTTCAAACAAAAATTCAAACATGTTAAACTCCGCTTAAGAAATTGACCATGTGTCACATCCTGTTCGTGCGGGGCGGGGGGGGGGGTAAATATGCATGTATACTTTTTCAAAGTAGCCGCTTTGGTTTGACGGTTTCAGACTTTTCCTTATCCTAGACCGGTTGCCATACCAAGGTTAAATAACCCAGTCTGCCCTACTATTTACTCATAGCTAGAGGGGAAATAGTTGGATTCGTACCTTTCCACAGCCTCGTCTAGGATTTGATCTCATCACGCCGTGTCTATTTCCTACGACGGTAAACATTACACCACGCACCTCCAACAATATTACAACCTTGTCGGCTGGGGCTTTAGAATACACCGAATGTACCTCTCCAGAGGGGTAGGCCTCCCCCATTGGGGTCATCTGTTGGCTGTTGGTGGTGACTCGTGATGCTTAAGGATGGAACCCTGTTGGCTGAGCAGTCCATTACATGCATCTCTCCACTTTGGTGCTTACTTAGGCTAGAGGGTGATCGGAGAGGCCTCCCTTCCAATCAATCGACTGGTCACATCAAACCCTAGCAGCTATATGATTGTCTCAACCCTATTAACCCTATGCCAACCCCCAACCCTTTCTTATCGTATATGTTAGAAGGCGGGGGCTGAGGGTCTTATTGTTCTGGATATGACATTAAACTCTATCTGGTGGTGAAGTTCCATTTCTGGAGCTCTGTGGAGAGTGGAGTACCCCTTCATCTCCATCACTCCCAGATCCACTTTGACCCAGATTGGTTGTACCTTTTAGGGTCCCTCCTATGAGTTAAATAGAAAAAAAACAATGAATAAACAAAAACGTCTT
>CM042163.1:68888003-68898003 GCA_023376005.1 Doryteuthis pealeii
CTTCCTCGACACTGGAATAATGTTTGCCTCTCAAGCCCTCTTTCATGGGGCCGAAGCGATTATAGTCTGAAGGCGCTAAATCTGGTGAGTATGGAGGATGCGGTAGAGTTTTCCACCCGAATGATTTTCTCCCTTGTTCTGATGCTCATTGGTTTCATGAAGAAGGAGGACATTGTCGATTGGCAAGTTGTGTCTTACTCGTCACATTCTTGCTCTGGGCATCGTTAGGGTCTCAATGTAGGCCGTAGTTTTTTGGGTTTTTTAAAACTTCACGTAATAAATAAAATAGCATTACTTTTTGACTAACCCTCGTATATATATATATATATATATATATATATATATATATATATATATATATATATATATATATATGAGGTTAAGTAAACAAACAAATGTGTTTATTTTTTATATGGCTTTAAGCCGACAATTTTTGGAGGATATGTGCTTAATTGAAGTCATACCTAATTTTGAAAATTAATTAGTTAATAATTAATGCATTTAGGCGGGCATATATGTTCAAATGTAAGGCTAAACGAATCGAGAAAATGTCAATCCCTGAATGTACATTTCGACCTATTAGGTCTCATCAGCAAGGTTATAGACATAGGAGTCATACATGGAGCAGTCTCCCATGTCTATAACCTTGCTGATGAGACCTAATAGGTCGAAATGTACATTCAGGGATTGACATTTTCTCGATTCGTTTAGCCTTACATTTGAACATATATGCCCGCCTAAATTCATTAATTATTAACTAATATATATATATATATATAGTATTAAGGTGTATATAGAAATAGCCTACTCAATTTTCCCCATAAGGATCTTCAGGGTTAATTGCAATTAATGAGGGTTATTTCTGTATACACCTTAATACTAAGTCTGTTCTACTAACGTATTGAATACTTTATATTCGTTATAACACTGACTTATTCGGTTAATACTTGTATCGGTCGCAAATATTGCGATTAACTCAATATGTTAACTTTAAAAAGTTGAAGTGTAAAAACGAACCCCCACTTTAAAACTAAACATTCTCACAAAATAAAAACTTTTAGAATATGCACATTGAAATGAATATTAAAATAAATAAATAAAATATATTTAGTATTGTAACATAACGGGTGCAAGAAAAATAAAACATTTAATACAAAAACACGGACATCAAATGGGGGTTCAGTTTATTTTATGGTAGGAATTTACGAGCAAATAGTCCTTTATTACCCATAATGTTTCATGAAAGATGTTATTTAGTAACATAAGTAAATTGTATGTAAAGTTTAACATTAAATTCTTTTCTTCTGCAAATGTTGTCAGACAACATTTTGATGTTATAAAATAGAAACAGCATAGCTCACATGACTTTCGGAAACATTTTTTCACGCTCAGAGTTGCCGAGACATGGTATAAGCTGCCTGCGTCCGTTGTGGGCTGCCGAAACACTGCATCTTTCAAAGCCTCCATGCTTCCTGTAGTCCACCAACACTTTACCTGATATTTCCATCCACACACATATGCGCACATATACATGTGTATTATTACTGTACACTGTCCATGTTCCTTACACAAATACATAATTCTATGTACTGGACATGAGACTTTGATGAGTTGTGGTGCACCTGAGCACTGTACACAATAAATGTCATTATTATTATTATTATTATTATTATTATTATAGTTCTTAGTTTTTTACACCAGCATTAGCTGATGGTATTTCCCAGGAGTCTGAGAGACAACAAGTCTCCTCGGGTCTCCAGGATTCTTCTGAGTATTCTGGCAGATTGCAACAGTGCTGTAGTCTGGATGGTCTCAATTCTTCCTCTGATTTCCAGATTTTCAGATTTATTGTTATTATTATTATTACTATTATTATTGTTATTATTACTATTATTATTGTTATTATTACTTGCTCCTTTTGAGTTTTCACATCAGTGTTAGCCGATGGTCTTTCACTGGAGTCTGAGTGACAGCAAGTCTCCTCAGGTCTCCAGGACTCTTCTGAGTATTCTGGCAGATTGCAGCAGTGCAGTGTTCTGAATGGTTTCAATCCTTCCTCTGATTTCCAAACTTTCCAAACCCTTTTCCAATCCTTTTGGGACTGTTCCAAGTGCACCAACCACAATTGGTATCACTTTCACTTTCATATTCCATAACTTTTTCAGTTCTCTGGCAAGGTCCAGATATTTGTCTATTTTTTCATTTTCCTTTAGCTTCACCCTGTGATCTGCTGGCACTGCAAAATCTACCAGTTGACAAGTTCTTTCTTTTTTGTTTATCAACACTAGGTCTGGTCTTCTTGCTGGGATAAGGTGATCCGTTTTTATCTCAAAGTCCCAGAGAATTTTGTGCGTTTTGTTCTCAAGAACAGATTCTGGTTTATGCATATACCATTTTGTTGTGTGGTCAAAATTTAATTTTTTGCATAATTCCCAGTGGATCACCTTCCCAACCCAGTCGTGTCTAGCTTTGTATTCTCGTTGTGCTAGTTTGCTACATTCGCAGAGTATATGGTTAACAGTCTCATCTCTATTACCGCAAAGTCTACACTTACTATTCTGTTGGGTCTTATCAATTTTCGCTTTGATGTAGTTTGTCCTTATGGCATTATTTTGTGCAGCAATTATAAGTGATTCTGTTTCTCTTTTGAGATTTCCCTTTCTTAACCATGTCCAAGTCTTTTGATGTGCAACCTCTTCTATTTGTCGTTTGAAGCGTCCGTATAATTGTTTTTCTTCCCATTTTTGTTTTCTAGTCTTTGTTGTTTTTCTGTTTGTCCATCTGCCGTTTCTACTATTGTTGGCCGCCATAAGTAGTTTGTCTTTGCTTTTCCTTGTGTAATCTTCAAGTTGTTGGATTGTGGTTTCTACGCATTCCTCTATGTTGGCAAGACCTCTTCCCCCTTCCTTTCTTGACACATACAATCTATCTCTATCATCTCTCGGGTGGAGAGCCTTGTGCATGGTCATTAATTTTCTCGTCCTTTGGTCTATCTGTCTGAGTTCTTCTTTTTGTCCATTTTAAGAATGGTCCTGAGTATCTTATAATGGGGACAGCCCAGGTATTAATTCCTTTGATCAGATTTCTGCTGTTAAGTTTCGTTTCTAGAAGTTTTCTAGTTCTCCTGAGATATTCTTTTTTAACTTTTCCTTTCATTTCTGCTTGCATGATATTGTCCGCTTCTAAAATTCCTAAGTATTTGTAGCTTTCATTTTCATCAAGAGATTTTATAGTTTCCTGATTTGGTAGTTGTATTCCATTCATTAGTTTTCTTTCACCTCTTTTTATTACAAGCATAGCACATTTTTCGATTCCAAATTCCATCCCTATATCCTGGCTATATATTCTAATAGTTTGTACTAGGCTCTCCAATTCTTTTTCATTTTTTGCAAAAATTTTAATGTCATCCATGTACATAAGGTGGTTGATCTTTTCTTGTGAATTACTAAATTTGTATCCCCCGGTACATTTTTTAAGTATATGGTTTAGCGGCATCATTGCAATAATAAAGAGTAGTGGTGATAATGAGTCTCCTTGGAAGATACCTCTTTGGATTTTTACTTCTGCCAGGGATTGTTTTCCAGCTTTTAATTGAACTCGCCAGTTTTCCATGGTTTTTTTAATGAAGTTTATAATGTTGTTGGAAATTTTATACATTTGTAGGCATTCTAAAATCCAGGTATGTGGGACCATGTCATAGGCTTTTCTGTAATCGATCCAGGCCATTGCAATATTTTTCCGTTTATTTTTGACTTCTTTAAGAATGTATTGGTCTATATAGAGTAAGTCGTGGGTTCCTCTTTTTCCCTTGCGACATCCTTTCTGTTCTTCTGGGAGAAGTTTCCGCCAATTGAGTGAAAAGTATACTTCTTCTCTTACAACAGCAGTTAGAATTTTCCACATCATGGGTAGACAAGTTATTGGTCTATAATTGCTAGGGACATTTCCTTTTTGTGGGTCTTTCTGGATTAGTGTAGTTATTCCTTTTTGTTATTATTACTATTATTATTGTTATTATTACTATTATTATTATTATTATTACTATTATTACACAATAAATTTCATTATTATAGAAATAAATTTTCTTTTCTTCTGCAAATGTTGTCAGACAACATTTTGATGTTATAAAATAGAAATAAATTTACGCAAATTTAAAAAGAATTTTTAAAAAGAAGACATATTGGTTTAAGCAATATCTATCAACTAGAAGCAGCTACACGGCGTTGCCAGGGTAGAGGGAGGATAATGAAAAGTTAGTCTTGCAGATCCATTGGTTGTTTTGATCTTACATAATTAATTTGTGTTTTAACCACGAATGCAACCAATTTCCCTTCCCTTACTATTCAAATCCTAATTTCTAAATACATTTTCAGATATGAATAAAATCTTCATTATTTTTGCACAAAAACGAAGCTCTGGTGATATTTAATGTGTATATATATTAACTTTGTCATTAATTGTTTTATTTTAGTAGTTTCATCCGGACATGCATACATAAATATCACCGGAGGCTCAAATTTCGAATATAATACGGATCCCGACACTTTCCATCTTTATCTATTGTACGGTTGGACGTATTATATTTTTTTAATTTTCTTTTGTAACCGGATCATTTTCCTGAACTTTCTGATATTTATATACACCTTTACTGCAAACTCTTTTGAGTTTTTTAATGATAAAAATGCTTATAATTTTTAAAAATAAAATTTATTTTATTTTTAATATAAAATACGCATTTTTAAAAATTATTTGAAAATTCCGGTACTGATCGAGAGCGTTCTGTGCCTCGTGATTAATGATATATTTATTTCGTTTTTCCGTTTACAATGTTGCTTTGATAAAGACCGCATACGGTCGAAACAGTTTTCTGTCAGCAAAACTTTAAACATCTTGTTGTTTTTTTCTACAAAACTTTCTACATAGATAAATACACAACAGACTTTTGTTTGCGTTCACTTTATCTCTGGGAAAGTCAAGAATGTATTGCTTCTCTTTCCAGATATTGGTAAAATATTAAGGAATTTCGTTTGGTAACTTTCGTGGGGCCAACAGCCGAGATTGGTCACACACACGTTTTGTTTTTTTGTTTTTCTTTTTTTTTTTCTAAAATATCCAATATGTTGCAGTGACTAAGAAAAAGGGGGATTAATTATCTCCCTTGAATCCCAAAGTAATGAATAAATTTTAAGAATTAGAAAAAAAGTAAAATAAGAAAAGCAATTTCAGCTCATTACCGAAACCATGACGCCACATCCTTTACACCTGCCTATTAAAAGGTGAACAGCACGCGATTACTTCCTCTTTTATTTTCCGGGTCCGACACTAGGGGGCGCAATATCAACGATTATGCAAGTACAAAACTCACCTGCAGTTCACACTGAACAGAACAATTATCTCCTCCTTTTTAGCTTTCTTCTTTCACTTTCACTTTCGTATTTTTCCTTTGGCACTTGACGTGTGGCGAAGTTATTTAAAGAAGATACTATTGATATCACTCTTAGAATATGCTGACTGTATCCCCTGGGGAAGGGTAAGACCAAAAGAAAAACGCTGTCCTGGGTATGACACTAAACTGCATCTGGTGGGTGAGGTTCTAGTTCCGGTGCTCTTAAGAGTACGAAGTACCCATTTACTGTCATTGTTGTATACTCATGTTCAACATCGAATATATAAACAGGGGAGAGAGTTCTATTGATGCAACACTTAGAATATGCTGAAAGTCATCCAATTTTAAGTTATTGATGATATTTTTATAGCAAGATCAATATCCCGATGTGGCACTGAATCTAAGACAAAATTATTTTCTATTATCATTTCACATATAAAGTAAAGTCGACGGGGCGGCCTAAAGTCGGTATCAGCCAGTCAGCGAAGGAGTCTATCCCCTTTTCAATAGCGCTAGACCAAGGAGATTGTTTTTTAGCATCTGAGGTGGAGCGCCACACCTACCATCAGCTCCTTACTTTACCGCACAGATCCCTGTGCTACTCATACGTTGAGTTGGCGAGGACCGGTATCGAACTAGGAACATTGTGGTTTCTAGCCGAACGCTCTACCGACTGAGCTAACCCGACCCTAACATTATTTTTACCAAAAAGATAGTCTGGTGTTTGCCCAGAACCGGAACTACAACATCAGTTAAAATTTTGCAAATAAGAAATCATTAATAATTTAAAACTGGTTAACTTTCAGAATTTTTAGATAGCATTTTTTGGATTCTTTGAGCAAGAATGCTTTTAAAAACTAATTTTTAGGAGAACTGAAGTTCTAGAACTCATTTTACAGACAAAAATAGATTACAAAAAGTCGCCATTTTTTGCGCCCCGCCTCAAATTTGAAAACCTAAAAATTGACATAACTCCATCAATTTTTGGAATTGGAAGCTCAAATTTGGGGGAATGTCTGACTTTAACACAATCCACACCTGTACATTGAAGGGTGTGGGGGATAATTTTACTTTTTTTCTGGATGGTTCATGGAATTGCCCGTGTGCAAACAAATGATTATTATTAAATAGAAATAGTTACTTGAAACCATATTATTGTGCATAAAGTATTGGTACTTGAAACTATATAATCTTGTGAAAACAAATGATTACACTAAGGCATATTATTGTGTATAAATTATTAGTATTAGATAGGAACATTTGAATCAATATAACTATGTGAAAATAAATGATTATTATTAAATAGAAATGAATACTCGAAACCATATAATTCTATATAAATGATTAGGTTTGGTTTGGTTTGTTTTGTTTTGCGGCATATCAACCTCGGTTATAATAATGCCGATAAAGTTGTGAAATAAATTCATTCTTAATGCATAATACAATTTTGTTTATCAACTCATGTTTTTCTATTTAACCCATATATGGGACCCTAACAGGTACTACCATTCCGGGTCAGAGTGGACCAGGGAGCAATGGTGATGAAGGGGTGCTCCACATTCCCTAAACCTCCACAACTTGAACCTCACCATCAGATAAAGTTTAACGTCATTCCCAGGACATGTAGACTCTCAGTCACCGCTTTCTAGCACCCATATGATAAAAAGGGATTGGGGCTTGCCATAAGGGCAATAGGGTTGGGAAAATCATATAGGTGCTAGAGCTTGACGTGACCAGCCGATTGATCAGAGGGGGCCTCTCCGACCGCCCGTCTAGCTCAAGATAGGGCCAAAGTGGAGTATTGCAAGTTGTGAACTGCTCATCCACCTGGGTTCTATCCTTAAGCATCACGGGTCACCACCCACGGCCAACAGCTGGCCCCATTGGGGGGAGTCTTACCCCTCTGCAGAGGTGCAGTCGGAGCATTCTAACTCCCCAGCCGACAGGGCGGTAAATGATTAGTATTAGATAGGAATACTTTATAGCAAATAATTGTGTGCAAACAAATGATTATTATTAGATAGAAATAGTTAATTTGAAACCATATTATTGTGTATGAATTATTAGTATTAGAGAGGAACACTGAAAAGTACAAACCATTTGAAATTTACAGAAGAATTTGTTATGTCTACGGAGAAGTACGTCTTATTTTTTAAAAATGTTTGCCACTACGACCCTGAGTCAAAAGGACAGTCCATGGAGTGTAAAAATACAGACGTTACGGTAAAGAAAAGATTCTAGGCGCAGCGGTTTGTAAAGAAGGTCATGCTGACAGTCTTCTTGGACATGAAAGGATCCATCACTATTGATTTCCTTGAAAATGATACAACTGTAAATAGAGGTTCCAATTGCCAACTCTTTGTGGCAAATTTCATAGTATTTGTTGAATGACAATATATATATATATATATATATATATATATATATATATATATTAATAAGTCATCCACAGACACGTGTTTCGGCATATCATGCCTCTTCAGTGTGGCTAGACACAACTATCCTTGGGTAGGGTTCGAACTCAGACTGACCGCATGGTAGTTCGATATCTGATCCCCTCGCCCACTGACAGCTGATGCGGGGACTGGTGTTTTTAAACTATTAAGAACATAGAAATGTATGTATCTTTCGGTCACTGAGAGATCAAATTTCCGGAGAAATGATCATTGCTTATTTGCTTAGTAGTGAGAGTTAATATATATATATATATATATTTGGAGGATATGTGGTTAATTGAAGTCATACCTAACTTTGAAAATTAATTAGTTAATAATTGATGAATTTAGGCGGGCATATATGTTCAAATGTAAGCCCAAACAAATCGAGAAAATGTTTAGCCTTACATTTGAACATATATGCCTGCCTAAATTCATTAATAATTAGCTAATTAATTTTCAAAGTTAGGTATGACTTCAATTAAGCACATATCCTCCAAAAATTGTCGGCTTAAAGCCATATAAAAATAAAACACATTTGTTTGTTTACTTAACCTCATATATATATATATATATATATATATATATATATGTGTGTGTGTGTGTGTGTGTGTGTGTGTGTGTTAGGAAGACCTAACAAAAATAGAATTGCTCCCCTTTGATCAGTAGGGGACTGATGGGAAACCCGGAAATGGGCTTACCTACCGCCATGTTACTTTTGGATTGGGGTCCGGACTGAGTGGACGACACGTGCACAGTACGATTGGGCGAGTTAAGTCACTTTTAAGGTAGAAGCATTCTCTACCCTGTGTTAAATAAAACCTTGTTAATTTTCCAACAACCTGGTCTTGCATTATCATTTCAGTCTTCCGTATTTTATCTGTATGTAAAAGCATAACAATATATATATATATATATATATATATATCTTATTATAATGGAGATTGTGTGTTTGTCTGTCTGTAACCGAAACTATATTACTATACAAGTCACAATTCCTTTAGTTATTTACATCATATTCTCCATGATTTTATTTTTATTTAAACCTCAATTATTAATAAAATTGTTTTACATTACTTACACTGTTGACCATATCTACATATTAATAACATGCAATTGTATTTATATATACAACAAAATAGAGGTTTACAGTATGAATGGGAAGGCTAATTTGCATAGTGATCTTAAAAAATTGATTTTAATAAATATATGCTTAGTATTATTGATTTCTAATTGTTTGGTTTTATCTTATTGAATATGAGCAAAAATCTCTTCAATAAATCTTAAAAGAAATCCCTTAACAAGAAGAAATAACTGTAATATTATTCTTTACTCCCTATTTTAACTTCCTATTTTAACTAAATTCTTAAATTAGGAAAATTTACCAATGAAAGACGGGAGGAACGGAAAACGATGGAAGAGTTAGTTTCAAAGTTGTTCTATTTTTCAATCATACCCCTCTGTTCCAAATCTTTTTATCTACATTCTTATTCAGTTTCATTAGCCTTTCTAATTTAATATCATATTTTATTATAAAATTTAACTAAAATACTTGCACCCGGAGGGTGCATATATTTGCTAGTATATATAAAAATGAATGGTAAAATGAATGAATGGATGAAATAAAAATGAATGAAATGAGGGGGATAAATTAAAAATCCTTTCCAAGGGACCCCTCTCAAAAGTATTAAAACACTTTTTGAAAGTGGGGTCCCTGATAGAAAGTTTTTCTCATCTATTATTAGACTCCTTTGAAGCATCAAGTTAATATAATTATTCTATAAGTTATTAGAGAAGATAAAAACCGTCTCTTACCTTTGTAATATCTGTTGAGAATGGGTTTGAATTTATATATATATATATATATATTATATATATATATATATATATATATATATATATATATATAATCTTGTCTGGTTAACTGTGATTGGTCAAAGGGAGAGGGAGAGAGAGAAAAACATGGAGAGAGAGAGAGAGAGAGAGAAAACAAGATTCATCTCTGTCAATGGCTTTTAACGTCACGTGTTCTAAAACAAAAACGAAGCTAAATGATTTCTTACATTCTAGTTCGGACAATTATGTATTTATTATTCTCATATTTAATTTTTTTCTATTCAGTCTTGATATATATATATATATATATATATATATATATATATATATATATATATATATA
>CM042163.1:68900503-68905503 GCA_023376005.1 Doryteuthis pealeii
TAGCATGCATACCCGTCCAATTAGGGGAATGATCAATGGACTCTTTTCGACTGCACATTCTGTTCGCAGCCTACAAACGAATTTTAGTCTGACCACTTTAAAATCGCTTCAAGATACAATGACGTGCTGAAACAAGAAACCCAGGACACACACAACAAACACCAACGGAAATTTGGACTTCCTTAATGAACTCCACTTTTATTTTAGACGTTTCAGGAAACGTTAATTTCCTTTGGTCGTGAGAAATGTTCCTCTCAAGATTTCCATTTGTATTCGCATCTTTCCTAGGTAATCAAAAACACGTAGCGAACTGTTCATGTTTGAAGTCACCCTGGCGCAACACCATGAAGCCAAGAGGTCCAGAAGAAAACGGCGGCAACAAATCACCGGCACATCAACATCTTCAGGGACAGCCTTCACATGCGACATCAGTGGTCGAGAATGTTTTTCGAACATTGGACTTCACAGTCACAGGAGGCGCTGTAACTTCAGGGGCACAGGAACTATATATATATATATATATATATATATATATATATATATATATATTCGAACATTGGACTACAGTCACAGGTCTGTGGTTATTGTCATGGGAAATGAACACACAGATGAGTTGAAATCCTCCCTCGATCTATGGGTAAATAAGACTTTTACATCTAGAAATTTGTTTGAAATTAAAAATATTTTACGTGAATTGCTTCTGTTTACACGGTATAATAAAGAGTACTTTTCATGATAAAAAAATATACTTTAAAGTATTTGAAACACTATCTTAATTACTATCTTATTATATATTATTTTTATATATATTTTTATATATTATTTTTATATATTACTATATTATTATTTATCGTTTTCTTAATGTTAGTACTTCTACCCTTTAGGACTTCAGTTGGTGCTAGGACATCCTCTATGCTGAGCTTTCGTCTGGTAAGAGACATATTGGTCGCCCTCAGCTGCGTTTGTCTGCAAGAATGATCTCAGGTGCTTTGGCATTACCCCTTCCAGCTGGGAAAATTTGGCCCAGGACTGCCCTCGGTGGCGACAGGCTCTCCATAACGGACAGTGCATGTCTAAATTCACCCGGTCGCAACACCATGAAGCCAAGAGGTCCAGAAGAAAGCAGTGGCAACAAAGCACCGGCACATCAACATCTTCAGGGACAGTCTTCACATCCGATATCTGTAGTCGAGAATGTTTTTCGAACATTAGACTTCACAGTCACAGGAGGCGCTGTAACTTCAGGGGCACAATAACTATATATATATATATATATATATATATATATATATATACACGCATACACACCTATATACACGCAGCCGAGCAGGATGTGACACAAGGTCAATTTCTTAAGCGGAGTTCAACAGGTTTAAATTCAAAGTTTTCCTTCTCCTAGACCGGTTGCCTAACCAAGGTTAAAGAGCCCAGTCTGCCCTACTATTTATCCATAGCTGGGAGGAGAGTAGGATTCATACCTTTCCCAAGGGTATTAGCGCTGAGTGAAATGCAATTAGCACGTCCAGGATTTGAACTCGGGGCGACGAGTCCATTTCCCATGACTTTAACCATTACACCACACGCTTCCACAAGAACTATATAGTCTTCCAAGACTGCAATGCCGACGAATGAACTCCGGTTTTATTTTAGGAATTTCAGGAAACGTTAATTTCTTTTTGTCGTGAGAAATGTTCCCCTTAGATGTCCATTCGTATTCGCATCTTTCCATGGTAATCATAAACACGTATGTTTTAGAGAACCAATAATGTATGTATTTACCCTATTAGTGTTAGTATGTAGTCAGGTCGCCCAAAGCGCTACGGGTACTATGTAATCCAGTACTATCTGTTTCATATATATATATATATATATATATATATATATATATATATATATACTATCTGTAATATTTGAAGCAAAACACTTTTTACTGATAGTGCTCAATATCCACGATAGAGCCACTTAATCGTCAAATATTGGGTAACTGATAATTGGAAAATTGGCAATATATATAATGAAAAATCTCGATACTTTTTTGACACACCTTGTATATATATATATATATATATATATATATATATATATATATATATATATACAAGGTGTGTCAAAAAAATTATCGAGATTTTTCATGTACTGGACGCTCGTGATAGCTGTGATTTTAACGGTTTTTAATTTTTACAAATCGTTTTTTATTACCCGTTTTTCGTCGTCACCCAATATTTGTGGGCCACCCAGTGTGGATCGAATTCAGTAGAGCTGTATAGTCTGCGAAAGACGATCGCTAACTAGTATTCAATGTTGAAATATTTTGAATGTATATGTATTTGTTGATACCTGAATGCTTGTAGGAAATGTTGATATAGATCCTTTTGTTTTGTGTCTGGTTATTTTGTTTTTGGGGGGAAGGGGGGTTATTTTATTTTATTCATTTATGTTTTTGTTTTTTTGTTTTTTTTATTTATTAATTTTTATTTATTATTATTTATTTTTATTTTTTTTTTTATTTTTTTTTTTTTTTTTGCCTTTTCGTCGCTCTTGTACGATGCAGCCACACTTCTCAGCAAAAGTTACTATTAGCAGTATGAGTTAAAGGAAAGAAATATGCGTCGTTTTGGGAGATGGAAACGTGTAGCCGGGACACACGTCAAAAACACTCGGAGCGTTCATATAGTGACAGGAAAGTGAAATTCAGTTATCGGAAAAATGGCAACTGGGAATGTAGACGGTAGTTCGGGTGTGAAATGTAATTATTAAACACTACGCCGATTTTGGGAGGCTTTTTTATTGAGTATATCTATCCTTCTATCTTTCTAGCGACAATACGATGGTGAATATTGTGTCTTGTGTTAACTCTTCTTGGTATTCAACTGGTAATGGTATAAAGTATTAAATATTAACGTACAGTAAAAGCACCTTGTGTTTTTACAGTCATTCACTCCAAAGTTGATATCATATGTACACAGATCTACATGGTTCCACTATATCAATTAATTATATATATATATATATATATATATATATGCATTATATATATACACATTATATACATATACATTACATTACATATATACATTATATATATACATTATATATATATAAATATCATATATATCATCATCATCATGTCGCGCAATTAGCACGGATATCCATGACAATCTCTCGCCAACCCTCCCTATCATTCATTGTGCCAGAGAGGTCCTCTGCGCAGTATCCAGCATCCTCGCATAGTTGGTCTATGTAGGTCCTTGGTGGCCGGCCCACACTAGCATGTCATGTGTTGGCTTCCACAGGAGAACGTCGCTTATGAGCTCGTCCTTGCTTCTCCAGTAGTGTCCAGCATGCCTTGTCCGTCTCACGGATGGTTTGTGAGATGGGGGGGCAGGTGGCCATACTGCTGCTTCCTTGTTAGGTGCTGCTTCCACGACTTGTTTAAGACTGAACGCACCATTCTTGTGCAGGTCCCATCTAGCTTATTCTCAAGGCGCTTCATTAGGGTCCAAGTGGTGCAGCCATATAGCAGTACTGATATAACCACAGCCTGAAAGAATTGTCGCCTTAGCTTGTCAGTGAGATCGGATTTCCATATTACTGATAATTTGTTTGTGGCCGCCCATGCTTTTCCTATTCGTGTATCAACATCGCTTTCTATGGATGAGATATTACTACCTAGGTATGTGAATTGTTCTACTTGCTTAAGAGGCTTACCGTCGAGTGTGGAGATGTCTCCTTACTTTTTGAAACTCATGAACTCAGTTTTATCAGAGTTCATGTAGAGGCCGATATTCTTTGCTGCCTTCTCCATTCTACGCAGTAGTGACTCGGCCTGTGTCGGTGTATCTGCAAGAAGTGCAAGGTCATCAGCGTAGTCTGCATCTGTGACAGTCTGCGCGGGATATCACCTGCTTCTTGCATTTTTTAGCGTGAACCCTTTTTCTTTTATGGTATCTAGTGATGTTCGGAGTACATAGTCTAGGCATATTATAAATATATATGGTGCTAATGTATCTCCTTGTAGGACTCCAGCGGCGATGTCAAAGAAATCTGTGTCGCCATCAGGTGAGCGTACCATTGCTTTAGTGTCTTTGTAGAGCATCATTATAGCGGCAATCGTTTCTTTGGGGAGACCGTATGCAAATAGTATTTGTGGACCATATGACCTTAAGGCACCCCTTTTGCGATTTCGATTCGTGGGGACATTTTTTTTCCATTTACACCGTCAAATTCCGGTTAATTGTTTACAGACAATTTTTAGAATTTTTTTAAATTATAAAACTAACCCATAACCCTAACCCCTAACCCTAACCCCAAAGAAACAACCGGATTTTTACGGTGTAAATGAGAAGTATCCCTACGAGTCGAGATCGCGGAAGGGGTGCCTTAAGGTATTTGTTCCATTTTCCTTTTGTGTATGGAATAAAATGCCTTGAAGAAATCTACGAATAGCAGCGTTACCTCTAGATTCTTTGCTCGAGCTCCTTCTATGATCCGTCGTATAGTCAGGATCTGAGACGTTGTGGATCAATTTCTGCGGAATCCGTTTTGGTTTTTCCTAAGGTTTTTCTCTATTTCGGGTCGGATGCGATTAAGAAGAAAGGCATTATATATCTTGGCAGCAATAGCAGTAAGGGTTATGCCTCTGTAGTTTTTAGCGATTCCGAGCTCTCCCTTTTTGGGGAATGGGAGGATGCATCCTTTCGTCCATTTGTCTATTCTATTTTGTCTATATACTGCATTGCATAGCCTAAGTAGTATGTCGTTGAACTTTCCCATCTTCCATACCTCGGTGGGTATTTAGTCGAGACCTGCAGCTTTTCTATCTTTTAGTTTCTTTAAGACTTGGTTGAGTTCTTCTGTTGTGAAATCCCCCTGTTTGATGTCTAGTTGTCTATCTACGATCTTTTGGGTGTTATTTTCTATCATTTTAGGAGGTTTCCCCAGAAGTTTCTGGAAGTGGTCTTTCCACTTCTGAAGTCTATTTTTTTGGCTGGTTGCCTTTA
>CM042163.1:68910503-68925503 GCA_023376005.1 Doryteuthis pealeii
GAGTCCTCGAGCTCAGCGGGGGTAATGTCTTCTCTGAGTGCGATAAAGCACAGAAAAGGAAATTCAGTAGTCGACACATCGATTGTAATTGGAAAGAATAAAAGCTAACACGAACCAGATGTCCTGTCTGCGAATTCAACTGATTTAAAAGGCCTCCAACGAGTAAAGAGATTGTCACAGGTAGGAGTTTCCGCTCTCAAAAAATGAGGAGAGAATGCATTCGCATCGAGGTTTACCCAACGCCAATAAAAACGTATAAAAATGCTATTAAAGGTTTTTTTTAAATAAATTAAGTATCTATTAAATATATTTTAGCAAAAATAGAAGATACTAGCTTGATGTCGTTGAGGCGCGTTTTGTAATTGGTTACTATCGTAGGGATATGGTTGGTTGGTTGGTTGGTTGGTTGGTTGGATTTTACGACATGTCAACCCTTGTTGGGTTATTTTATCTCGAAGATGTTTTTAATTGGTTGGTTGGTTGGTTGGTTGGTTGGTTGGATTTTACGACATGTCAACCCTTGTTGGGTTATTTTATCTCGAAGACGTTTATGATTGGTTGGTTGTTGGTTGGTTGGTTGGCTGGTTGTTGGGTTTATGGCATTTCAACCCTCGTTGGGTTATTTTTATCTCGAAGACGTTTTTGGTTAGTTGGTTGGTTGGTGGGTTTTATGGCATGTCAACCCTTGTTGGGTTATTTTTATCTCGAAGACGTTTTCGGTTGGTTGGTTGGTTGGTTGGTTGTTGGGTTTTATGGCATGTCAACCCTTGTTGGGTTATTTTTATCTCGAAGACGTTTTTGGTTGGTTGGTTGGTTGGTTGGTTGGTTGTTGGGTTTTATGGCATGTCAACCCTTGTTGGGTTATTTTTATCTCGAAGACGTTTTTGGTTGGTTGGTTGGTTGGTTGGTTGGGTTTTATGGCATGTCAACCCTTGTTGGGTTATTTCATCTCGAAGACGTTTTTGATTGGTTGGTTGGTTGGTTGGATTTTACGGCATGTTAACCCTTGTTTGGTTATTTCATCTCGAAGACGTTTTTGGTTGGTTGGTTGGTTGGTTGGTTGGTTGGATTTTATGGTATGTCAACACTTGTTAGGTTATTTCTCCTGGTCAGAGTGAACCTGTGAGTAATGCGTAGGAAATGAACTGGTTAAATCCAGATTATTTTAATTATAGAAGAGATTAGCTTGAGGCTATAGAAGAGACTAGCTGGAGGCGCGTAGTTGATGGGCTGGTTGGTTGTATTTTACGGCATCTCAACCCTTGTTGGGATATTTCATACCGAAGATGTTTTTTACATTCTTGATGGGTACTTAATATTTTAATACATATTTCCTATTTAACCCATATATGGGACCCTAACAGGTATTACCACTCCGGGTCAGAGTGGACCTGGGAGTAATGCGTATGAAATGGACTGATTGAACAGATTAAAGCTATGATTTCAAATGCCGATTTTCAAAGCAGCAGGCAGGCTCATTTCTCTTAAGAGATTGATCCTACATAATCTTCTTCCTCTCCTATTTTAAGGAGAGTTATTATCATTCGAAGAGTCGTTTGGATTATTATATCTATTCCTTGTGCTGTTTTTGTTATTACCACAACACTCGTGGTGTTTGGGTATTTTTCCACGCATCCCACTTAAACACATGGGTCCATTTAATGTTGAGCCACCCACGAACCGAAGCTCATAAGATGGCAGGCACAAAAATGGATAAATAGTATGGCAGACCGGGCTTTTTAACCTTCATATGGTAACTGGTCTAAGGAAGGAAAACTCTGAATTCAAAATTGTTAAACTTCGCTTAAAGAAATTGACCTTGTGTGGCATCCTGGTTGTGTGGAGGGGTTAGGTAAATATATAACACTAGTTGATTCCATTCTATGGGCTTCTTTAGATGTAAAATCAGCATGAAAATTTATTTCGAGAAGGATTATCGTGTATGGTGATTATATATATATATATATATATATATATATATATATATATATATATATATGATCCAAAATCTTCCTTACGGCATAAAAGTTTTTTTTAAGTGTCGCAGTTTGCAGAGCTCAATGTGTGCTCTTATTGTCAGAGTCACAGAGCAAAATTATATAAGTAAAAAATATAAGAGAAGATTTAGATTTTTTGCATTGTAGCCTATTTCAGGAAGCCTAGACCAAGTGTCTAAAGTTCTCAATCATCATTCGCATCTGATATATATATATATATATATATATATATATATTGAGATTATTTTGGTATATGTATTCGTTAGTTGTAGGTACTTTTATCAGTTTGGGCATTTGAATGAAGCATTCAAGAAATAAATATCAGAAACTCGGTTATTTTTTAGTAGTGTTTCAAATAAATGAAACTCTACTCAAAAACAACCAAGTTTCTGATATTTATTTCTTGAATGCTTCATTCAAATGCCCAAACCTGATATATGTACCTCCACTAACGGATACATATACCAAAATAATCTCAAATATATATATATATATATATATATATATATATATATATATATATATTGTCGGCCTTCACCATTTCAAGTTAGAATGTCCGCCTGTCCGCCTGTCAGCCTGTCAGGTAGGGTTCGAATCGCGCACAAAGCACTGCCATGTCTATAGCTCTGCTGATGAGGCCTAATGGGCTGAAATGTACATACAGAGATAGACTTTTCTCGGTTTGTTTACGCTTTACATTTAAACCGATATGCACGCCTAATTCATTTAATTATAATTAATTAATTAACAAATTAGGTATCACTTTAATTAAGCACATAATCTCCCTAATATATAATATATATATATATATATATATATATATATATATATAAAACAAAGGGTTGACATGCTGCATAACCAACCAACCAACCAGCCAACTAACCAAACTAAACATTTGGTTTGCTATAACACCACGTGATGTGCCCGATTGAGACCATCTGTTGCTTCCAGAATTACGTTGATGGGTTTCGATAATTCCCATACGCGCCATTGTAATCAATTTTTTATTGAGACAATTCTTAGAGTTGTGCTGCCGGAACAATAAGTTATTATTATTTCATGTTTGCACGCGTCACGAGAAGAGCAGATCTTCTGTTGAAGATTTCTTGTATCGATGTCTATTCTATTTAACGAGAATAAATATTCTGTTTTATTTCATTGTGTGACTATCTGTAGGATAAGAGTGGTGTGTATCTACGCCTTATACTAGGATCAAAACGTAGTATATATATTTACCAACCCCTCCGCACGAGCAGGATGTGACACAACGTCAATTTCGTAAGCGGAGTTTAACAGGTTTGAATTCAGAGTTTTCCTTCTCCTAGACCGCTTGCCTAACCAAGGTTAAAAAACCAAGTCTGCCCTACTATTTATCCAGGGAGAGTAGGATTCATACCTTTCCCAAGGGTATTAGCGCTCAGTGAAATGCAATTAGCACGTCCAAGGTTTGAACTCGGGGCGACGAGTTCATTTTCCATGACTTTAACCATTACACCACACGTTTCTAAAAATCAAAGTGTAGTATATGGGGTGCAAGAGGTTTTGTGTTTTAGGTTTTAAAAGTGTTTGTGGTATTTTAAAAGTGTTTGGTGCGTATTCCTAGGGTTTGCTTTTTAGCCCATCTTATTTGGTGGTTGCGCTGAAAAGAATGGAATTCAAGGAACGGTAAAGGAAGAGACAAATACAAAAGGTGTTTTTATGATTTAGACTTTATTCATCGGTCATAGCCACCACCTGTTAAGGAAATTTTCCGTGGTCAGTAGTAGTGTCTTGACACAGTTAAGGCCTAAACTCTAATGGCCGAGAGACTCTCGTGGGTCCTTCTTTCCGCGCATGCCCAGATGGTTCTTCCGGTGAAGGCTCATGGAAGTTTGTTATTTTTTTTAATTTTAAATTTAATTTTGTTTTAATCCCCACAAGTATGAGTGCATGCCTAAGAACTAAGTTGGTTGTCTGGTTGTTTTGTTTACGGCATATCAACTCTTTTCGGATCATTTAATGCTAAATCAAGTTATTTTTGAGGACTCAGGTTACTTACAATACCCTAAGCTCTAAGTTCTTGCTGTAAATGAATATATGTCTATATGGTAAACAGGATATATTTTTCAATATGTTATTGGTTATCTTTCCGTAATTCCTATTAGAGTCCGTGTGGTGTATGTCGACGCCCTATACTAGGATCAAATGGAGGCGCACTTTGTAATGGTTATCGTCGTAGGAAATGGATAATCATTACAAAAAGCATTTATGATCTTGAAAGAATACTTTTTGTATTATATATATATATATATATATATATATATATATATAGTCATACACAGACAGGTGTTTCGACTTATCAAGTCTCTTCAGTGTGGCTAGACATTTGTAAGCTACTTACAGCCGGGATTAAAATCCGATCGGTTCAGTGTCAGTCAGACGCCTTAACTGCTAAGCTATATAGTCAACCACAGAATGCGACGGGGATTTTAACTGTTTTGATACACACACCTCTATGTATGTAAAGGCCGCCATAGAGTGCTCCATCTCTTTTATAGGAAAGCATTGCGTTTACCCTTTAGTTGGCAGTCATCAGCGAAATCCCCCCAAAGTGCTCAACCCTAGGGGGATGGGGAGCACATATAGTCATCTACGGACACGTGTTTTGACTTATCAAGTCTCTTCAGTGTGGCTAGACATTTGTAAGCTACCCCCATCCCTTATATAGGAGAGCGTTGCGTATAGGAAAGTATTCATTCACTTAAAACAATGAGTATTTCCAACTTAGATTATAATCACTCTGATATTTACACAATATATGTATAACAATATAATCTTGACTATTATACAAAAAAGATAATTTCTCTGAATTTTTGCGATGAGGTTTGATAATTTGTGTTTTTGGTTTATTCGGACTATGTCCTCAACTTTATTTTTATCTGCACAACGTTTCGGCCGATGTGCTACCAGCCTTCTTCAGGTATTTCTTGTCGGACTCGGGAACCTTCTCGAACTCGGGAACTTTTACTTCGAACTCAATTGGACACATGGATATAGGCGTTGAGTTAATACAGTTCTAAGTGACAGTTATATCTAGGCTGCATGTTCAATCCTGGTTAAGGGCGACAGTAGCATATGATAATAATTAACGCAGCTTAATACTTGTACTCTGTCATGGTTAATGGAATGAGAACAGTCTACCCCGTGGATTAAATAAGGGATTAAGTTCGAAGTTCCGAGAAGGCTCCCAATTACGACATAAACGCTGCCGAATTCGAAGAGAAGGATCCCGAGTGCGATAAGAAATGCCGGAGGGCATATCGGCCGAAACCTTGTGCAGATAACAATAAAGATGAGGACAATAGTCCGAATAAACCAAATAACACAAATTATCAAGCTCATCTAAAAAAAAAATTCAGATAAATAGAATACGTTTTTCACCAACTTTTTCGTTATTCCTTTTATAATTGAAATAAAAGTGCATGTCATTGTCTTTTCTGTATAATAGTTAAGATTATTAATATTATTTGTATGGTTATTTCCTATAAGTCTAACATGATCAAAGGGGAACCACTCTTGACTGATAGATTATTTATTCATTTTCCCATTAAACTAACCCTAAACCCTAAACCCGTCTTCTTTTTTCCAAGTAGATCAATAAATAAATAATTTATCAGTCAAGAGTGGTTCCCCTTTGATCATGTTAGACTTATAGAAAATAACCATTTGTATTATTCGGACTATTGTCCTCATCTTCATTGTTATCTGTACAACGTTTCGGCCGATGTATTCAGCAGGTATTTCTTGTCGGACTCGGGAACCTCTCAGACTAATACTAATTGTCAAACCTCATCTCAGAAATTCAGAGAAATAGTTAAGATTATATTGTTATACATATATTGTGTAAATATCAGAGTGATTAATCCAAGTTGGAAATACTCATTGTTTTAAGTGAATGAATACTTTCCTAATATATATATATATTATATATATTATATATATATATATATATATATATTCAATTATAATTGCTGTATGTGTTATTACAGAAAATTTCTTTCTTTCCAGAGTGCTCTACTATTTCCGGTTGTAGGTTCTTAATCCGTTATAGGAGCGATACAGATATATATTTAAAAATGTAAAAATAAATAAAGCTCCTACAAATTTGTGGTTGAGCACTGTGATTTTTTGTTTCATCCCAAAACAAATTTTTAAATATATATATATATATATATATATATATATATAGAGAGAGAGAGAGAGAGAGAGAGAGAGAGGGGGGAGAGGGAGAGAGAGAGGGGGAGAGATTGGGCTCTTTAACCTTGGTTAGGCAACCAGTCAAGGAGAATTAAAACTTTTAATTTCAAACTCCGCTTAAGAAATTGACATTGTGTCATGTCCTGCTCGTGCGGAGGGGTTTGGTAAATATATAAATATATAAGAGAGTTTTATAATTTGCTTGAAGCATTGTGTATATATATGGTTAGGAGGTTGATTTAGAAGGCTATCACCAATGCAGATGTAAAGAAAAAAAATAATACGGTAACAATGGTGTTGTGTGCTAACCTGTATTTTATTCTTGAATTTTCGAGATTAAATCTCTTTTTCAAAAGATCACTGGAACTGAAGTAGTCTAGTTATGGCATTTCTATCTAAAAAAAATTTTAAATAGAAATGCCATAACTAGACTACTTCAGTTCCAGTGATCTTTTGAAAAAGAGATTTAATCTCGAAAATTCAAGAATGAAATACAGGTTAATACACAACATCATTGTTACCGTATTATATTTTTTCTTTACACCTGCATTGTGATAGCCTTCTAAATCAACCTCCTAACCAATATATATATATATATATATATATATATATATATATATATATATATATGAATAAAAGGCCTTAAATACCATGGGTATCGTGGTTATGGTCCATAACCACGATACCCATGGTATTTAAGGCCTTTTATTCCCAAATAACTTTGCTCTGTTTACAATAATTAAACATTGAGCTCTCATACGGAACCTGAACTACACTACAACTGGTAGAGAATTAGGACCCACCTAGAATCACCTTGTACCAAGAAAATTGGTACCGCACCAAAGTATATATATATATATATATATATATATATATATGTGGTGTGTGTGTGTGTGTGTGTGTGTGATGTAAAATAAAGATAAAGATACAACTTCCGGTGTTTTCCTAAAGTGTTCAATATCTGGAAGAGAGCCATTAGAGTCGTGTATAGATTGAGGTTTAGTGATTAAGAAAGAAAAAAAAGCATCTATACCAACGTCTGACGCGTGGTCTAATGGTTAGAGTCGTAGGAAATTGACTCGTCGACCCGAGTTCAATTCCTGTACAAAGCTGTTTGCATTTCACATAGTGCTAATACACTTGGGAAAGGTATGAATCCGATTCTCCCTCCAGCTATGAATAACATCAGACAGGCTGGGCTCTTCTAACCATGGCTAGTTAACCCGTCTAGGAGAAGGAAAACTCTGAATTCAAACCTGTTAAACTTTGCTTAAGAAATTGACCTTGTGTCGCATCCTGTTCGTGTGTGGGGGGGGTAATATATATATATATGAGTATATATAAAAAAGATATGAAAACACCACAAAATGCTGTTAAAGTGAAAACATTTTATAACTTCGCTGATATTGATATTTCGATTTTATGAAAATCGTCATCAGAGCTTGTTTATACTCCGTGTTGTCAAGAGCGGAGGCAAAAGTCATATGATGATGATTTTCATAAAATCGAAATATTGTTCAATATCAGCGAAGTTATAAAATGTTTTCACTTTAACAGCATTTTGTGGTGTTTTCATATCTTTTTTATATATACTTATACCGTCGGATTCATTTCCTTTCTTTTAACATATATATATATATATATATATATATATATATATATATATATATATCAACGTTTGACGCTCAAACCGTGAAACTGGTAGTAACGCCAAAAGCTTGTGGCTCACTTCTTTTGCTCGCTTTGTACTAAGGAAACAGTATGTTTGTTAAATGTGCATTATAGAATTGTTAATCATCTGGAATGTTTTAATGAGGAAAGCGCCCCACACTTGAAACATTGTGTCACATCATACCCGTGGCGAACGGGTTCGGTAAATACCTACCACAGTGCAATAGTGTGACACACCCTGTTATGCCATTATGTAATTTATATAATGTGGCATTACAAGTATTTTTGATATGTGAAGAGAAATTATTCATGCATTCATTTAACTCTTCTACCAGCCGGGTCATCTTACTGCTATTCACACGTTAATTAGTAAGATAAACCATTAAAACACACCATTAGCTTCAGGAAGGAGGGGCGTATAGCTTAATTACTCACAGGGAATATAAAACCGGCGAACCGAGTTCAAATTCCATTCGAAATCCAAATATCATTATTTTCACTTCTTTTGAGTTTTTCATATCTGTGCGGTAGCTGATGGTATTTGACTAGAGTCTGAGTGACAACAAGTCTCCTCATGTCTCCAGGACTCTTCTGAGTATTCTAGCCGATTGCAGCAGTGCGGTAGTCTGGATGGTCACAATTCTTCCTCTGATTTCCAGATCCTCCAGTCTTTTTTCCAAGTTTATTGGGACCGTTCCAAGTGCACCCACTACAAGTGGTATCACTTTCACTCTCATATTCTACAGCTTTTTTAATTCTTTGGCAAGGTCCAGGTATTTCTCCATCCTTTCATTTTCCTTCATCTCCACCCTGTGATCGGCTGGAACCACCAAATTATTATTCACTCCTTTTCAGTTTTCACATCAGCATTAGCTGATGGTCTGAGTGACAGCAAGTCTCCTCGGGTCTCCAGGACTCTTCTGAGTATTCTAGGCGATCTCAACAATTCTATTGTCTAGATGATCTCAAGTCTTCCCCTGATTTACAGTTTCTCTAGTCTCTTTTCTAAACTTTTGAGGCCTGTTCCAAGTGCACCAACTACAATTGGTATCACTTTCACCCTCATATTCCAGTTTTATCAATTCTCTGATTGTTATTATTATTTAACTCCTTGTGAGTTTTTCACACCAGCGAAATCTGATGGTCATTCAATCGAGTCTGAGTGACAACAAGTCTCTTCATGTCTCCAGGAATCTCCTGAGTATTCGAGGTGATATCAACAACGCTGTTGTCTGGTTGGTCTCAATTATTCCTCTGATTTCCAATTGCTCTAGTCTATTTTCTAAACTTTTGAGGACGTTCCAGGTGCGACAATTACAATTGGTATCACTTTCACTCATATTCCACAGTTGTTGTTTTTTTCGATTCTCTGTAGTTATTTAAAACTATATAATCACTTGAAATACTTAGTCATATAACTCTGTACAAATTATTTGTATTAAGAATAGTTATTATTAATTGTTATTATTATTATTATTATTTCACTCCATTCGAGTTTTTACACCTGCAGAAGCCGGTGGTTCACTGGAGGCTAAGTGACAGCAAGTCTCCTCAGGTCTCCAGGACTCTTCTGAGTATTCCAGCCGTTCTCAATAATGCTGTAGTCTGGATGGTCTCGATTCTTTCCGATTTTTAATTCACCCAGACTCCTTTCTAACCATTTGGGATTGTTCCAAGGGCCCAATCACAATCGGCACGACCTTAACCCTCATGTTCCACAGTTTTTTTTTTAGTTCTCTGGCAAGGTCTAAGTATTTATCGATTTTTTCGTTTTCTTTCATTTTCACTCTGTGATCAGCCGGGACGGCAAAGTCCACGAGATGACAAGTTTTCTCTTCTTTATTATTATTATTATTATTATTATTATTATTATTATTTATCATTTTAAATAAATAATTACTTGCAAAAGAAATTAACAATGTTGTCGTCTGGATGGTCTCAATTTCCTCTGTGATTTCAAATTCATCTAGACTGTTTCAAGTGCGCCAATTACAATTGGTATCACTTTCACCCTAATATTCCATGGGTTTTTTTTTTCGGTTCACTGGCGAGGTCAAGGTATTTGTTTATATTTTCGTTTTCTTTCATCTTCACCCTGTGATCTTCAAAATCTACCAGTTGGCAAATTCTCTATTATTATTATTATTATTATTATTATTATTATTATTATTATTATTAAACAATATAATTGCTTGCAAAAAAATTAACAATTTGTTGTCTGGATGGTCTCAATTCTTCCTCTGATTTCCAATTCATCTGGACTGTTCTAAGTGCACCAATTACAATTGGTATCACTGTCACTCTAATGTTTTCACAGTATTTTGTTGTTGCTGTTGTTTTTTTGGGTTTTTTGTTTTGTTTTTTTTTTTTGTTGTTGTTTTTTAATGTGAAATTCAAACAGCCTTGTCTAGGATTTGAACTCGGATCGACGAATCCATAAGTAGTACGTAGTCTAGGCATATTAAAGGGCAAGAATCAGGCGATATCTCCCAAAAACTATTTCAGATGCAGACGACGCAGTTGATCGAGCGCTTCTCGCAAATACACCTACACAAGCCGAATCATTGTAAGGGATATTGTCTTCTATGTGAACTCAGAAGAAACGGAGTTCAACCGTTTTAAACAAGATGGAGAAATCTCCGCACCGGGTGGTACATAGTCTGATCCACACGGCCGAAAGAAAGCATGCAGAGATAAGCAAAATCATCGAGGTGGCCTAATGTCGGTATCAGCCAGAGAGCGAGAAAGTCTATCCCCTTTTCACTAGCGCTAGACTAGTGCGAACTTGCTTACAACGATGTAGCAGTCTAGCATGTTACCCATTACGCCACCAGTACACCCCGAAAATTATTTGTATCAGATAGTGTTGAGAGTTTTTCATATAAGGCGTGTGTTATTGGGCACCTCACGTGGTGTAATGGTTAGCAATCTAGATTTGCAGACCATTGTTAGTGAGTTCGATTCTCATTGGGCGCCCCCTACTTCTGGCCTTGTGCCATATCTAAGCTAAGCTTAGTAGATAACTATGAGGCATGTGTTAAATGCTCACTTGTACTTATAGACTCGCCGACAACCATGTGACCAACTTGTCCAATCACTGGCAGTCCTCTGCTGCTGATATTGTTATTTATACTGGCTGTTCTGGTCATTCCTACACACATTGCCTTCAGCCTTTGTGGACGACGGAACATAGGATTATATCACCTTTGACACTACGTAGGATTATATAACCCAGGACTTATTCACTTACCAAAAGAATTCTATAACTCAGGACCTACTTACTTATTTACTTTAAGTTCTTTACAAGGATGGCGGCCAGATACTTAACAGATAGAAATACGTGAACCATGTAAGTGTGAGAAAATTAGTTGTATTATATAGGAATACTTGTTTGTATAAAGAATAGTTACTTGAAGTTATAATTGTTAACAAGGGAGGAGCGTAATAGCACGACCGGAATTCGAACTGATCACCAACGATATTACAACCCAGAACGTTAGTTACAACACCAGGGGGACTCCCCCAGCAGCTTTGGTTTGATAGTTATAAAGGAGAGCCATGGGCAGGAAATTTGTACCAACAGATTCGACTGAATTTAGTCAGACGATACCAGTTATTTTTACGGAGTTGGATGGGGTGTCTGCCGCGAAAACTATTTACCCTCGAGTCCATAAAACTATTTACGTTGGGTCCATGAAACTAAAAATAAATACAGGAGGTTGTTCAAATCAATCTTTGAATGACTTGAAAAAAAGAATGGTTGACATTTTTGCATCCTTTCACAACATGGAGTATAAAAACTGGTCTGTATCTGTCTTAAGGGATCCTAATTGAAAATGGCTTTCGGGACTTAGTGTTACTTTGGTCAGGCTTATCTCTGTGTCAATAAAGATTAACAAAATAAAAAAAACTCGAGTGTCAGAAACGATCCCTAAGTTAACAGAAAAAAAAGACCCTATCTTTAAAGTAAACAGTGAATACAAGCAATATTGTTTCCTGTTACGAATAATTTAACCAATTTGACACTAAGTAGATATTTGATCAGCTTAAATGAGTTTGTCCCAATGACACGGTGATGGAGTATCCAATAATGTTTGAATTCACGTAACTTGCTAAAATAACTGTGCTTGCTATCTCTCCTGGAAAAAAGCATGTAAATATTCAAAACTAGTCTGGCATAAGGCCACAGTGATGGAGTATCCAATGATGTTTAAATTCACCTCACTTGCTAAAATAACTGTGCTTGCTATCTCTCCTGGCAAAAAGCATGTAAATATTCAAAACTAGTCTGGCATAAGGCCACAGTAATGGAGTATCCAATGATGTTTAAATTCACCTCACTTGCTAAAATAACTATGCCTACTATCTCTTATAGCAAAAAACACGTAAACATTTAAAACTAGTCTGGCATAAGGCCACGGTGATGGAGTACCCAATATTGTTTAAATTCACGTAACTTGCTAAAATAACTGTGCTTGCTATCTCTGCTGGCAAAAAGCATGTAAATATTTAAAACTAGTCTGGCATAAGGCCACGGTGATGGAGTATCCAATAATGTTCAAATCCACCTCACTTGCTAAAATAACTATGCCTACTATCTCTTATAGCAAAAAACACGTAAACATTTAAAACTAGTCTGGCATAAGGCCACGGTGATGGAGTACCCAATATTGTTTAAATTCATTTCACTTGCTAAAATAACTATGCTTGCTATCTCTTATGGCAAAAAACATGTAAATATTCAAAACTAGTCTGGCATAAGGCCACAGTGATGGAGTACCCAATAATGTTTAGATTCACATCACTTACTAAAATAACTGTGCTTGCTATCTTTTATTGTTAGGCAAGAACCATGAAGATATCTAAGATTAGTGTTATCGCTTCCGTGCGCTCATCCCCTCTCTCTATATTTACCCTTGTTACGATTTTATTTGCCATCCTTTAGGCTCCAAGCAAGAGAGCTTGTCCAGCGGAAATCCTTGGTAAAGTATCCTTTGATTGTTCCTTGGTGCTCCTCAGTATTGCAAGTCCTTCGTTAATGATTGCAAATGGACGTCTCTCAGTATCAGTGATTAAGATGTCAACCAGCCACACATTAGGCTGTTGATTAGCGGAGTTTTAAACCACGTGACCTCGCCTAGTCTATAAATTTAAGTAGTGTATTGTAGCACACCTTACATAACAAAATATTCCAACAACCCTACTCTCTTTGTTTGTTTCTTTCTTATTATATTATGTGTAGCATTTCCTTTTACTTCCCTTTCTTTCTGTATAATAAAAACGGAATGGTCCATTGTTTTGGACGCTATCATCTATATATATATAAAGGGCAGTTGTGTGTATGTGTATGTCCGGAGGAAACTTCGTAAATAAAACAATTAACACAAAATAAATAAATATATATATATATATATATATATATATATATATATATATATATATATATATATATATCACCTGGGCTTGGTTTTTGAGCAAAAATAATGAAATTTAATTTATATTATCAAATACATTTAAAAATTAAAAATTATAAAATAACGTTAAAATTCTACTCGGCCATTTTTGGTTATCCTGCGAGAATCGAACTCGTTATTCAGTAGAAATAGATCTGCAAACTAGTATTAAACCATGTTTTTTTTCTTTCTTTACCCAGGCTTCGTCGAGTAGACGCTTCTAGTTTTTAACTAGGGGTGTTTTAAGGAACACCAGTATCAATATATAGATTCTTAAAAGTACTTATACGTTTGAATGACCCTCGGCAGACGCAGGCTGAAAAGAAATATTCTCATAGAATTTACAGTTCTTAATGGCCGCTTTTGATAGTTTCGGAATATCTTGTTTTAACTTTGAAGATCAAATTTCCTATCTTGTTTCAGGAGAAAATGAGAGGCCGATTTTAAAACTGAGAGTCGTCAATGTGTTTCGATTGGTGGCCGCAGTCCAGTTTGGCCGGCGACAGCAGATAAGCATGGCGTTTGTTTAATGTTTATGAAATCCATTTTGCTTGCTTATCGGGCAAAACTGTTCCGTCAAAATGGCCGGCGTCGAACGAGAAAAGCGCGGGAAGCGAACAATCATCCATTGTTTATTGTAAATGAAATCCACTTTGTAGCCGCGTCGTTCAGCGGAATTTTTATGGCCGACATGAAAATGTGCTCGCCTTCATGAATAATCAAAGATTCGGAAAGACCACGGGAAAATATGGCGGTTCAATTTGTGAGACGAAGACTTTATATGTAATCAATAAAAATAATGATATTCATGACATATCAGAGGCTATCGGATTTGAAATACAAATGTTGGACTCCGGGAAGAACACAAGTAATTAATTTTTAGTTATGGATAATAACAAGCGGTTATACAAATCTACAGAGTGTTTAAAAAAGAACCAATCCCAACTTAGGAAAGGTATGAACCCCTTTATGTAGAGTCGTCGGGATGGCCTAGCCAGACAACGAGGGAATCTATCCCCTTTTTCACTAGCGCTAGACGACGGAGATTGTTTTTGTGTTTGAGGTGGAGCGCCACATCCACAATCAGCTCCTCACTTTACCACACAGATTATATGTTCTTATATATATATTAATCTATATATTAATACGCTTGTTCCTTAATGTTCTGAGCGTTATCATCTTGCAACACCCTCTGGTTAAAAATAAGACCGTCCAAATCGTCCAAGATGAAACCCAAAATTGTAAATCCTGATTATCTGGAGTCGCTTGTCGATCGAATCCTTATTTCTTTTGAGAGTCGCCACCTCAGCTGACAACGAGGGAATCTATCCCCTTTTCACTAGCGCTAGACGACGGAGATTGTTTTTGCGTTTGAGGTGGAGCACTACACCTACCATCAGCCCTTACATTACCGCACATATCCCTATGCTACTCATACGCTGAGTTAGTGAGGGTCGGTATCGAACCAGCAACCTTGTGGTTCTTTGTCGAACATTCTACCGACTGAGCTATTCATATCCATATTCTATAGGACAGTGTGCAACAAACAAAAGCAAAACAAAACAAACCCACCAAAAACTCTTATAGAATACAATCCTATATTTCATACCCAAATAAGTATAAAAACACATTTATTTTCCCAA
>CM042163.1:68930503-68990503 GCA_023376005.1 Doryteuthis pealeii
CAATATTAAAGAACCCAGTCTGCCCTACTATTTACCAAGGGGTATTAACGCTATGTGAAATGCAAACAGCCTCGTTCGGGTGTTTATTTCCTATGATGATAACCATTAACAACACTAGACATTTGAAACTTCCAAATACAAATACCAAAATTTAAAAAGGAATTTATGAAACAAACAAAAAGTAGAAATAAAAAATACCTTTGTGTAGCGTAAGTATTATGGTCTACAGGGAATTTGGGGATTGAAAAGTAATCGGTAATCGGATTTCTGGAGAAAGAGAAGAACAAAGAGATAAGAACAAAGAGGGGTTAAAGTTTGAAACGTTAAACACTCAACAGGGGGGGGGGCAGATCAATGACCTCGGAACTAAAATTTAAAAATGAAAATTCCGAGGTTTTACCGGAAGCGGAAGTGGGTGACCGTTCCACCCCGGGACGAGAAACGGAAGGAGAGAAAAATCTTTCTTTTTCGGCTGGGCCTTCGTGAAAGGCGGACATGGCTTCCCTAGTTCCCCTCGTAATGTGTTGCGCATAGTAATATCGAACATGATTTATGATAGAATAATTTGACTTCTCTCTCTCTCTCTCTCTCTCTCTCTCTCTCTCTCTCTCTCTCTCTCCTCTCTCTCTCTCTCTCTCTCTCTCTCTCTCTCTCTCTCTCTCTCTCTCTCTCTCTCTCTCTCTCTCTCTCAAAAAGAACCCACGAGCCTAGAAAGGAATAAACAGCCCCTTGTGACTATATAACGAGTATATTGTTTCTGAACTAACGACGACTACTTCTACGACCCAATACTTATGCAACAATATAATACGAAGTGAGGGTGCTTACTATAGCTGGGGGCCTGGATTGGGAGGTAAGTGGGGTCAAATAGAATTTCCGGGCTACTATTTTAACACATTGCCTACGTTCAATGTCAGTTTCTCCTCACTATCATTGCCACATTTGCTTTATTGAACAAATCCTGGAAGCAATCCCTGACACATAATGGACATTGCTGGAGAAGCAAGGATGAACTCATAAGTAACATTCTCCTGTGGACACCTATACGTTGGTGGCAGACCAGTGTAGGCCAACCATCAAAAACCTACATCAATCAGCTCTGTGAAGATTCTGGATGCTGTGTGGAGGACCTCTTAGAGCAATGACTGAAAGGGGCGATTGGAGAGAGTGAGTGGGTCATGAATATCAATGCAGCCAGCAAAAGTCTGATGATTGTACGAAGGGGTTGGTTAATATATGTGTGGGAAAATAGTATTTTAGTAGCTGAAAACCTTTTAAAATATTTTTGTTATATAAAGCGTGCTGTAATCCACCACTTAAACTTATAGACTCAGCGAGGTCATGTGGTTTAAACCCCAGATAATCAACAACCCGAATACGTGGTTAGTTAAGTATTTAATCGCTGATATTGACAGCCGTTCATTTGCACGTTGTTCGACATTGACGAACGGACCTACAACCAAAGGATCATACTTAACACTAAGAGACATCAAGGAACAAACAAAGAATCATACCCAATACCAAGGGACACCAAGGAACAAACAAAGGATCATACCCAACACTAAGGGACACCAAGGAACCAACAAAGGATCATACCCAACACTAAGGGACACCAAGGAATAACCAAAGGATCATACCCAACACCGAGGGACACCAAGGAGCAACCAAAGGTTTCTTCACTAAGGATCGTGCTCTGTTTAACACAAGGATCTCCGCTGGAGAGTGCTCTTGCTTGAAGCCTAAGGAGGGCCACAAAAATCGTAACACTTTTATTCGACATTAACGAACAGACCTGCAACACTAAGGGATACCACGGAACAAACAAAGGAGCATACCCAACACTGAGGGACACCAAGGAGCAACTAAAGGTATCTTCACTTAGGATCACGCTCTGCTTAATACAAGGGATCTCCGTTGAAGAGTGCTCTTGCTTGAAACCTAAGGATGGCCACAAAAATTGTAACAAAAATTTTTATCCAACACTGTAATTGCATGCCCTGTATGTTTTATTTCTGGTATGGTTTGTTTTGTTTTACGGCATATCAACCTCAGTGGGTCATTTAATGCCGATTAAGTTTTGAAATAAATTAATTCTTAATAGATACACAATTTTGTTTATAAATACATTTTTCTATTTAACCCGTAGATGGGACCCTAACAGGATCCGAAGTGTAGTCACTTCGGTTCCGCGTGGACCAGGGAGCAATGGTGATAGCAATGGTGCTCCACATTCCCCAAACCTCCAAAACATCCATCAGATAGAGTTTAACGTCATTCCTAGGACAAGTAAACCCTCTGCCACCGCCTTCTAGCACCCATATGATAAAAAGGGTTGGGGCTTGCCATAAGGAGGGCTTGACGTGACGAGCCGATTGATCGGAGGGGTCTCTCCGACCGCCCATCTAGCCTAAGTAAGGGTCTAAGTGGAGTGTTGCAGGTCATGGACTGCTCATCCACCAAGACTCCGTCCTTAAGCATCACGGGTCGCCACCTACGACCAGCAGGTGGCGCCATATGGGAGAGTCTATCCCTCTGCAGAGGTGCAGTCGGTGCTTTCTAACGTCTTAGCCGACAGGGCGGGTTTTAGTTCTGTTGTAAATCAATAAAAAGAGATAACTTTCGAGGCGCCTCTGTACTTTAAGAAAATAGAAGCTTAATAGTTTTTCAAGTAAATAATAATAATAATTGGGTTAGTGTATTATCACAAATTGAGGAAATCAATTAATTTTCTTTTCTCTCTAATCTTAGCAGACGTGGGCCAACCGCCAGACAACTAGAGAAAATATTTCTCTTGTGAATTGAAAACTAACAAAGCTTCCATAAAAGGGCTGGACAGAAAAGTGACAGATAAGAACAGACTGTTATAGATAGATAGGTGGGTTGTTTTGTTATTGTTTTTTGTTTGTTTTTTTGTTTTTGTTTTTTTTTGGGGGGGGGGTTACGGCATATCAACCCTTTTGGGGTCATTTAATGCCGAATCAAGTTATTTTAATAAACAAAGGACACAGGTTGGCTGGTTGGTTGGTTGTTTTTTACGGCATGTCAACTCTTTTTGGGTCATTTAATGCCGAATCAAGACATTTTTATAAACAAAGGACACAGATTGGTTGGTTGTTTTTTTTTTTGTTTTTTTTTTACGGCATATCAACCCTTTTCAGTCATTTGATTCCGAGCCAAGTCATTTTGATAAACAAAGGACTCGGATTGCTTACGGTACCTGTTGTTGCTTAAGTGATCTTCTATCTAAGTATTGAAAAGACTCATCGCTGCTTAACTTCTGTGATCTAGCAGAATCTGGTGCTTTCAATGTGATTTGATCGTTATAAGATAGATAGATAGATAGATAGATAGATAGATAGATAGATAGATAGATAGATAGATAGATAGATAGATAGATAGATAGATAGATAGATAGATATGAACAGACTGAGATAGATAGATAGATAGATAGATGAACAGAAGATAGATAGATAGAAGAATGAGATAGATAGATAGATAGATAGATAGATGAGATAGAAAGATAGATAGATAGATAGATAGATAGATAGGACAGAATGAGATAGATAGATAGATAGATAGATAGATAGATAGATATGAACAGAATGAGATTTCACACAGAGCATATGTGCTGGTTTACACATGAGAACGTCGCTGAGATAGATAGATAGATAGATAGAAGATAGATAGATAGATAGATAGATATGAACAGAATGATAGATAGATAGATAGATAGATAGATAGATAGATAGATAGAAGAATAGATAGATAGATAGATAGATAGATAGATAGATAGATATGGACAGAATGAGATAGATAGATAGATAGATAGATAGATAGATAGATATGAACAGAATGAGATTTCACACAGAGCATATGTGCTGGTTTACACATGAGAACGTCGCTTATGAGTTCGTTCTTGCTTCGCCGGCAGTGTCCAGCATGTCTTGTTCGTCTCACTCGGATGGTTTGTGTGATAGGGGGGACAAGTGGCCATACAGCTGTTTCCTTGTGGGATGTTGTTTCCACGATTTATTTAAGATTGCACGCAGAATTCTTATGCAACTCCCATCTTCCTTATTCTCTAGGCAATTCGTTAAAAATGGACCAAAATGAATGTTCTATTTATGTAACCGTCTAGCGTTTATTTTAAAAGAGTGCAACATAATGTTATTTTCCGAAATACAAATCGTCTATATATGGATGCTTTCCTACGAATTTTTAGAGGCTTCTAGAAAATATAAAATGGAACGAAATAAATGTTCTAATTATGGAACCGTCTAGAATCTTATCATAATGGAGATTCGGTGTGTGTCTGTCTGTAACCGAAACTGCGTCACTGCTTACGTTTCAATGTTTACGTTTCAATGCCCCCAGGAATTGAATGGGTTTATCAGTTATCTAATTTATAGTTAAAATCATTACGGTTCGCTACCCACGGCCAACTGGTGGCCCCATTGGAGGGGGGTCTTACTCCTCTGCAGAGGTGCAGTGGTGTATTCTACAAACTCAGTCGACCGGGCGGTGTAAATCAAAGTAGCTCTGTACTTATTTTACTTAGCTTATTTGAACATGGGACACTCTGTGAGAATCGAACTCACATGACGATGTGTCTCCACTGAGTGAATAAAGGCCTTGTTGTTGTTGGGGGTTTTTTTGGGGGGTGAGTAAAAAAAATAAGAATAAGATATAATTTGGAAGAAAGGGATCGTCGGTGGTCAGGAAATAATGCAAGCACTATTGATAGAATATGGCTATCAAAGATGTCTAATAGGGCCGGGTTAGCTCAGTCGGTAGAGCGTTCGGCTAGAAACCACAAAGTTCCTAGTTCGATACGGGCCCACGCCAACTCAACGTATGAGTAGCACGGTGATCTGTGCGGTAAAGTAAGGAGCTGAAGATTTACTTCAGACGCAAAAGCAATCTGCGCTAATGAAAAGGGGATAGACTCCCTCGCTGATTGGCTGATACCGAGTTTAGGCCACCTCAACGACTTATATATATTTATGTCGGATATAACAATATTTTTAATGGTTTCATCTATTAATAATGGAGATTCGCTTCCGGTTTTTGTCTGTAACAAAAATTACATCACTGCTTACGTCACATTACCCAAAATCGTCATAACATACAATAAATACACTCAAAATTTGAACATGCAGCAATAGACAGTCCTCATTGTTTTTTAAAACAAGTTTTAATAAATACATGACTGGTATTATATATCTATATATAGTTTGTTTTATTTTAATACATATTTAAAGTTTACATTTCAAATTGTTTTATTTTTTAATCCTTTAATGAATTTGATGATTTTACTTACTTAGGGTACAAACTCGCTGACATTGAATTTTTAACTCCCACCCCTCAGGCAATATGTTTCAAAAATCTATTTTTACATCTGTTTTTTTATTTTGCTAGTCTTATTATAATGGAGTTTTGGTATCTGTTTTTCTGTAACAAAAGCTACATCACTGCTTACGTCACTATACCCTCGGGAATTGTGTAAGTTTACCAGCTGCCCAAGCAGCGAACCGAAACTATGTCACTGTTTACATCACAATGTACATGGTGTAATGGTTAGATTAGTGTTGGCATCCTTTCGTCTATTAAAGACGATGGCGTAGTGTCCACTTTTTTCTGCAACTGCATGAGTGGCTGAACGGACCAATTTTTTAATGGTATCATATATCTATATATAGTTTGTTTTATTTTAATACATATTTAAAGTTTACATTTCAAATTGTTTTATTTTTTAATCCTTTAATGAATTTGATGATTTTACTTACTTAGGGTACAAACTCGTTGACATTGAATTTTTTACTCCCACTCCTCAGGCAATATGTTTCAAAAATCTATTTTTACATCGCCCGGAGGGTGTTTTTTTATTTTGTACTAGTTTATATAAGTGCGATATAAACGAGAAATCAAAATGCTTGTCCTTTGTCTGTAATGAAAGCAAACATAGTCATTCTATGTTTAACTGGCAAGAAACCACGTTTCCGGCTTTGTAGAAAAGTGGCACATATGTGAGAATCGAACTCACTCTCTGGATAGACGATGAAGAATACAAAAGATTTAGACAGACTTGAATAGAGACATGTGAGCGTGGTGTAATGGTTAAAGTCATGGGAAATGGACTCGTCGCCCCGAGTTCAATTCCTGGATGTAGTAATTGCATTTCAATTAGCGCTAATACCCTTGGAAAAGGTATGAATCATTCTCTCCTTCCAGCTATGGATAAATAGCAGGGCAGACTGGGCTCTTTAACCTTGGTTAGGCAACCGGTCTAGGAGAAGGAAAACCTGTTGAACTCCGCTTAAGAAATTGACATTGTGTCATATCCTGCTCGTGTGGAGGGGTTGGTAAATAAATATAGATATGTATTTACTCAATCCCTCCGCTACAGGATGCGACACACGGGTAATTTGTAAGTGGAGTACAGCTGGTTTGAATTCACAGTTTTTCTTCTCCTAGATTGGTTGCCTAACCAAGACCAAAGAACCCAATCTCCCATACTGGGTATTTATTTTACTTAGCTTATTTGAAGCATGGGGCACTCTGTGAGAATCGAACTCACTCTCTGTGATCTGCTAAATTAGCTCGCTAGATGTTACACATGACGAGATGTCTGTGTTGAGTAAATAAAAGCCTCGTTGTCTTTTTTTTTGGTTTTTTTTTTGGGGGGGAGGGGGTTCGTTTTAAGCAACAAAAAAAAATAAGAATAAGAAGATATAATTTGATTAGTCTATTATCACAAATTTCGGAAATCGTTTAGACTAATTAGTTTCGCTTTTCTCTCTTTCACTTAAGAAGATCTGAATTTACCACCAGACAAATAAAGAAAAATCGATCTCTAACGAAACGTTGTGTACGTAACAATAAAGATGAGGACAACAGTCCGAAAAATCTAAATAATACAAGTTATAATGGTTTCTGGGAACATTTGACTTAATTTCGGCTACCGGTTGCGTCTTATGAAATTTAACACACACTCTCTCTCTCTCTCTCTCTCTCTCTCTCTCTCTCTCTCTCTCTCTCTCTCTCTCTCTCCTCTCTCTCTCTCTCTCTCTAAATTCTCTACCCCCCTCTCTCTCTCTCTCTCTCTCTCTCTCTCTCTCTCTCTCTCTAAATTCTCCTCCCCCCTCTCTCTCTCTCTCTCTTCTCTCTCTCTCTCTCTCAGAATTGTTTTTATAATTCAACACTTCATGATCAACGTATATATATATATATATATATATATATATTATATATATATATAGTGCAGTTGTGTGTATGTATATATGTTATATATATATATATATATATATATATATCGGAGGAAACTACGAAAATGAATAAAAATAACGACAAAGTATATATATATATATATATATATATATTATAATAATAATAATGGTACACAGTAATAACCTACTCGAGTTTCACCATAAGCATCTTCAGGGTTAAATCCACTAGATTAATTAAGATATTGATTAATTGCAGTTGATTGCACGTGTGTATTTTTTGTGCACTTTACATTTGTTATATCACTATATATTTTTAACACTTTATATTTGTTATATTGGTGTTTTATCATTGTGAAACTTGCATCAACTAACCATTGGGATCATTTTCACCGGTAAGTCACCTTTTCCACAAATACCATATATATATATATATATGTGTGTGTGTGTGTGTGGTGTATATATGTATATATTCACTATCACCAGAGTTAGCTATCTGTGAAAAAATAATGAAGACTTTTCTGGGAAGATATTTAAAAATTAGGATTTGAATAGTAAGAAAAAAAGCGTCATTAGTTGCATTCCTGATTAAAATATCAATCAATTATCTAAGATCAAAACAATCAATGGATCTGCGAGACTAACATTTTTATATCCCTCTACCCAGGCAACGCTGGGTAGCCAATTCTAGTCTATATATAAAGGACAGTTGGTATGTATGTATGTATGTATGTATGTAGTCGAATTCTGCTTTCTAAGTGTAACGTGGCGGTAGCGATATATTCACGATACCAAAACAGATATAAGTAACGTTCTAATAGCGATATACGTTGTATAGCGGGTCTTGTCAACGTGCCTCCAAATTCACGACACTACAAAGGTGTTCGGCCAGTGGCGGTCATTTTGTCGATAAAAAAGTACAACGCGAGAAATATATCGTCACAAGCTGCTTAGTTTTTATTTCCAGGGCTGATCTCGTGGGTTGTGTCGGAGAGGAGGAAAGGCAGAGAGAAAGAGAGAGAGGACACTGTTAAATTACTGCGATCCCACAACTGGGTCCAGAGGTCCGGTCCGTACCCTACGCGTCCGAAAGCAAAAAGACGCCGGTATTTTTCTTCGTCGTTCCACGTCACCACGTGACTTCCGGTTCCGGTCAACACCCAAAACTTCCGGTTGACATTCAATTCTCCATTCGGAGGGTCACGCCCCGGTCAAATTCACGAGAGGCATTTTTATGTTCATACTTTTTTTTTTAAACCTTTACTCCCTCTTATTTCTTCTTCCTCTCTTTTCTAATAGTAGTCCTCGCAAAACTCAGGATAATCCCCATCTTGCTACACTAAGGCTGGATATGTCAATCATAGGAAATCTCATCAGGGACAATTCATGCAAACTCCAGGAACAAACAATGTGTTTTGTGCAATCTGTAACAAAGTCTGTAAGCCAGCTTCTGGTCTTAAGAGACATATGGTGGTGCATAAGCATATAATTTTATCATCTGATCTATCTGATACAATGAGAAGGACGTCCTTCCTATGTCATATTTGCATCAAAATTTGTGGATCTGCAACGGGTTTGCTGAGTCATTTAAGGGCTTATGAGAGGGAAAGTTCTGGTGGTGGAGTTATTGGATTGTGAGGGACGGCAATGATCTGTAAAGATTATGCTATTGCTCTGTATGTATGTATGTATGTATGTATGTACGACCGGACGAAACTACGAAAATAAAACAATTAAGGACAAAGGAAATATATAGATTAGATGGGTTGACATGCCTTTTAAAATCAAGCAATCAATCATTTATGTTTAGTAGGTATGGCCAAAATTTCACTTTTTTTATTCGGGTTAATTAATGCATTAATTCAACAAAACTCGGAAAAATGAATGAAAATGTTATTTTTGCTGTATTAAGAAGATTCCGGAGAAAAAATCACATGTAAAAATTATTAGTTTTACAGTCTTATTTTGCTAGTAGATATATAATATTTCGTAAGGTATGCGGACCGAATCCAACAAATTATAAAAACTAGCAAAAATATTTAGAAATTAGAAATGAAAAAGAAAAAAAAAAGCTGCCTTTTATAATTTGGAAGTTTGTTTATTAGCATGCATGCAACGTTGAATTCATAAGAAATATTTATTTTTTATTCAAGAAGATATTTTCAAATTAACGCCAAATATTGAAATTATCGCATTTTAGAGGAGAGGGAAGGAAGGAAATGTTCTACTTACAGTCAAACGGGAGAATTTTATAAATTAAAATCTGTATCTGGGAAAATGGCGCATTTCTTTCTTTTGAAGATGTGCTCTTTTTTAAAGCGATTCATTTCCTTGATATAATTAAGAAATTCAAAGAAAAAATATATATGGAAGTTTAGGCTCTGTAAAGTAAAAACAAAACTAAGTGACAATTTACAATTCTATTTTTTTATAAAAGGTTAAAGAAAAGGGGAAGTGCTGTCGTACCAATATTTTGGCACATTCACTAGCATCAGTTTTAACTTTCTTTTCTTCATATAATTATCATCTAAAACATGACAAAATGCAATAATGATAAACCATATCTAAAGACTATAGCCAATCATTCAAATCCAACACAGAAAAGGCGGTTTGAGTTGTTGGATTTTACGGCTTGTCAACCCATTGCGACGTTTTGTTTTATTCATTCTTCTTTATTATTTATTTTATGTATGAATGATTTTGGTAATTGTGACATAAGCAATGACATCATTTTGGTTACAGGTAAATAGAGACCTAATCTCCAATATTAATAGATATTTCCCAACCCCTCCGCATGGGAAGGATGTGACACAAGGTCAATTTCTTAAGCAGAGTTTAACAGGTTTGAATTGAGAATTTTCCTTCTTCTAGATTGGTTACCTAGCCAAGGTTTAGAGCCCAGTCTGCCCTGCTATTTACCCATAGCTGGAGGGAGAGTAGTTGGATTCATACCTTTCTCAAGGGTATTAGCTTAATGTGATATGCAAATATCTTCGTCCAGGATTTGAGCTTGGGTCAACAAGTCCATTTTCTATGACTCAAACCGTTACACCATGTGCCTCCATAATTTTCATTCTTTTAGTTCTATTCTTTTTTTTATCCATATTCATACAACTTCATTTTTTCTTTAATTATTTTTACTAGCAAATATATGCACCCTCCGGGTGCTAGTATTTAAGTTTTAATATAATAAAATATATTAAATTAGAAAGGCTGATGAAACTGAATAAGAATGCAGATAAAAAGATTTTGAACAGAGGGGGTATGATTGAAAAATAGAACAACTTTGAAACTAACTCTTCCATCATTTTACATTACTCCCGTCTGTCTTTGTTAAATTTTCCTAATTTAACTATTTAGTTAAGATAGAAAGTAAAGAATAATATTACAGTTATTTCTTCTTGTTAATGGATTTCTTTTAAGATTTATTCCTGAGATGTTTGCTCATATTCAATAAGATAAAACCAAACAATTAGAAATCAATAATACTAAGCATATATTTATTAAAATCAAATTTTTAAGATCAATATGTAAATTAGCCTTCCAATTCACACTGTAAATCTCTATTTTGTTGTATATATAAAAACAATTGCATGTTATTAGTTTGTAGATATAGTCAACAGTCTTAATGATGATTTTATTAATAATTGGGTTTTAAATGAAAAATAAAATCATGGAGAATGTGATGTAAATAACAAAGGGAATTTGTGATTTGTATAGTAATATAGTTTAGGTTACAGACAGAAAAACTCACAATTATAATAAGATTTACATTTTTTTAATATTATTTCTACTTGTATTTTTCTACCTGGTATCAAATTATTTTTTGAAGTAAAAATTGACCAAGATAAAACTGCAGTTTGTATCAATCATAAGTTTGATTGGTTTCTTCTCAATTTTTCAAAACACAATTTTTTAACACAATTTTATAGATCTCATTTTGTTCTATTTAAACCATAGATTGGACCCTAACGAAGAAAAGATGGGTCTGAAACTCTTGTAGCTCACCTGCTAAGAGCAGCTATCACAATAAGATAGTCTTCCCGAGATATTTCTATTATTATTTCCATTAGACTTGTATAAAAATTAATTTCGCTTCGCACTTTAAACGTTCATTGAATTCTTTTTTCTTCTTTTACGTCAGTCCCTTTTTTTTACGTCAGTCCATTTTTTTTACGTCAGTCCATTTTTTTTACGTCAGTCCCTTTTTTTTTTACGTCAGTCCCTTTTTTTTTACGTCAGTCCCTTTTTTTTACGTCAGTCCATTTTTTTTTACGTCAGTCCATTTTTTTTACGTCAGTCCATTTTTTCCTGCTTATTTCATTTTCCTAGCCTTTTAGTTTACATTTTCCTACTTTTTCCTTAATTCGCTTCCATTCTGTGTATTTTCATTCATTCTAATTAGTGTCTTAGAGCCCCAGAAAAAAATATATAACTCAGACGTTTTAAACTTTGAGTGAAAATAATGAAGAGTTTATTTATATTCGTGAAGACATTTAGAAATTAGGATTTGATTAATAAAAGCCGGTAAAGTCATTGGTGGCGTTGTAATTAAAACATAAACAATTCAATTATGGAAGACCAGAACTATCTATGTATCTGCGAGACTAACTTTTTTATTTTCCCCACTACCCAGACAACGCCAGGTAGCCGCTTCTAATATATATATATATATATATATATATATATATATATATATATATATATATATACCAACCTCCCCACATGAGGAGGACGTGGCACAAGGTCAATTTCTTAAGCGGAGTTTAACAGGTTAGAATTCAAAGTTTTCGTTCTCTTATACTGTTTACCTAGTCAAGGTTAAAGACTCTAGTCTTCTCTACTATTTACCCATAGCTGTAGGGAAAATAGTTGGATGCATACCTTTCCCAAAGGTATTAGCGCTATTTGAAAGGCAAACAGCCTTGTCCAGGATTTGAACTCAAATCGATGAGTCCGTTTTCTACAACTCTAACTATTACACCCCGCACTTCCAGCATTACCAAATATATATATATATATATATATCTGTCCCACTAATTATGCATACACACACACACACACACACACACACATATATATATATATATATATATAGAGAGAGAGAGAGAGAGAGAGAGAGATAGGGGGAGGGAGGGAGAGAGAGAGAGGAGAGGGAAGGAGAGAGAGAAAAGGGGATCGCGCGGAAGCGATAATGTTAATCTGTTTCAATCGAATATAATGAAGAGATGAAAAGAAGGAAATAAAGAAAAAATATTGAGAGAGAGTTCAATCAAGATTATATATATATATATATATATATTTGGGAATAAAAAGGCCTTAAATACCATGGGTATCTACAACAAACTACGGGTAGAGAATTAGGACCACCTAGAATCACCTTGTACCAAGAAACTTGGTACCGCACCAAAAAAAAAAAAAAAAAAAAAAATATATATATATATATATATATATATATGATTTTATATGAAAAAGTTGACTTACCAGAGAAATTGGTCACAATGGTTACTTGATACAATTTTCACAATGATAAGACAGCGATATAACAAATATAAAGTGCTCAGTACGCATAGTATTTGTATATAAGCAAAAGTGCTCAATAGTTTAAAGATATAATATCTATCTATATCTATCTATCTATCCATCTATCAATATATATATATATATATATATATATATATATTCTTTTAAAAAAATAGTTTTTAATTGTAAAAATGAAAACGATTGTCCTCTTGGAGGTTTATGTAAAAAAAAAAAAGAAATTCATTTTCTAAAGGTACATATCCTTTTATTTATTTGTTTATTTATAATACTCCGTATATGTAATATATATATATATATATATATATATATATATTATATATATATATATATATATATATATATATATATATATATAATTTTTTATATTTTTATATGTATTTTTTTAATTAGGAAAAACAGCCATCTCGTTTTGGATTGAGAAATACCCAGAAATATTACTCTCTAGGTTCAATAAAAAATGTATCATTGACGGTATAGAACTCATCCTAAACGACAACTCTTTTCAATTCAACAACAAGAACTACATACAAACACTAGGAACTGCTATGGGAACGAAGAAGGCGCCAACCTATGCCACCCTAACCCAAGCATATTTAGAAGTACACCTATATGATAAAATAGAACAGGAATACGGTAACAATATCAAAATGAACTTTATAAAATCATGGAAAAGATATCTAGATGACTGTTTTATATTCTGGAGATGCTCATGGGGTGACATTAACAAAATACACAAACTATTACAAAACCTACACCCAAAAATAAAATTCACTATGGAACACAACTTAAAGGAACTACCATTCCTAGATATCATGATTAAAAATGTAAATGGCCAAATTATCGCAGACATTTACCACAAACCCACAGACTCACAACAATATCTACATTTTAAAAGCCACCAGCCTAAAAACTGCATAAAATCCATCCCTTATGCACTTGCACGTAGCATATACACCATAGTCACAGATAAAAACATTCAACGCAAATGTAAGATAAAAATAATTTTAAAAAATTTCTAAAAACATAATTCATTTTGCGGACCTTCTTTTTTATAAAATATTTAATTTTCTCCCATTGGAACCAGAACAACACTTCACACACACACACATATATATATATATATATATATATATATATATATATATATATATATATATATATATGGGGAAAAAATGAGTAAAGAAAAGAAATGTAGATGGATAAAAATGAATTTTATCGATATCACTTTTAATCGATATCACTTACATATGTGTTTTGGTCTGTTTATCAAAATGTATACGGATTTACGTTATTATTATTATTAAAATAATCAGATGGAGTTGAAATGATGATTATAATAATAATAGGAAAAATGCATAAAATGTTCCGTACACAGATTTTGCCGACCTTCATCAGAGTTTTCACCGATTTATTTCTTCTTTCCTTTTTTCTTACCCTAAACAATAACATGTAAACACATCTCATTCAAACATCAACAAGTTTTATGATTACTAATAACATTTCAATCTTTGCAATATAAATTATATCCATCCACCAGAACTTTCAAAAAAATTTTAACCGTCCCTAAACGGCGTCTGCGTTCATAAACATTTTTTTAAATATTCTTTTTCGAACTTTTTGAATTTCTATTCTTGTCTCCAACTCAAAAAATAAAAATACTACTCTGATGAAGGTCGGCAAAATCTGTGTACGGAACATTTTATGCATTTTTCCTATTATTATTATCATCATCATTTCAATTCCATCTGATTATTTTAATAATAATAATAACGTAAATCCGTATACATTTTGATAAACAGACCGAAACACATGTGTAAGTGATATTGATTAAAAGTGATATCGATAAAATTCATTTTTATCCATCTACATTTCTTTTCTTTACTCATTTTTTCCTCATATTGTCGGATTCATTTCCCATTCACACACACACACACACACACACACACACACACATATATATATATATATATATATATATATATATATATACAAAGCTTTATATGTACGTTTGAGTTTTCAAATTTTGGTTAAATCCTATGAAAGTAACACTTGATAGTGTTGATCCACTATGGCTATTCCAGCAGAGTTCTGGAACCTAATTTGCCAGAAAGTTTGTGTTGTACCAAATTACTAGCGCATTGCACTTTATATTTCTACTGATAAACTTCAAAATTCTTCCTCTTCTACACAACTGTTCAGCCCATCCCAGAGCTGAGCTGCTTTCGAAGACTCTAATGTGTGTACAATGTACTTACCATCAAACTTTACATCCCTTAGTTATCGTTAAGACTAAGGAATACGACATTCTCACTTTCCACCAAGATTACATTAGATATGCCAGATTCCGGCAAGCCTGTTGTGACATTCATCAAAGAATTTTTATATTAGAAATTAGCATAATACCCATCATAAATGGACTCTCTCTATCGTCAATTTCGATGCATAAGGGTTCATCCAATGAACAACCTACGCAGTCAAAGTCTCTCTCTCTCTCTCTCTCTCTCTCTCTCTCTCTCTCTCTCTCTCTCTCTCTCTCTCTCTCTCTCTCTCTCTCTCTCTCTCTCTCTCTCTCGTCGATTTCGACGTATAAGGGTTCGTCCAAGAACAACCCACACCGTCAAAGGGGAAATAATCTGTTATTTTTGTGTAGCAGGGCCTCCATCTATATATATATATATATATGTAATGGGCAGTTGTGTGTATATTCATCAAAGAATTTCATATGTGAAATTAGCATAATACCCATCATAAATGGACTCTCTCTATCGTCAATTTTGACGCATAAGGGTGTTAACTCCGAGTCGCGTGTGTATAAGTATACGTGTTTTATTTTCTACGTCATGTCAAGGACTGCCCCTTAAGGCATTACAGATATTGGGGCCGCTTATGTACATAAGTCGACCAACAAAATGAAAGATGTTAAGTGTATAAGTGTATAATATTTCATTTTGTCCCTCACATAAACATTACTTAACAGTGTCCTGAAGATGGTACAATATACCGAAATGCTTAAGTATTGACACATAAAATTGTTTCCTCTAATTATAACATCCTGTGTTTGTTATATTTTTAAAATATTTTCTTCTCATATTGTCGGATAAATTTCCTCACCGTCTTTTCATATATATATATATATATATATATATATGTATATATATATATATATATATATATATATATATATATATATAATAAAAACCTAATGAGTCAGATAAACCTACTTAAAGTTTCGCTTAGTGTTCTTCAGGTCTAAGATCCGACTAAAGAGATTTGGAGCAAACTCATATTTATACAACACCTTCAACCTAGACTCAAATAAATTAACATAGACTAAACTAACTAATAAAGAACAAAGAAAAAAGACAGCACAGAACACCGTTTAAATCTCCCCCCCCCCCATTTGAATCCTACTACTTAAGTTCTAATATATACCTTAAATTACATCACGAAGAAGCAATGCTTTTTTTATGTTTACAACAATCGAGAACCTCCGAACTTTGATTTAGTAGTTCCCTATTATTTAGATAACTAATAATTGCCAGTTTTTCTTCAGTACATAGATGGCAATACTTTTTTTTCTTTTGGCAAAGTATTGTATCAATCGATTATTTTTGGTTGGTACAGTTATCCTGGTCATTTCTTTTTTCCAAATGTTTTTTTTTCTCTAGGTGGTGTTTGGTAGTATATTTTTCAATCAAACTATTTGCCGGGTTTTTTTCACCAACAAGTTTGGTGTATATATATATATATATATATATATATATATATATATATATATATATATATATATATATCTTTATTGTATATATATTTTATAGAGTTATTATGGTATATAATATAAGTCTTCATTTATTTATTTATTTATCTATTTATTTTCACAATTGTAAAAATTATTCTAAATCTTCCAGTTAACCGTTTTTTTTTTTTAGATTCAAAAGTATACATTGTTGCAATTTTTACCGGAAGAAGAAAACATTTGATCGAAATAAAATAAAAATTAAATCATTTCTCAACAGAACCTCACAAAGGTAAGACACTGTTTTATCTTCTACGATATATATATATATATATATATATATATATATATATATATAATCTTGATTGAACTCTCTCTTACTCTTTTTTCTTTATTTCCTTCTTTTCAGCTGTTCATTATGTTCGATTAAAACTGATTAGCGTTATCGCTTCCACGCGCTTCCCTTTTCTCTATTTTCCCTTACTCACTTTCTTTCTTCTTTTCTTACTATATTTTTCTGCGCAGCATGTCCTCTTTCTTTCCTTTCTTTCTTTATGATAAAAACGGAATGGTCCATTATTCAGCTGAGGTGGCGACTCTCAAAAGAAATAAGAATTCGATCGACAAGCGACTCCAGATAATCAGGATTTACAAGTTTGGGTTTCATCTTGGACGATTTGGACGGTCTTATTTTTAACCAGAGGGGTGTTGCAAGATGATAACGCTCAGAACATTAAGGAACAAGCGTATTAATATATAGATTAATATATATATAAGAACATATAATATGTGCGGTAAAGTGAGGAGCTGATTGTAGGTGTGGCGCTCCACCTCAAACGCCAAAACAATCTCCTTGGTCTAGTGAAAAGGGAATAGACTCCCTCGCTGTCTTTGTGATACCGATATTAGGCCACCCCGTCGACTTCACTTTACTTTACTTTTACGTCCTTGTAGAAGAACGCTAGTGGTACTATTTAAGTCATAGCTGAGGATGAGCGGGTTTGAACTCGTTTCCAACGACGTCGCAGTCCAATGCATTAGTCACTACGTCACGGGGGCTTTCTTATTAGTATTAGATAGGAATATGTAAAACCATACATGTATGTGCAAATTATCTATGTTAGATAGGAATTGTTATTGTTAGCACCTTTCCCTCCGCTAAGGACAATGGTGTAGTGTCCAAAAAAATTTTTTAAAAAAGGAAAAAAAAAATGTTATCTGCATCTGCGCAAGTGACTCGCTGGCCAATTCTTGAGTGACATTCTTTGGTACACTGAATGCATACAAACTGTGATGCTTTCTGGAGCTGCTGTCTTTTCTCCCTCTTTCTGGGTCTCTTTGCTGTCGTGGCTTCTCTCCTCTCCTCTCTGCCTCACCCCTCTCCGTGCCTTGCTTAACGTTAAGGCGCCATGTCGCTCTATTTTTTTTTTTTTTTTTGCATCTACCTCTCACGTGTTTGTGTCAATATGGCATATCCTCATGACTCTCCTGCATAAATAGGAATACTTGATATTATACCACTGTGTGCAAAAAGCCCTTAAAAAAACGACTAAAATAGATTACAAACGTAAAATATACGCGATTCCCTAACTTTCAGGCATAAAATAACCCTGAATGGTTGTGCATGCCTTTAATATCAATCAATCAACTAAACTTCGTATGCTAATGACCGTAGACTGCTATTCTCTGTAATTGCTATAAATTCTGGTCTAGATCAGTTGGTAGAGCATCCACTTTGGAACTACGAGGTTCTGGGTTCGATACGGGCCCTCGCCAACTCAGCGCATGGTTAGCATAACTTGGATCTATGCGGTAAACTCGAGAGCTAATGGTAGCTGTGTCGCTCGCCTCAAATGCAAAAACAATCTCCCTGGTCGAGTGCTAGCGAAAAGGAGATATATTCCCTTGCAGTCCGGTTGATACCGACAATAGGCCACTCCACCGTATTTACTTTTTACTTTTGGTGAATTAAGTGGGAGGGCGCTCAGTGAGGGTCAAATTCACTATACAGCAGTAATGATCTATCTTCTTAATTGTTACTCAACGATAGGGAGTTTAAGTTGCGGTGTTTATCAAATTTGTAACCTTTTGAGATTGGGATATTTTTTTTAATAGAAAAATAAGGGGTAATTATGAACTTTAGTTGGCCAAATTCCTAGCATAAAATTGTGCGTGCGCATTATCTCCCTTAACAAATTTGCTTGTATAGTTTTTCTTATGAGATTTTTTAAACAATTGAATGAATAAAAATATATTTTATTCTTATCAACACATTTTTGTTTGTTTGAGAAACAAAATTTTATTTCTCAAACAAACAAAAATGTGTCGATAAGAATGAAATGTATTTTTATTCATTCAATTGTTTAAGAAAATCTCATAAGAAAAACTATACAAGCAAATTTGTTAAGGGAGATAATGCGCACGCACAATTTTATGCTAGGAATTTGACCAACTAAAGTTCATAATTACCAAATAAGGTTCCTGTATATAATCAATGAGAATGTCTGACGTCATATCAGCGTGATATCTTGTCTTCGGCTTCAGAAAGAATATAATTTTCGTCGAGACATCTCATTAGTTGGTCCGGAACAATAATTCGTTTCAATGTCTTCATCGCCATCTTGGAATTGTCTTAAATCAATATCCGATTCGCTGTCTGACTTCGTAGACTCACTCTTCTAAATTAACATGATAGAAAAAAGAAAATAATCAAAAGTTATTAACGGTTGACAATGTTTCATCTATTAAAAAAATATCACTAAAACATTTCTCATCATCATGGCCTGTCGTCGGGAAAGATTAAGGGGGTGGTCCAGGTTGACTGCAGGCGTGTTCGTGGCTGATACGGCCTCAGTGGGATAGGCAGGCACAGTCGCTGCAGCTGGAGCTGCAAGGTCTGTTATTGACTAGCCTAGCGTGCAGAGAGAGAATGCACTGGTCCAGGACTATTTATACACAGCTGTCTGAGAATATCCGAGTGATTACTGAGCCTGCAAAGGCCCCTCTGGAGTGGCTAGGTAATAAAATTAACAGCGTCGATCCCAGGGGGCTATACCCCTAGACAATACCTGTACCTTGATTAAAAGAGACAGGGCTGGGTTTATTGTCCAGCGCCTGAGGCGACCCCTCCCCTTTGAGGGAAATGCCGACGAGATTAACGCATTTTGTGCCTACCACCCATGAGCTTCGGCTTGTGGGTGGGCCTACATAAAAATGTCCTTGTGTCACGCCTTCATAAATGGGATGAGAGGCAAGTACCTTGCTGGGTCTGCTTCAGAGTGCTTCGGCCTCTGGAGCGGCTAAGTAAAATTAACAGCGTCGATCCCAGGGGGTTGTCCCCCCAGGCAATACCTGCCCCCTTGATTTAAAGAGGCAGGGCTAGGTTTATTGCCTAGTGCCTGACGGGATCAACGCATTTTTGTGCATACCACCCTTGAGCTTCGGCTGGAATGCCGATTATATATAATTATATGGAGAAATCAATAAAAAAAATATTCTAATGTGTGTCGAAATGAAAAAAGAAAAAAAAATGGGCCCACATAAAAATGTCCTTGTGTCACGCCCTCATAAGTGGGGTGAGAGGCAAGTACCTTGTTGAGTTTGCTTCAGAGTGTTTCGGCCTCTGGAGCAGCGTCGATCCCAGGGGGCTATCCCCCCAGGCAATACCTGTCCCCTTAAAGGGGCAGGGCTGGGTTTATTGCCCAGTATCTGAGGCACCCCACTTGAGGAGGAATGCCGACGGGATCAACGCATTTTTGTGCCTACCACCCATGAGCTTCGGCTGAATCTATATGATTATATTCATATAGAGAAAACAATTAAAAAAACATAATAATTCTAATGTGTCGAAATGAAAAAAGAAAAAGAATTGAAATAGGAAACAACTGAGAACTTTGTCACAAAAATGAGGTGTAGAAAATATAATGATCACCGGATAATTCGTCCATCTTTGTATAATTCTCAATAGACGTTGATTGAAACACAATAATAGATTACCAGACAGTGTAATAACTTTTTTTTAAATTTCTTTCAATTAACAGAATCATATCACGTAGGAAAATGGCGTAGGTTGTTGGGAAAGCAACCTCACCCCGCCCTGTTGAATAGGGTTGTAGAATAGGGTAGGTCGATTTTTCACTTCTTTTTAAATATCAAATTGTCCATCTATGCGAAAGTTGTATGTTAGTATACTGAATACTGACACCAACAATTAGATCTTTTACTTGTACCATTGTTTGAGGAAATAGCATCAAAGATCATTTGCTAAAATTTACATCAAAATCCTTGTTTTTACAACATTTGGCTTAGAAATTGGTTAGAAAATTTACCGTTTTCAATATTTAAATCAGAAATGTTATTCTATTTTATTAAAATGAAACGAATTAGATATTGTAAATAGAATTCAAATTGAAAATGTGTCCCCCTCCATCACCACCGACACCTCTGATATGCTTCTTTTTTTTACCTCATTAATTAAGCTGTAACAGACGATCTTTAATGCTATTTCCTCAAACAATGGTACAAGTAAAAGATCTAATTTTTGGTATCAGTATACTAACATACAAATTTCGCATAGATGAACAATTTGATATCTTTTTAAAGTGAAAACTCGACCTACCCTATTGAGGAATTCGCCGATTGCACCTATAAAGAGAGGTAAAATCAACCCAACACTTGTTGGTCGTGGGTGGCGACCTGTGATGCTAGACGACGGGTTTCTGGTCGCTGAGTCGTCCATAACAAGCTACACTCCATTTTGGCGTTTAACTTGGGCTAGACGGGCGGTCAGAGAGGCTCCCTCCGATCAATTGGATGGTCACTAACACATACATAATTGTCCCGACCCTATCGGTGGGATGTTAGAATACACTGAGCACCTCTGCAGATGGAGCCACCTGTTTGCTGTGGGTGACGACCCGTGATGCTTAAGGATCGAACCCAGGTGGCTGAGCAGTCCATGACATGCAACATTCCACTTAAGCCCGTACCTAGGCGGTCGGAGAGGGCCCCTCTGATCACTCGATTGATCACGTCAAGCCATAGTACCTATATGATTGCCACAGCCCTATTGTCCTTATGGCAAGCCCCAACCCTTTTTGTCTTATGGGTGCTAGAAAGCGATGGCTGAGGTACTTCATGTCCTGGGAATGACGTTAAACTCTAATTGATGGTGAGGTTCCATTCTGGAGGTCTGAGGAATGTGGAGTACCCTTTCATCACCATCGCTCCCTGGTCCACTCTGATCCGGAGTGTTAGTACCTGTTAGGGTCCCATCTATGGGTTAAATAGAAAAATGTGTTTATAAAAAAATTGAGTATCCATTAAGAATGAATTTATTTCACAACTTTGCATTAAATTACCCACTAAAGTTGATATGCCGTAAAACAAACCAAACCAAACATGATTGTCCCGACCCTATTGCTCTTATGGCATACCCCCAACCCTTGTGCTAAAACGTGGGGGTCTTGGGCATGATGCTAATCTGTATCTAGGGGTAAGGTTCCAATTTTGGAATTCTGGGGAGTATGGGGGGAGAGTAGTTGGATCCATACCTTTCCCGAGGGTATTAACGCCCATGTGAAATACAAACAGCCTCGTCCAGGATTTGAACTCGGGTCGACGAATCCACAGTTGAGTGGAAAGAATTGGTGCACAAGGAATGCCACAAACCCAATCAGTGACTGACCTCAGTTTTCCAAATTCAGAGTTTTCTGTCTCCTAGACTGGTTACCTATCCAAGATTAAAGAGCCCAGTCTGGCCCTACGATTTTTACCCGTAGCTGGAGGGAGAATATATGGATTCATATGTTTCCCAAAGGTATTAGCGCCATGTGAAATGCAAACAGCTTCGTCCAGGATTTGAACTCGGGTCGACGAGTCCATATCCCACGACTCTAACCATTGCACTATGCGCCTCCACTGCTGGTAATATGGGACATCTTTCCACTTCATTCCTGTGGATTTATAGAGTCGTTTAAAATATTTTGACTGAATTGGTCAATTTGAGAATAAAGGTCGAGTCACGATGAAAGCTCCAGTTCCCGATTAAACCAAAAAGAAAATAAATAAATTGATTTTATTTTATTTTTATTTTTATTCTTATTTTTATTTATTTATTTTAGCTAGGCATCTAATTTCTTTTGCTCGTCACTATATATTCGTATACAATTTTATTAGTAATTGAGGTTTAGATAATAAAAAAAATAAAATCATGAAGTATGTGACGTAAATAACTAAGTGGATTTGTGAATTGGGTACTGATATAGTTTCGGTTACAGACAGACACACACAATCACTATTATAATAAGATTTAAACCGCAAAAAGAAAATAAATAAATTGATTTTTCACTTTTTTTTTCTTTTTTTTTTTAGCTAGGCATCTCATTTCTTTTGCTGGCCACTGTATATTCGTATACAATTGAATTGGGTACTGACATAGTTTCGGTTACAGACACACAATCTCTATTATAATAAGATTTAAACCGCAAAAAGAAAACAGATAATTGATTTTTTTTTTTTTTTTTTTTTAGCTAGACATCTCATTTCTTTTGCTCGCCAGTGTATATTCGTATTCGTATACAATTTTATTAATAATTGAGCTTTAAATAAGAAAAAAAAAGAAATAAAATCTTGGAGTATGTGACGTAAATAACTAAAAGAATTGTGAATTAAGTACTGATATAGTTTCGGTTACAGACAGACACACACATAATCTCTATTATAATAATAAGATCTAAACCGCAAAAAGAAAATAAATAAATTGATTTTTTTTTTTTTTTTTTTTTTTTTTTTTTAGCTAGGCATCTCATTTCATTTGCTGGTCACTGTATATTCGTAGAAACTGAACGAACGTCTGTAACGAAAGGACAAATGATTACTTGTCGAGCCAAATACTAACAGACAGACATAAAGAAAGACAAATGAAATATATACGGCGTGATAATACCGACAATGGTTTAATTGGTGCGGATTTCGAAGAAATCTTAGATCACTTGAGCAGACCAATACCCGGATGTGCCGGTTGAGATTACCGTCTTAATGATACATTGCTCGGTTAGATTGGCTGGTTTTACGACATGTCAACCCTTATTGGGTTACTTAATGCCAAAATCAGTCATTTTTTTTCCAAGCAATTATATTGTTTCAAATAACTAATGATAATAATCAAAATGTCTACACAATTATATGGCTTCAGTTTAGCTTAGTCGGTAGAGCGTCCGACTAGGAGCCACAAGGTTCCAGGTTCGATACCGGCCCTCGCCAACTTAGCGTATGAGTAGCACATGGATATGTGCGTTAAAGTGAGGAGCTGATGGTAGGTGTGGCGGTCTATCTCAGACGCCAAAACAATCTCCTTGGTCTAGCGCTAGTGAAAAGGGGATAGACTCCCTCACTATCTGGCTGATACCGACTTTAGGCCACCCGACAACTTTAGAGTTATGGCCGGTTTAGCTCAGTTGGTAGAGTGTCCGACTAGGAACCACAAGATTCCGGGTTCGATACTGGCCCTCGCCAACTCAGCATATGACTAGCACAGGTATCTGTGCGGTAAAGTGAGGAGCTGATGGTATGTGTGGCGCTCCACTTCAGACGCCAAAACAATCTCCTTGGTCTATCGCTAGTGAAAAGGGGATATACTCCCTTGCTTTCTAGCTGATACCGACTTTAGGCCACCCCGATGACTTTACTTACAGAATTATATGGTTTTAGTTGAGCTCTGTTTATAGAGTATCCACCCAGGAACAACAAGTTTCCTGGTTCAATACCAACCCCCGCCAACTCAGCGCAGGATAAACACCGCATCCTCAAAACGGGTTCCCTTTGATCCCCTTGAGCTTGGGGAAGAGGAAAAATCCCATGGAGCCAGGTCAGGCGAGTCGGGAGGTTGCTCCTGGACAGTGATGTTCTTCTGGGCCATGAACTCTCGGATACTCAGTGCGGGCAGGTTCGTTGTCATGGTGAAGCACCCACAAGTTGCCCTGCCACATCTCTCGCCTCTTCTCGCGCACTGAATGAAACAAATTCAGCAGTATCTCTTTGTAGACATGCTGGTTGATCGTCTGGCCGTGTGGCAAGAACTCACAGTGAATAATGCCCATCACATATTGAGCTGCCGCATCATGTATTTTCAAATAAGGCTGAGTGTTGAAATAGGTCGGAAAAGTAAAACGGAAAAATTTGGTGTCGGCATAGAATTTAAGGAATTTAGAAATTACTATGGATACGAATTATGTTATTTTTGTGTTAAAATATGCAATTTTATTGAATTTATCAACTGCATATTTTAACACAAAAATTTATCAACTGCATATTTTAACCAAAAATTTATCAACTGCATATTTTAACACAAAAATGTATCAACTGCATGTTTTAACACAAAAATAACATAATTCGTATCCTTAGTAATTTCTAAATTCCTTAAATTCTATGCCCACACCAAACTTTTCCGTTTTACTTTTCCGACCTATTTCAACACTCAGCCCAATTGCCTGTGTTAAGAGATTTCAGGTTCTATTTGTGTTGCCATTTTGTGGTGTATTCATTGGGTTAGTTATATTATTGTCCTCTGTTTTGATTCGTGTGGCTATTTTAGGGCTGTAGGTGAAAGAAGTTTTACAGTGGAGATCCTTTGTGGCATAAAGTTTGATCCTTTCTTGAAGTAGAAAGATGTAGTATCACTTTTAATCATTGTCCGCTGATCCGTGCTCAGTTGCATCAGAGTTTATCCTGTCTTGAAGTAGAGACCTGTACAATCCTCCTCTGCTAGTCCGTGCCTCCAGCGAGCAATTCTAGGACAATTTATCAACGCCTTTAGATAGTAAATTATTTGGGCGTTTTTAATTGGCCGATTCAACCACCGCTGTTTTGGAATAGTTTATAAATTCAGGTTATGATCTTCAGCACACCTTATACCCAAAAGGCACCAACATCCTCACTTTTATCATTCTATTTATCATCGTACTAACTGGACACAACGACACGAGTTCAAATCCTGGATGAGGCTGGTTGTATTACACATAGCGCTAATATCCTTGGAAAAGGTATGAATCCAACTCTTCTCCCTTCAGATATGGATAAATGGTTTGACAGGTGGGCTCTTTAACCTTGGTATGGTAACCGGTATAGGAGAAGGAAAACCCTGAATTCAAACCTGTTAAACTCCGCTCAAGAAATTGACCTTGTGTCACGTCCCACTCGTGCGGAGGGATTGGGTAAATACATATAGTATCCTCCTGGAGGATGAGAGACTTCAAAAACAGATGTTTATGCGGTCACATGGCTCTAAGTAAAAGATTCAACAAATTCATTTTTTTCTTTTTATGTATATCATTATATTAGCATTATTATATTATATTATATTATATTATATTATTATTATGTTATTGCCTTCTATTTTTTTTTTTTTTTTTTTTTTTTTTTTTTGCTCACTTATTTTGCTCGAAACTGTACCTTTCTAGAAAATGGACGAACCTCTCTGCGAAAGAACAAATCATTATTAATCGAGTCCAAAGACTAACAGACACAGACAAACGTAAAAGAAAGACAGATTTCTCGTTCAACTACACAGATGAAATGTATATGGCGTGATAATACTGACAATTGTATAATTGATACTGAATTAGTAGAAATATTAGATCACTTGAGCAGTCCAATACCCGAATGTGCCGGCTGAAATTGTCGTCAGAATATTACATTGATCGGTTAGATTAGCTAGTTTTACGACATGTCAACCCTTTTTGCCTGGTTGCCTAACCAAGTTTAAAGAACCCAGTCTACCCTACTATTTACCCATTGCTAGAAGGACAATAGTCTGATTCATACCTTCCCCACGTATATTAGCACTGAGTCAAATAGCCTCGTTTATATATATATAGAGAGAGAGAGACAGACAGACAGACAGACAGAGATTCTAACACGCAGTTCTTCCACAACAGTAATTAAAATCTCTGTAGTAAGACTAGCTACTAATCGACTACTCGACTAATACCTCATGTAGTCTGTATTATTTATGTGTTTCCTTGGACGAGTCCAACTTCTTGTAGGGGAAATATCTACCCTTACAACAATATATATATATATATATATATATATATATATATATATATATATATTAGAAAGGTATATATAGATAGCCTACTTAAGTTTCACCAAACAAGGTTCATCCGGGTTAATTGTTATGAATTAATGAAGAAATTGATTAATTAAAAACAATTGCAATATATATATATATATATATATATATATATATATATTACTTTAATATATATATATATATATATATATAATATATATTAAATATTATATTATATTTATTTTATATATATTATATATATATATATATATATATATATATATATAAAAAGTAAAAGATAATTTACTAAACACTGCTGCAAATAAAACTTTTGTCTAACAATATTTAATGAAAAAATTGGCCTTACAACACATCATGAACATATTGACTGTCGTTCGGGAGAGCTACCAGGGGCGATGATCAATAGGGACGGTTGGCGAGAGAGAGTGTCATATGTATTCATGCTGTCAGCGCCACCTAGTGGCGATGATTTCAATGCGGTGTTATGGGGATTTTTTTTTTTTTTTTTTTGGTTTTGTTTTTTTTTTTTTTGGTTTGTTTGTGTTTGTTTTGTTTTTGTTTTTGTTTTTGTTCTTTTTTTAATTAGGTGGTTCGCTTTTTTTTTTTTTTTTTTTTTTTTTTTTTTTGCTCGACATTGTATATTAGCGTAGGTCGATTTTTCACTTTTTAAAAAATATCAAATTGCTCATCTATGCGAAAGTTGTATGTTAGTATACTGAATACTGATACCAAAATTTAGATCTTTTACTTGCACCATTGTTTGTAGAAATAGCATCAAAGATAGGTTGCTAAAATTCACAAAAAATCCTTGTTTTTACAAGATTTGACATAGAAATTGATTAGAAAATTGACTGTTTTCAATATTTAAAACAAAATTTTATTTTATTTTATTAAAATGAAACGAATTAAATATTATGAATAGAATTCAAATTGAAAATGTGCAAATTGTATAACCAATTCCTCGGCCAAAAGTAAAAACAAGGACTTTTTGTGAATTTTAGCTGACGATCTTTGATGCTATTTCCTCAAACAGTGGTACAAGTAAGATATCTAATTTTTGGTATCAGTATTCAGTATACTAACATACAACTTTTACAAAGATGGACAATTTGATTTTTTTAAGTGAAAAATCAACCTATCCTACTGTATATAGCTGGAAAATAAACGAATGAATTGAAAGTGTTATATACACAATTAAAGATATCTCCCGATTCACAAAATTCAATAAACCCAATACACCCACTCATCAACAATACAAAAGGTTAACAAGTTCACTTAACTGACTAGGGGAACACCGATCGGATGTTGTCAGTGCCATGACTTTTGGCTAAATGAAAAAAAAACTCGTCTCTGCGCACACGGATCAGCGCACGCGGGGATTTGAAAATAAATTATCAAGATAAAATCAGATCATTTTTCGACCAATCTGTATCCTTCGCGGTAAAAGTAAAGAAAGCCAAAAGCTGATCCATTTACTTGACCCGAAAAAGTATAAGTTCCACGACTTTGAAAGGCCGACTCAGCAATTCAGCGCCGACACAGAGACGAGAACACATAGGGGGGGGGCTCGAATGCTAACCGCTACCACAAGACAACTGACATCACTCTCCGGTTTCGACCGGGGGTCCTGTGAGCTTCGGCCGCTGGACCGGTGTGTTGAATTAATAGCGTCGATTCCAGGGGGCCATCCCCCCAGGCAATACCAGCCCCCTTGATTTAAAGGGGCAGGGTTTATTGCCCAGCGCCTGAGGCGCCCCCTTTGAGGGGGAATGCCGAGGGGATCGACGCAATTTTTCACCCGCCACCCCATGAATTTCGGTTTGTGGGTGGTCCCACGTTAATAGGGCCTTTGTGCCTAACCTGGTACGAGTGGGGTACGAGGAAAACATAATCACTCGTCACCACCTTACCCTCTTGACATGGTCGACTCGACCAAGCCTTAAAGGGGCGAGCGGCTATCAAGTTTGACTGCCATCAACACAGTCGACGGCTATCAACCACCAACTTCCTCCCAACATTGTTGGCATCTTTCCGTCTACTGAAGACGATGGCGTAGTGTCCATTTTTTTAAATCTGTAACTGCATGAGTGACTGAACAGACCAATTTTTGAATGACAGTCTCTGAAGCAGTGACTGCAAACAAACAGTGATGCTTGTTAGAGTTGCTGTTGTCTCTCCTTCCTTTTGGCTCTCTTTTCCGTGGCGGCTTCTTTCCTCTCTTTTTCACTCTTTTCGTTCCTTGTTTGACGAGGAGTCGCCAGGTTGCACGGTCTTCTGCACAAGCCTCCCATGTGCTGGTCTTACATTCTACCCACATTGCCAGCGTCAACCAACACATCACCGAGGCTCGAACCACATCGATTAACACTACAACCGACCCGACCACCAACTATCAGACTTTCTGCCACATCACTGCCAGCGTCATCTATCGCATCCCGAAGTTCGAACCGCCATCACATTCGGCCAAAGTCGCTACCGATTTCGGCTACCAAGACCGTGTTTTCTACCCACTCTGTAGATATTTCTAGCAACACTGCTAAAGTCTACGACCCTTTCGTTTTTTTTAAATGCAATTTATTGAAACTTACAACCTGTGTTTGTTTTTTTTCCTTTGCTACTATACGCTTGATATTACAAAAAGGAAAGGACAAACTGGTTATCCGTCGACTGTGTGGAAAATTTGGGTTGTCTGCCCCTGAATCGAAGTGTGCATCGAAAGTTGGGGGCAGAATCCCTAAGAAATACTCAGAATAGTTTTAGCAGCCATCAGGGTCGGGCTGAACAAGCTACAACAGACCAAAGTCAACGAACAGGCAACAGAAGGCAAGCAATGACGACTACTTCGACAAGACAAAACGAACCAAAGCAAACCCTCTACAAATACAATATTCTCCTAAACAAGCTAAGTAAACACTTGTCACTATATATATTTATTTGAGTTTCCCAACCTATTGTCCTTATGGCAAGCTCCAACCCCTTTTTATCATATGGGTGTTAGAAGGCGGTGACTGAGGGTCTACATGTCCTGGGAATGACGTTAAACTCTATCTGATGGTGAGGTTCCAGTTTTGGAGGTTTGGGGAATGTGGAGCACCCCTTCATCACCATTGCTCCCTGGTCCACTCTGACCCAGAGTGGTAGTACCTGTTAGGGTCCCATCTATGGGTTAAATAGAAAAACATGAGTTTTAAACAAAATTGTATTATCCGTTAAAAATGAAATTATTTCAAAACTTTGTCGGCATTAAACATTTTTTTACCAATAGAAGTATTCGGCATAAAATGACCCAAGGGGTTGACATGCCGTAAAACCCAAATAACCAAAAAAGCATATTTATTATTCTCTACCCGCTGAGCGAATGAGTTTAGCAAACTTCAATGAGCCTTACAACTTCTATGAACCTTACAAACTCTTACACATTCACACACTTGTGAATTTTTACAAATTTGCACCAATGAATTGTTAACCCAAATATATATAAAATTATATTTGCCTTGTGTTCTTTCCTTTCCGACAGAAATATTAATACCCCCTTTACTTAAATTTCTGTTAACTGACAGGATAGACCGCCATAAAGCAAGACGGACCTCCTCGTTTCGGTTTCCGCCGTGCGAAACATCCATGGCGTGATTGCAGCCGACAATGGTTTTAATTACCTGCGGAATTGAAAAGAAATCTTAGATCACTTGAGCAGTCAAATTGCCCGGATGTGCGCGGCCGAGATTGTCGCCTGAATGACAGACATTCTGCAATGTCCGACACGCGTCTTGTCAGATAGATCATTCCAACCACCCCCAACTCCGACCGACACAACAACACAACCTCCCCACCCCACACACTCCCCATTCTCTTTTTCAATTGATTTATAACTGATCATCTTATGTTTCCGAACGAATCTTACCTTACAGAATTAACAGTATTTGTCATCCCAAGTCCATTCTAATATTTCACGTACGTTGGAAAAAAAAGTAAGCGTTGATTTGGTTTAATGTTAAATTTTATCACTTGAACGACTAATTAGCATTCTTGTCATGAGTTACGTCATTCCAAGACATCGTTAAATTTTTTTTTTTACCCTATCCAGATTAGTTTTATTGAAGACATATACAGCAAACCTCTTTGTCACGGATTTTTCAACAATTCATAGAATTAGAATCGATAGATAGATACTGCAAACCTCTTTGTCACGGATTTTTCAACAATTGATATATATATATATATATATATATATATATATATATATATATATATATCATCATCATCATCATCATCATGTCGCGCAATTAGCACGGATATCCATGACAATCTCTCGCCAACCTTTCCTATCATTCATTTTCCCAGGCTTTTTATTGAGTATATCTATCCTTCTATCTTTCTAGCGACAATACGATGGTGAATATTGTGTCTTGTGTTAACTCTTCTTGGTATTCAGCTGGTAATGGTATAAAGTATAAATATTAACGTACAGTAAAAGCACTTTGTGTTTTTACAGTCATTCACTCCAAAGTTGATATCATATGTACACAGATCTACATGGTTCCACTATATCAATTAATATATATATATATATATATATATATATATGCATTATATATATACACATTATATACATATACATTACATTACATATATACATTATATATATACATTATATATATATATAAATATCATATATATCATCATCATCATGTCGCGCAATTAGCACGGATATCCATGACAATCTCTCGCCAACCTTTCCTATCGTTCATTTTCCCAGGGAGGTCCTCTGCGCAGCAACCTGCATCTTTGCTTAGTTGGTCAATGTTGGTCCTTGATGGGCGGCCCACACTTGCATGTCCATGTGCTAGCTTCCACAGGAGAACGTCACTTATGAGCTCATCATTGCTTCTCCAGCAGTGCCCGGCATGCCTTGTCCGTCTCACTCGAATGGTTTGTGAGATGGGGGTGGGGGCAGGTAGCCATATAGCTGTTTCCTCGTGGGGTGCTGCTTCCACGATTTGTTCAGGACTGCACGCAGCATTCTTGTGCAGCTCCTGTCCAGCTTATTCTCAAGGCGCCTCGTTAGGGTCCAAGTGGTGCATCCGTACAGCAACACTGATACAACCACCGCTTGGAAGAAATGTCGCTTTAGCTTGTCAGTGAGATCGGATTTCCATATTACTGATAATTTGTTTGTGGCCGACCACGCTTTTCCTATTCGTGTATTTACATCGGTTTCTGTGGATGAGATATTACTACCTATGTATGTGAATTGTTCTAGTGGCTTAAGGGGCTTACCGTTGAGTGTGGTTATGTCTCCTTTTCTTTTGAAACATATGTACTCGGTTTTATCGGAGTTTACATAAAGGCCAATATTATTTGCTGCCTTCTCTAGGCTATGCAGTAGTGACTCGGCCTGTGGTGGTGTATCTGCAAGGAGTGCAAGGTCATCAGCGTAGTCTGCATCTGTGTCTTTCTGCGCGGGATATCGCCTACTTCTTGCCTTTTTTAGTGTGAAGCCTTCTTCTTTTATGGTATCTAATGATGTTCGGAGTACATAGTCTAAGCATATGATAAATATATATGGTGCTAGTGTATCTCCTTGTAGGACTCCAGTTCCGATGTCAAAGAAATCTGTGTCGCCATCGGATGAGCGTACCATTGCTTGTGTGGCTTTGTAGAGCATCATTATAGCGGCAACAGTTTCTTCTCGGAGCCCGTATACTAGTAGTATTTGTTCCATTTTCCCTCTGTGTATGGAATCAAATGCCTTGGAAAAATCTACGAATAGTAGCGTTGCCTCTAGATTCTTTGCTCGAATCCCTTTTATGGTTCGTCGTATAGTCAGGATCTGAGAGGTTGTGGATCGGTTTCTACGGAATCCGTTTTGGTTTTTCCTAAGAATTTTCTCTATTTCGGGTCGGATGCGATTAAGAAGAAGGGCATTATAGATCTTGGCTGCGATAGCCGTATGAGTTATGACTCTGTAGTTTTTTAGCTATTCCTAGGTCTCCCTTTTTGGGGAACGGGAGGATGCATCCTTTTGTCCATTTATCAATTCTATTTTGTCTATATACTGCATTGCATAGCCTAAGCAGTATGTCACTGAACTTGCCCGTTTTCCATACCCCCGGTTGTCTATCTATGATCTTTTGGGTGTTATTTACCATGATTTTAGGTGTGTTCCCCAGAAGTTTCTGGAAGTGGTCTTTCCATTTTTGAAGTCTTTCTTTTTGGCTGGTTGCCTTTAGTTTTGATCTAGAGGTACTTTTCCTATCACTAATTTCATTTACTGTTTGCCATGCTAATCGCGACTGTCTGTCTTCTACTAATAATCTGATATTATTTATTTGTGCTTGTATATATTCTGGTTGTTCTTTTGTGTATGTTTTGGTTAGTTCTATCTGGGCTTTCCTAAGGTTTTGTAAATTGGTGTTAGTTGGGTTTGTTTTATTAAGTTGAGCTGCTTTTTTTTATATCGTTTCTTTTTTCTTTAACTGCTTCTGTCTCCCAGGGAACAGAGTGTTCGGCTTTTAACTTATATATATATATATATATATATATATATATATAGATCAAACCTCTTTGTCACGGAGTTTTCAACAATTCATATATATATATATATATATATATATATATATATATATCTAAAGGAAAAGGTGACTTACCGGTGAATTTGGTCACGATAGTTAGTAAGTGTGGAATTCAGGGGGGTAAGTCAGCGATATAACAATTGATATATATATATATATATATATATATATTATATATATATATATATATATATATGTATATATATACAGGCTGCGGCATAAGTAACACCCTTTATTTGATTTAATTAAATAATTAATTGAATTAAACAAAGGACGTTACTAGATCAATTAAATTGATTAAATTAATTTAAATTGATTAATTAAATTAATTACATAATTAATCAATTTAAATTAATTTAATTAAACAAAGGGCGTTACTTATGCTGCACCCTGTAGATAGATAGATAGATAGATAGATAGATAGATAGATAGATAGAGCAAACTTCTTAGTCACGGATTTTTCAACAATTCATAGAATTAGATAGATAGATAGATAGATAGATAGATCTCCATGAAAAGGCGACGAAGGGATACTATTTACAACTGTACATGCCAAACACGTTTATATGTTTAGTTAAGGAGCCTACCTGTTGATTCGAAAATCCAAAGAACTACTTACTGCATATAAAAAAAAGATAAGGTTTTGTGGATATTTTAGCACTGATTACGATTGTATAGACCAGGGATCACCAGACCTTTATCACAGTGGGTCGGATAAAGAGCTAATATTCGGGTTAAACGAAAAAGTTATATGGGAGGATCTTTTTGTAGAAAAGCAGAACTGATATTACGAAGACCACCTGAGGAATGATTCCAATATTTTGACTGGGACGGCGAACAGGTGGAGACTTTAACATCATAATATCATAAAGCAGGGATCACCAAGCTTTTTTCATGGTGCACCGGATAATTGAAAAAAATAACGAGCGCGGGCCACATTATTATTGTGTTCAATACTTGTAGCCAGAACGAAAGCTCTGAGAAAAAGATGTAAAACAAAATTCATCTTTTCATGTTATATTCATGGATGAATGGCGTAAAATTCACAAAAACAAATTTAACCAACATATTTATTATCAAAACATTATCAAAGAACGCAACATTAGCAGAAAGGTTTAGTGAGATTTGTGAAACTGAAGTTTGCCTTTCAAGATATTGTCAATGTTTGGTTTGGAATTGTTACATCCAATCAAGAGAATTGCTTTCAAATGTTTATCAGTTAATGTTTATAAGCTTAACATAATATTTAAATTTAAATGGTATCAGAACGTCTCGCGTTCCGTACGTTTTAACAAACAAATTCAAGTTCCGTCGGCGGGCCTGATAAAATGACTTCGTGGATCGGATCCGGCCCGCGGGCCGTAGTTTCATGACCCCTGGAATAGAGTATACTTGGGATTAGTGGATGAAAGGTCAATGTACCTTTAATCCATCAATCTCATTCCGCTCTGTAGGACGGGGGTGTAGAATACACCGACTGCACCTCTGCATAGGGGTAATATCCTCCCCAATAGGGCCACCTATTGTCCCTGTAACTTGTGGGGTGGCAAGAAGTATAATGTTTTAGGTTAAAAGGTCGCTTGTTATTCTTGGTGCGTGTTCCTAGGGTTTACATTTAACCCCATCTCATTTGGTGGTCGCACTGAAAAGGAAGGAATTCAAGGAAAGAGACAAAGACAGAAGGTGGTTTTATGACGTAGGCTTTATTCACGGGCCATAGCCAACACGTGGCAAGGAAATATCTCCCTGGCCTGTAGTAGTGTCTAGACACAGTTAAGGCCTAAGTCAGAATGGCCGAGAGATTCTCTTGGGGGTCGGTATGAGGTCTTTTTACTCATACATGCTCGGAGGGTTTTTCCGGTGAAGGCTCATGGGAATTTGTTATTTTTTTTATTTGAATTTTATTTTAATCCCCACAAGCTTCATGTGCATTAATACTGGTAGAAATAATTTCCTTTACTTTATACTTTGTAGCACCCATATCATAAAAAGAATTGGGTGTTTGTTTGCCATAAGAGCATTTTGAAAAAACTCAACCTGGATAGCCCAGTCGGCTAGGGCAGTAGAATACACCGACTGCACCTCCACAGAGGGATAAAATCCTCTCCAATGAGGCCAGCTGTTGGCCGTTGGTGACGACTCATGGTGACTGAGCCACTTTGGCGGTAGAAAAGGCTCTTTCCGATCAATTGGCTGATCACATCAGACCCTAGCACCTATATTATTGTCCCGCCCCTAATGCTCTTATGGCAAACCACCGACCCTTTTATCATATATATGCTAGAAGGTGGTGGCTGAGGGTCTTAGTGTCCTGGGTATCGGGGGATTCTATCTCCCTTTCACTTACATTAGACCAGGGATTTGTTTTTGCATATGAGGTGGAGTGCTACACCTACCATCTGCTACCCCACTTTACTGCACAGATCCAAGCTGTGCTGCTTATGCGCTGTGTTTGTGAGGCCTATTATCAGACCCGGAATTATTGTGGTTCCTATGATGCTGACATTTCGATGAGTTCACCATCTATGACTGAATTTTTTTCTTATATGAGAAAAGCCAAAAGAAAGTTCGTTTGAAGGGGATGGTGGAGTTGGTTGAAAAGGCTGGCAGCACATGTTGCAATTTATGGGTAGCATAAATTGTTGACAAACCCTGAAGCGAGAATTCAAAGGGGCCATTGGTTTTCAGATCAGGGAGTGGAAAACTACTAGGACGGTTGTAGCTCTCTGGCCCCTAAAGGCGCGAATCTCGCGCGTCACGTGATTTATTTAGTTTAGATTTTAGATACAACCTGAATTTTGAGCGGAGTGGATGTCTCTCTCTCTCTCTCTCTCTCTCTCTCTCTCTCTCTCTCTCTCTCTCTCTCTCTCAGATTCTCAATTCTCGCTTCAATAGACTTGAGAAACAAAGGATGTTCCAGACAGAAGTCTGGATCTGAGTAAGATCGGAGGCTTACTGCTGACCGTGTCAAACGAACTGTCCAGAAAATAGCCGGATGACAAAGGACTTCCTATTGACTGGTGACAAATCTAGGATTGCAGGTCACGCAGTACAGTTCCGGTGTAATTTGAAGACCAGGGCATGCTGGGTAAAGATTGAAAAAGGACGGTTAGACGGAGAGTTCGGCAGTTGAGATTTGGCAGCCACAAACTTCAGACTCCCGTCAACAAAACATCCCTCGGGCACTCATTGTGAACTGCGCTCTTGGCTAGCCACCGGCATTCTCATTGTAAAAGAAAATAAAGAAGAGTATACACGTATCTGTTGTTATTGAAGTTCAGTAGCCGACTAGAGTGACGATAGCCGCTACTAACATACACGATTTAGCGGCCGAAACCAGCAGATGACTAAAAAGCCCTTAGAAGTAAAGACGAAGCAGCTAGAAGACTAGATGACAGCCAAAGAAGTAGAAGAGGAAACATGGTGACTAGAACGTGCCTCTCTCTGCTGAGGCTGAGTCTCACCCATGTGGCGAATAAGACATGGACTACACTAATAAACTCTTGATCAAGAAAATAAAAGTTTCCTCTCTCGTTTGTATACCCGATGTTGGGTATACAACACTAATGAGAAAATAAGTGATCAAGGAAAAATGTCTTGTGGTTTAATTAATTGTATGACTAAAAAGTTAGCCCTTAAAAGAAGCCCTTAAAAGAAACCCTTAAAAGAAGCCCTTAGAAGAAGCAACTAGAAGACTAGACGACATGATGACGGTCAAAGAAGTAAAAGAGGAAACATGGCAGCTAGAAGTAGTAAAGAAGATTTGAAGCAACAACTAAGTCTCAATTCAACTCTGTGTCTGTCTCTCTCTGTCACCAATGTTGTATACCCTTTTCTTTACTTCTATTCTTCTATTCTTTTTCTGACGTCTTTTCTATCTTAAGTTGTTCTTCTGGCGTCTCTTCTATCGTCTTGGACTTCGTCTTGGTGGTCGGTCGCACTTAACTCATTTCTTCTTCTATTGGCGTCTTGTTACCAAGACATTTACCAACCACAAAACCGTGTTATTTTCTTAAGCTTTTATTTCCTTAACTATACATTTCATGTAACTAAATATCTGACTAACATAGCGCGCGTATGCAGTGTGATTTCCAGTTAAGGCAGGACATCTTCACTGCCTGACGTCCAACTGAAAACTGAGGACCCAACCAGGTCCCACGTGACTTCACGTATTTCGCGGGCTTTCTGTACTATTCCATGGAAAGTCCCGCCCGTGATATGAAAAGGGCCATCCCTTTAGAAATACAGGGGATTGACAATAATCTTATGCAACCGCATAGATTATGTAACACCAAGTCTCCTCTCTCGGTTATATACCCGACGATGGGGTATATAACACACAGTCTTTTTTCTTGTACTTCATGGCCTGTGATAAAAATTGGCCCTTTTTCATCTGGTATGAGAAATACATTATTTGTATGGAATTTAAAAGTAATCCCAACATATATTTTTTAGGTTTGAGTTAATATATATTTATAAGGTATACGGTAAGCCTCTAAAGCCAGTAGAACAATTCACGTACCTAGGTAGTAATATCTCATTCACAGAAAGCGATGTTGATGCACGCATAGGGAAGGCATGGTGCGCTATAAAGAGACTATCAGTTATATGGAAGTCAGACCTCCCCAACAAGTTGAAGCGACAATTCTTCCAGACCGTGGTGGTGTCGGTGCTGTTGTATGGCTGCACCACTTGGACCTTGACGAGGCGTCTGGAAAATAGACTGAATGAGAGCTGCACACGGATGCTGCGTGTGATCTTGAACAAATCGTGGAAGCAACATCCCACAAGAAAACAGCTATACGACCACATGCCCCCTGTTACACAAACCATCCGAGTAAGACAAACAAGACATGCTGGACACTGCTGGAGAAGTAAGGATGAACTCACAAGCGACGTCCTTCTGTGGAAACCGGCACATGGACATACTAATGCAGGCCGTCCAGCAAAGACCAGCTATGTGCAGATACAGCGTGCTGAGCGGAGGACTTCCCGGGGTCAATGAATGAAAAGGATGGTTGACGAGAGATTGTCATGGATATCCGCGCTGCTGGTGCGACATGATGATGATGATGATGATGATGATGAGAAATACCGAATACACTACTGGCCTGATGAGAAACCTAGACATTCATTTGTCCCTAGCTATGGACCTGATTGCCTTTGCTGGGATCGTTGGCCTGGATCTTAGCAAAAGATTTGTGAGCTCTTTTCACATCAAAGCGATCAGAGTGAGGCTTTCGAGCTTTCATAATCGGACCGTTCAAGCCTGCCGAAACACTGCATCTTTCAAAGCCTCCATGCTTCCAGTAATCCACCAACATTATACCTGATACCCACACACATATGTACACACGCGCACACATACATCTATATTATTACTGTACGCTATTCATGTTCTTGACCCTAATACATTATTCTATGTACTAGACATGAGACTTTGATGAGTTGTGGTGCACCTGAGCACTGTACACAATAAATTGCATTATCATTATTATAACATTGGACTCGTCCAATTGTTTTCGAATCCTCTGCAGTGTCCTCAGATTGGCATCCAAACATGCTGAAATCTTCGTATTAGAGCTTCCGGCGTGTATGCCAAGCATGCCGTTTCCACATTTCTGAAGGAGTAAATTGCGACTGTGTGCTGCTTTCCTCGGAAATTCAAGACGCACGCTTACATGTACTTTGACTTACGAGTTTAATTCGTTCCGCTCGTAACTCAATTTCCTCGTATATCAAATCAATTTTCCCCTTTTCAAATAAACTGAAATAGCATTAATCTCTTCCTCCACCCCCACCCCCAAAAATCTTAATTCATTTTTGTTACGTTGTCTTTATAATATAGTGGTTGTAATGAGTATATATATATATATATATATATATATATATATATATATATATATATATTGGTAATTACAACAAACACATAATACGGTCACATATATTAAGACAGAAAAACAAAGAAATCATAAAATTCAACAAGTAATATGTGTATTAAAACAAATAGATTACAGTAGTCAAGAATACTGATCAAAGTCCTGCAGAATATGCTTTTTTAAATGTTCATGTAATAAAAAAAAGAAAGTGTTGAGTTAACTCCAAATGAGAAAGAAAGGGTAATGCTCAATATATATCAGCAGTGGAGTAACTTTTAAAGAGAGAAAAAGGTATAGCTTGTAATATCTTCAGTGGTAAGCAAATATTTCGGAGTCAGGCGATATGAACTGATTAGGCATAAGTTTGTCTTCTCTACTGTTCTTTGAAAACCATCGCTTTTTTATAGGACTCCCTAGGATCGAAATCGGTCTTTTTTTTTTTACTTCTTTTTTAGGCTCGAACGCTTTTGATTGGTTGAAAATTATCATTTTTAATATTTCTACCTGGGCTGATCCTATGCGCAGACTTCTTATTTTCGTCATTTTATTGCTGCTTTCAAAACGTTAACTTCCGGCTCACAACAATAAGAAAAACAGCACGGTATTGTATAAAAACATAATAAAATAAAATGTAATGAATTATGGGTTATTTCCTATAAGTCTAACATGATCAATTGACTGATGAATTATTTATTGATCTACTAGGAAAAAAGAAGACGGGGTTAAGGTTAGGGTTTAGGGTTAGGGTTTAGGGTTTAGAGTAAGGTTTAGGGTTAGAGGTTTGTTTAATGGAAAAATACATGAATAATTTATCAGTCAAGAGTGGTTCCCCTTTGATCATGTTAGACTTATAGGAAATAACCGAATTATGTGCTGTAATATGTTTTAACTAGCAGGACCTGGGTATATATACCTGTGGGGATTAAAATAAAATTAAAATTAGAATTTTTGAAAATTGCAAACTCCCATGAGCCTTCACTGGAAGAAACCTCCGAGGATGTGCGGGAAAAAGGACCGTCTTCCGACCCCCAGGAGAATCTCTCGGACATTCTGACTTGGGCCTTAATGCCATTAATCCGTTTCAGCCCCCGCCTAACATTGTAATTTAATTTTGTTACATTTTTAATATGAAAAAATAACAATGTGTTGTATAAAAACATAATAAAATAGAATGTAATGAATTGTGTGCTGTAATATGTTTTAATGTTAATTTTTCATAAGAATATAGTTATGTAGGAACAAAGATTCTCTGGTCGGAATTCAAGCCGCCTGGCTGCATGGCACATAATACAGACCGCTCTAGATTTATGAATTTTATCTCAGTACATTCATTCAAGGGAGACAACTAAACTAAGCTATTATACTAAGTTATTCCCCTTGGACTATAATATGCAGAAAATTGATTTTTTTTTTTCATTGGGTTTTGATAAATTATTATTATAAAAATTAAATGTTAAAAATCATACGATTTTTTTCTTTAATTTTGAGATTAAAAAAATATTATTTCCATATTCGTTAATAGATTTGAATAATTGTGAAATTCTATTACTGGTCTTTTTACGTCAACTTTCTGTTTCTTTTTATGACAACATTTCAGAAAGCTAGACGGGCGGGTGGAGAAGCACCCCCACACCTCCGATCAATCGTCTAATCATGCCAATCCCTAGCACTTATATGATTGTCCTAACCCCTTTGCTCAAATCGTAAACCCCAACCCTTTTTATCCTATATGTGTTAGAAGGCGATGACTGAGGATCTTACTGTCATGGGTATGACGTTAAAATGTAACTAATGGCGAAGTTCCGATTTTGGACCTCAGGGGAGTGTGGAGTACTCAATCATCGCCATTACTCCCAGGTCCACTCTGACCGGAGTGATAATACTTGTTATAGTCCCGTCAATGGGTTAAATAGAAAAAATAAGTTTAAGAAATTTTTCAGTTAAAAAAAGATAGAGTTTTTAGTAATCTGAACATTAGCTACATAAATGAGAGTAACCTCCCTTTGTTTCTTTCACTTTGAGGAAGCCTTATGTTTTGGTCGGCCATTTTCATTTTACCGTAAATCTTCACTGAAAATACAAATTTGTTCGAATCAATACAACTGCATGTTTTAACACGAAAATATCATAAAATGTGTTCTTAATTGTACTTGCGCCTTATTTAAAATGAACTTAAAAGTTATTAAGAACACATTTTATTATATTTTCGCCTCGGGGGTGTTTTTTATGTTGCTAGTTTATAATGATAATGAAATTTATTGCATAGAGTGTTCAGGTGCACCACAACATATCAAAGTCTCATGTATATGTATAGTACATAGAATACTGTACTAATGCACTAATGTGAGGCACATGAATAGCGTACAGTAATAATATACATGTATGTGTGCGTGCGCGTTCATATGTGTATGGAGGGGGAATATCAGGTATAGTCTTGTCGAATTACAGGAAGCATGGAGGTACTAAGCTTTGCTTAGTGTGGTCGTGACCATGAGACTCACGGTTCGGCACACAGGCCTCAGGTTGCTTACAGTATATATATATATATATATATATATATATATATATATATATATATATATATATATATATATTAGTAATTACAACACACTATAAGGTTATAGAAATAATAAAAGAAAACAAATCATTTGAAGAAGGAACAGATAAGCCTTGTATTTAAAATATTAAAGTTACAGCAATAAGAGAAGTCAAAATGAAGTGTTCAAAGTTTATCAGAATATGCCTTTTTTAAAGTTCAGTCTTTGTAGAGGAAGAAAGGGTAAGAAAGAGTATTGCATCTATATCAACAGCGAAATTATAGAGAGGGTAAGATAAGTGTACCTTCAGCGGCAGGCAAGTAGTTTTAAATTTAGTTACGTGAATTCGTCAAGCGTGTGTCTGTCTCTGAACTTCTACTCGAAAACCTTCGTTTTATATCTCCAAATATAGACTCCAAATTCGGTCTTTTTTTTTTTTTTAACTTCTGTTTAGGCGCGAAGGCCTTTGATTGGTCCAAAATTATCATTTTCATTATTTCTATTTTTGCTTTATATCTGCACTGATCCTATGCGCAGATTGCTTACTTTCGTCATTTTATTTCTGCTTTTGATGTGCTAACTTCCGGCTCGCTTCTTATCATATCACTACATTACTAAATGGATGTCATTAATTATTATTAACTTGTTTACAAGTATTAAAAAAGACGATAGAAATTTACAATTACATTATCTGATTTTTTTTGTTTTTTTTATGAGGCTTAATAATTTGTATCATTTAGATGTTGTCCTCATCTTTATTGTTATATTCACAACGTTTCGGCCTTCTTCAGGTGTTTCTTGTCGTATTCTGGAACTTCTTTTCGAACTCAGGAGCCTTCGTGTCATAATCGGGAGCCTTCACAGAACTTCGAACAGAACCTTTTTATTTAATCCATTAGGGTAGATTGTTCTTATTGTTATTTTCGCCTGTAGTCAGGATTGAACCTGTAATCTCTAGATGATTGTCTCTTAGAATTGTATTAAGTCAACACATATATCCGTTACGCCATGTACCTAACAGTACCCCACCGTGTGTAACTGAACGAGAACAATCCACCCCAATGGATTAAATAGAGAGTTCGGTTCTAAGTTCCGTGAAAGCTCCCTATTATGACAATAAGGTTCCCGAGTTCGACAAGAAACACATGAAGAAGGCCGAAGAGCACATCGGTCAAAACGTTGTGTATATAACAATAAAGATGGGGACAACAGTCCGAAAAATCTAAATAATACATAAAATTGTAACATTGTATCAACTGAACAGTGAGGGAGTATAGCCCTTTCACTAGCGCGAGACAAGGGAGATTGTTTTTGCTGGGGTGGAGTGCCACACCTACCGTCAGCTACCGCACAGATCCGATTACCCAGTCTGTGCTACTCAGGCACTGAGTTGGCGGCAACTCATATCGAACCAGGAACCTTCCGATTCCTTGGCGGGAGCTCTACCGAGCTAAACCAGATAGATATATAGGCTACTCAATTCATTATCTAAGACAGCTAATCTAGAGAAGGAAATAATTATCCTATTAAAAATATGGCCCTCTTGCAACCTGTATGTGATATTAGTAAGGGTTATTTCTTATAAGTCTAACATAAACAAAGGGAAACCACTCTTGACTTATGAATTATTTATTTTCCTATTAAACTAACCCTAAACCCTAACCCTAACCCTGAACTCTAACCCTAACCCGGCTTAATTTTTTCCTAGTAGATCAATAAATAAATAAATAATTTATCAGTCAAGAGTGGTTCCCCTTTGTTTATGTTAGAGTTATAGGGAATAACCTGGGTATGTATTGCTACTTATAATTATATTCTATCATTGAGTACTGAAATGATTTCATGGAATTAATTTCATTTTTTACAATTGGTTTGCTCCTTGTTTAAATCTATTTCTTAGTGAGTAGATGAGTAGTCTCCCTTTATCTTCAAATAAACTAAATAAAGTCGCAAGTATGAAACATCCAGCGAGGATCGAACTCGTTATTCAATAGCAATCAGTAGCAATGGATCTGCGAGACTAGCCTGCTATTACATCACGATAGGACGCACTTTTACCCAAGTATGAAGCATCCAGCCAGGATCGAACTTGCTATTTCGTAGTAATAACATAATATGGTTCAATATCATCTGTAGTTTTCATCGTGTCCAGTGGCTTCGGCCTTGGACCGCAGGATTAACAAAGTTAATCCTAGGGGCCATCCCCCAGGCAACACCTGTCCCCTTGATTTAAAGGGGTAGGACTGGGTTTATTGCCCAGTGCCTGAGGCGCCCTTTGATGGGGAATGCCGACGGGATCAACGTATTTTTGCACTCGCCATCCATGAGCTTCGGTTCGTGGGTGGTCCCATATTAATAGGTCTTTGTGCCTAAACCGTACGCGTAGGATACGTGGTAAATACAATCTTCCTCTTGTATTATCACATTTGTTTTCTTCCTGCTAAAAACATTGCAAATTGATTTGTTGTATTAGTTATTGCTATTTAATTCAAATCTTAGATCAGAGATAATACCAGCCAGTTTAACTTGCTTACTTAAACAAAACAAAACTCTTAGATAACTATTTTCCAGATTGGGTTGACTAAAACTATTGTTTCCAAAGTTACAAAGAAGTTAAAATAGTCTAAATACAATTAGGAGCCTCGCCATCAGATGCAGTTTAGTATTATACCTAGGGCGCACTTTTGGGTGAGAAGTCGTACCCTTCTACAGGGGATACAGTCATCGTATTCTAACTCCACCGACAGGGCACTAATTGATAATGATGTATGTATTTACGGGCAGGATGTGACACAAGGTCTCCAGCAAGAATCGAACTTGCTATTTAGTAGTAATAGATCTGTGAGACTAGCTTGCGAACCATTACACCACGATGTGATGCACTTTTATCCGACCCGTTCGCCACGGGTAGGATGTGACACAAAATCGCAAGTATGGGACATTCATCGAGGATCGAAGTCTCTATTTAATAGAAATGGATTGCGAGACTAGCTTGCTATTACACCACGAAATGATTCACTTTTACCCAACCCGTTCGCGACGCTTAGGATTTAACACGAAGTCGCAACTATGAAGCATCCAGTGAGGATCGAACTTGCTATTCAGTAGTAATGGATATACGAGACTAGCTTGTTAACTATTACACCACAACGGGACACCGTTTTGCCCAATCTGTTCGCCACATGTAGAATGTAACACAAGGTCGCAAGTATGGGGCATCCAGTGAGGATCGAACTCGAAATTTAATCGTAACAGATCTGCGAGACCAGCTTGTTAACTATTACACTGCGATGGGACGCACTTTTACCCAAGCCGTTCGCCACGGATAGGATATGACGCAAGGTCGCAAGTATAGGTCATCTAGCGAAGATCGAACTCGCTATTCAGTAGTAATGGATTTAAAAAATAAAGATGTGTGTGTGTTTGTGTGTGTGTGTGTGTGTGTGTGTGTGTGTGTGTCTGTGCCTGTGTGTGTGTTTGTGTGTGTGTGTGTTTGTGTCTCTGTGTGTCTGTGTGTGTGTGTGTGTATGTGTGTGTGTCTGTGTGTGTGTGTGTGTGTGTGTGTGTGTGTGTGTGTGTGTGTGTGTGTGTGTGTGTGTGTGTCTGTGTGTCCCTGTGTGTGTGTGTGTCTCTGTGTGTGTGTCTCTGTGTGTATCTGTGTGTCTGTGTGTGTGTGTGTGTGTGTTTGTGTGTGTGTGTTGTGTGTGTGTGTGTGTGTGTGTGTGTGTGTCTGTGCCTGTGTGTGTGTGTGTGTGTGTGTGTCTGTGTGTCTGTGTGTGTGTGTTTGTGTTTGTGTCTGTATGTGTGTGTGTGTGTGTGTTTGTGTTTGTGTCTGTATGTGTGTGTGTGTGTGTGTTTGTGTCTGTGGTGTGTCTGTGTGTGTGTGTGTGTGTGTGTGTGTGTCTGTGTGTGTGTCTGTGTGTGTGTGTGTGTGTGTGTGTGTGTGTCTCTGTGTGTGTGTGTGTAATAGAAATGAAATAAGATCCCTTATCCTACTTGACAAATGTTTCTTTGTTTATTTTTTATGAAGGTAGATGTCTACAGATAGAGAAAACTCGAACCTTCTTACTACATGCTGAGAAAAAGAGAACTATATTTATGCCTCTTTTGTCACTATGGCAACCATTTGTGTTACATCCTAGCTATTGTTTGGAAAATTCAACTTGCAGGCAAGGGCAGATAACCCAATGAAGCCATTGAATAGTTCACTGTTATCTTTGACAACTCAAAAATGTGATTCAATTTGGAAAATGGATTCCCTATGATTTAACCATAAAGCAAGTGCTTCTCTACTTTTGTGGAAGTATCTTAGCATTTTTTAACAGATCAGTGATTGGTAATGAAAAATGAATATTCTACAAGAATATAAAATTAAGACAATGACTTAGTGAAGACAAATGATAAAATACAAAAAGTTTTGCTCAGTGTTTAGTGGGATTGCATTGGTATGGTGCTTTTTAAGTTGCTACCAGTCAATGTGTTATATCAGTAATTGCTTACTGATAAGAACGAAATAAAGGGTTATGCCCCTTGTTTCGTAGCTGTGACTTGGGGGTCACAGGGAGTTGAATAAAAGTTGTAAACCTATCAACACGTGTTCTGGTCTTGTCTCCTCTTAGCTCGAAGTTAGCATTGTCCTGTTACTAACCTAACCTTCGGTAGAAGTACGTTCGTGCATGAAACACAATGTTACGATTACAGCTTATATCTATTTTCAGTAGGTATAACATTTAAACACTTCTTTGCAAGAAAAATTCCCTTGTTTAATCAATTGCAAAGGTGAAGTGTTCTATTATAATAATGCACAGTCCCATACAAGAAAGCTCATATCTGAAAAGACTGAAAACCATGGTTGGGAAAATAGTTAATGCTCTTTATTTTCCAAAGCTTGCTCTTATCTGAGTATCACCTATTCTGGAGTTTACAGAATAATCTTGATGGATTAGTTTTTAGGTTTGGTTTGTTTTGTTTTACGGCATATCAACCTCAGTGGGTCATTTAATGCCGATAAAGTTTTGAAATAAATCAATTCTTAATGGATAATACAATTTTTTTATAAATACATTTTTCTATTTAACACATAGATGGGACCCTAACAGGTACTACCACTCCGGGTCAGAGTGGACCAGGGAGCAATGGTGATGAAGGGGTGCTCCACATTCCCCAAACCTCCAAAACTGGAACCTCACCATCAGATAGAGTTTAACGTCATTCCCAGGACATGTAGACCCGCAGCCACCGCCTTCTAGCACCCATATGATAAAAAGGGGTTGGGGCTTGCCATAAGGGCAATAGGGTTGGGAGGATTAGTTTTTAAAATATATGAAGTGGAAACAATCCTCTTTACTAGCTTGCTAACCATTACACCACGATGTGACACCCTTATTTACCCAAGCTGTAGGATAGGACACTGGATCGGATATAATTCAGTGGAAATAGATCTGCGAGACTAGTTTGCTCACTATTACACCAGAATGGGACGCCCTAGTTGATCACGAGTTATGTGTCGAGATGAAAAAATGGGATATTTACCATGTACCCCACGTGTACGGGTTAGGCACAAGGTCATATTAATGTGGGACCACCCACGAACCGAAGTTCATGGGTGGCGGGTGCAAAAAATGCGTTGATTTCGTCGGCATTCCCCCTCAAGGGGGGCACCTCAGACACTGGACAATAAACCCAGCCTTGCCCCTTTAAATCAAGAGTGCATATGTTGCCAGGGGGGTGATAGCCCCCTGGGACCAACGCTGTTAATTTACATTAACAAACACAGACCCCAAAAGGCCCATGAGATTAAAAATGATGCTTGATCTTAAGTAAACTAAAGTTATCTTCCTTGCAAATAAATAGGGATATTTTTTCTCTCCTGGTTTCTGTTGAACATGTTGTCTGTGTTGGTTACAGGATTTTTACTTAGCCTATCGTTAAAGCATAGATTCCACCGACTATATCCCCTACAGAAAAGGTAATCTGAACATTAATTACATAAATGAGAGTAACCTCCCCATGTTTCTTTCACTTTGAGGAAGCTGTGTGTTTTGTTTTGTAAAAACACGGATTTTTCGACAAATTGGGTATACCTATACTTTTCTAATATACATGTACTCTCATAGAAATATTAACATCTTTTTTTTTTAATTGATTTTAAAATGTTGACACTCTCATAGGAATACCTTTAATATATTTTCAAACAGCTTTCACATGTTCACCTTCCCTGTCAACGTATGCTTAGAATCTCCCACAGGTGATTAAAAAAAAGATGTTAATATTTCTATGAGAGTACCTGTATGTTAGAAAAGTATAGGTATCCCGAAATTGTCGAAAAATCCGTGTTTTTACAAAACAAAACACACAGCTTCCTCAAAGTGAAAAAAACAAGGGGAGGTTACTCTCATTTATGTAGCTAATGTTCAGATTACCGCAGAAAAAGGAAGCAGAGATTTGAGCCCTTATAACCCCCTTCGCTTATAGTGCCTGAAAATGACCAATTTCATGAAAATTTAAATTTTCATATGATTTTCTGATTTTGATGCGTTGAATAACATAGTAAAAGATAATTGAATTCTGTTAAGAATTGACGGAGATATAGGGCTTCAAAGATCCACCCCCAAAACTGCCCTTTTTCAGACATTATAAGTCTACCTATTTTCGTGAAAATTTAAGTTGTCGATTTTATTGTCTTTTATTTTCTTATAGATTCTGATGCGTAGAATTCATTGATGCAGAAGAAAGTGCTCAATTCGGAGTATCCTTGGTATGACACTACATCCGATGGTGAGACTCCAGTCGAGGAGTTTTAAGGAGTATGGAGTCACTATTCATTGTCATTAGTCAAAGATCCACTCTGACCCGGAGTGGCAATACCTGTTAGTATTTGATCGGAATACTTGAAACCATACAACTGTACGCAAACAAATTATCTTTAATAATTAAATAGGAATACTTTCTTGAAACCATATAACTAGGTATAAATTTATTATCATGATTAGTTACTTGAAACCATATATTCCTAATTAAATCTTATACTATATGTGTAGTAGGGTAGGTCGATTTTTCACGTTTTTAAAATATCAAAGTAGGTGGTTGAGAAAGCGTTCTCACCCCGCCCTGTTGGATAGGGTTGTAGAATAAGGTAGGTCGATTTTTCACTTTTTTGAAATATCAAATTGTCCATCTATGCGAAAGTTGTGTGTTAGTATATTGAATACTGATACCAAAAATTAGATCTTTTACTTATACCATTGTTTGAGGAAATAGCATCAAAGATCGTTTGCTAAAATTCACATAAAATCCTTGTTTTTATAACATTTGGTCTAGAAAATTGGTATGAAAATTTACACATTTTCAATTTGAATTCTATTTATAATATTTAATTCGTTTCATTTTAATAAAATAAAATGACATTTTCTGATTTAAATATTGAAAACGGTAAATTTTCTAACCAATTTCGAGGCCACCTACCCTAATGTGTACTGTCTCTGTCAGTCATTCTGTCTGTCTGTCTGTCTGTCTGTCTGGGTACGGGTTATACATAAGGCCCTATTAATGTGAGACCACCCACAACCCGAGACTCATGGGTGGCGAGTGCAAAAAATGCGTTGATCCCGTCGGTATTGCCCCTCAAGGGTGGCGCCCCGGGCACTGGGCAATAAGCCTAGCCATGTCCCTTTAAATTAAGGGGGCAGGTATTGCCTGGGTGGAATAGCCCCCTGGGATCAACGCTGTTAATTACTTTATCAGTCCAGCGGCCGAAGTTAACTGGGCCCCCGGCTGGGCCAGGTATGCAATTGAATGCAAAACCCTACGCCAAGATCGATTACCGTCAAGTCACACTGAAAGCACCGGTTCCTGCTAGATCACCAAAGTTAAGCAGCGATGAGCCTGTTCAATACTTAATTGGGTGACCACTTAAGCAACAGCAGGTACCTGAGTCTTTTGCTTATCAAAATGACTTGATTCGGCATTAAATGACCAGAAAAAGTGTTGATATGAGGTAAAACAAAACAAAACAAACTGTACTAATAACAAACAAAATTTTCTCGGGTAGAATTTTACGAGAAATCCAGCAATTGTATTTATATTTACTCTTGAATTTATTTGGGGTCACTAGGGACCAAAATACCGACCCTGGTATGAGAAAATAGGGGGGGGGGAGTGTCATTTCATTCCAGAATATTCTAAAGACACATGTTCTTGCATCATTCTATGATAAATTCAAAAATATTATATAACCAGTCTAGGAAAAGAAAAACTCTGAATTCAAACCTGTTAAACTCCACTTAAGAAATTGACCTTTAGTCACATCATGCTCGTGCCGAGGGGTTGGTATATATATATATATATATATATATATATATATATATATATATATATATATATATAGAGAGAGAGAGAGAGAGAGAGAGAGTGAATGTTCCTTTGTCACCTAATAAATAGATATGTAAAACCTTTATATATTTATTTTATTATATTATATTATATTATATTTATATATATATATATATATATATATATATATATATATATATTTGTGAATAAAAAGGCCTTAAATACCATGGGTATCGTGGTTATGGACCATTTTCACTCTTAGAAAAAAGGTATATATATATATATATATATATATATATATATATATATAATTATAAAATAATAAAATTCGAAGGCAATACAATGCGTAAAAAATAAAGACAAAAAGATGTTTTATATGTCTAATCGATTTCAAAGCAAAGCTTTATCATCAGAGTTTTTTTCTGAAAAAAACTCTGATGATAAAGCTTTGCTTTGAAATCGATTAGACATATAAAACATCTTTTTGTCTTTATTTTTTACGCATTGTATTGCCTTCGAATTTTATTATTTTATAACATACTTAACAATGCTTCAAGCAAATTACCAATTACTTTTATATATATATATATATATATACTATATTTGTAATGTCTCTGTCTATCTGTTTGTCCGGGTGATGCAATTGAAAACAAAGACTTGTACAAAGATCAAGCAAAACATTTTTAGGTTAGAATTTTATGAGGAATCCAGTGGTGGTATTCATATTTACTCTCAGATTTATTTGGGGTCACTAGGGACCAAATTACCGAGTGTGTTATGAAAAAATAGGAACGAGATAAACTGGCTAAGGAGAATAACTACAATAAATTTGCAAATATAATGAATTTCCATATTGACCATTTTGTTCATCAGAACCACTTGCATTAATGATAACATTATAGATATTACAGTAATCTGAACATTAGTTACATAAATGAGAGTAACCTCCCCTTGTTTATTTCACTTTGAGGAAGCCATATATTTTGATCTAATTTCACCGTAATCAATACAACTGCATGTTTTAATACGAAAATATCATAAAATTTATCTTAATAACAATTAAGTTCATTTCAAATAATGCGCAAGCACAATTAAGAAAACATTTTATGATATTTTCGTGTTAAAACATTCAGTTGTATTGATTCGAAAAGAAATCGTATTTTCAATGTAGATTTATAGTGAAATGAAAATGGCCGACCAAAATATATGGCTTCCTCAAAGTAAAATAAACATGGGGAGGTTACTCTCATTTATGTAGCTAATGTTCAGATTCCCGATATTACTACTCGCATAAATCCCCAAATGGGTTAGAAGAGGTTCCTTAGCTTTGGTCGGCAACCCATCAAAAAACCTCCGCTGCCTAGTGGCTTTGCCCCATCCCAAGGAAAGGTTAGGGGAGTAAACCCCGAAAATAAACCAGGAACCCGATCAGTTAGCTGCTTGGGTAACAGCTCATTCTCCATATGAAACCGCTCATGCCACGTAGTTAAAAAAAAAATTTGGACACTACTCCATCGTCTCTCGTAGACGGAAGGGTGCCATCAACAACAACAACAAAAAATAGATATTGCATCTCACTCCCTTTCAGAAAAAAATATTATTATTGCATTATTGGTTAATGGGAGGTTAACATGCACAAATTTCCGTTATAATATTTTCACAATAAGCACATCGAGCGATAGGTACTGCTATCAAATGGTGGGCAATATGAGATTTAAAGTGTGTACACTTAAATTTAGCCGGATACTATATAACCCGAACAAGGCCGGTAGCATACAACTATTTACAGAGGAATTTGACATGTTAATTGTAAAGAAAGAAAGCGACAAGTAAAAAATAGACAATATTGCGTTTTTCATCTATTTTAAAATAGAATATCTAGCATTTTTACACAAAACATATAGAGCGATAGATATTGCTATCCAATGGTGAGCAATAAGAGATTTAAAAAGTGTTTACTTAAATTTAGCCGGTTAGTATATAACCCGATTAAGGCTGGGTACATCAGCTAGTAATCCAATTAATGTTGACAAGCTGTAAAAAAACTAATCAACCAAGCATAAATTAATTTTAAGTATGATTGATTAATTCATTAATTGATCTTAACGGCATGTTAACCCGTCTATGGTTATACTATGCTTGAGATTCGCGTTCCTTGTAGGTACATAATTACATTTCTGGGCGATTGAATACGAATAATTTCAATAATAATAATAATTTGTTTGGAAATAGTTATATGGCTTCAAGTATTTCTATCTAAGAAAGAATTTTGGTTAAACTTGCAAATCGTCGTCAAAATTAAAACGGAAACTTATTTGGTGATCCATGACAGTTTAACTACAGTGTATGAATGAACTTTTTTGCGAATTGGGTTGCGGTTTGGGGGTTTGGGGATTAAGGTTGTTTTTAATTACGTGTTGCTTAAAAAACACCACAAAAAAAAACAAATTACTATACATTTAAAGTTGAAAAATATATTTTTTAAACCAAGTTTAATTGAAATTATACATTGCAATACTAACACAAACAATTGAGACTAATGTGTCTACCGTCGAATTCAATAATTAATTTCAATGGTTAATTAAATGTATAGTAATTTGGGGGTTTGTTGTTGTTGTTTTTAAGCCATATGTAATTAAAAACAACCCTAATCCCCAAACCCGTAAACCCAATTCACAAAAAAATTCATTCATACACTGTAGTTAAACTGACATGGAGCACCACCAAATAAGTTTCCGTTTTAATTTTGACTACGATTTGCAAGTTAAATCAGAATTTTTTAAACAAATCTATTTCACCCATAGATAGGACCCTAACAGGTACTACCACTCCAGAATGGACATGATTAATGGCAAGAAAGGGGTACCTCACACTCCCAAGAGCTTCAGAAATGGAACCTTACCATCAGATGCAATTTTTATCAGTCATATGGAAATGTTCATGTGGAAACCGATATACAATAAAACATATTCTGATTGAATGCACACACCTCTCCCACACTCGAAGAAAGTTGACAGCATGGACAAACTATTTGGAAAAATAGATCCCAAGAGGATATTAAACTTTTTGAAAAGAACCGGCCTCTTATCAAGGATGTAAGTGCATAGACCTACAAAAATCACCCACACACTCTCTTGATGTTCAAATCCTCAGCAGAAAACTTGATTTAAAAAAATAACTAAATCCCTATCACTATACCTAATTACCAATAGAAGCAAGATCTGGAATGATATGCAGGTGGCTGCACACGTGGCAGCTGTACCTTACAAACAAAACATATTTGGCATAAAATGACCCAACGTGTTGACGTGCCGTAAAACCCAACCAACCAAACCAAACCAAACCTGACAAGTTAAAGCGACAATTCTTCCAGGCTGTGGTTATATCAGTACTGCCGTATGGCTGCACCACTTGGACCCAAATGAGGTGCCTTGAGAAGAAGATAGATGGGAGCTGCATAAGAATACTGTGTGCGGTCTTGAACAAATCGTGGAAACAGCACCCCACGAGGAAGCAGCTATATGGCCACCTACCCCCTGTTAAACAAACCATCTGAGTAAGGCGAACAAGACATGCCCGGACACTGCTGGAGAAGTAAGGATGAGCTAATAAGCGACGTTTTGGAAACCGGTACATGGACATACTAGTGTTGGCCGTCCAGCAAAGACGTACATAGACCAGCTTATGTGCAGATACAGCGTGCTGTGCGGAAGACCTCTCGGGGTCAATGAATGATAGGGATGGTTGACGAGAGATTGTCATGGATATCCGCGTTGCTGGCGCGACATGATGATGATAATGACAAACCATCCAAGTGAGATGGACAATGCATACTGGACACTGCAAGGACGAACTTATAAGCGACGTCCTCCTGTGGATGCCAACACATGGACATGCTAATGTGGGCCGCCCACTATGGACCTACATTGACCAACTCTGGGAGGATACTGGATGTTGCGTAGAGGACCTCCCTGGGTCAATGAATGTTAGAGAAGATTGGCGAGAGATTATCATGGATATCCGTGCTGATTGCGCGACATGATAATGATGATTAAGGTGAAAATTTATTTCGACGGTAGATTTGAGGACGCGGAAGGCATTAGGAGACTACGACTCGAATCATTGTGTCACGCACCTCCATTAAAAGAAAATACGACAGTACACATTCACATCGTATCAAAAGAGGCATTTCACAAGTACTTCGAACAATACAAAACTCACAGGAAGAAGCCTGTCGAATGCCAAGAGGATATTTTGAAGAAAATTAATGTTTCATTCATTGTAAAACTTTAGCTTTTTTTCTTTTTTTCTTTTTTCTTTTTTCTTGTTCGCTTGAATAGAAATTAAGCTGAAAATTCCGTTCGACTATAAGACATTTGAGGACATGGATGACATTGAAAGAAATTCAACGGCGCAGCTTCCCGCCATATCTAAAGAGGAGTTTTTGAGGTGTTTCGACCAATAGTAAACTCTCCGGAATACGTATGCTATGCAGACTATTTTCAGGTTTGGTTTGTTTTTGTTTTACGGCAGATCAACCCTTTACGGATGAATGAATGAAACAAAACGTCTGCAGCATAAAAAAGTAAAGTCGTCGGGGTGGTCTGAAGTCGGTATCAGCCAATCAGCGAGGGAGTCTATCCCCTTTTCTCTAGCGCTAGACCGAGAAGATTGTTTTTGCTTCTGAGATGGAGCACTACAACTACCATCAGCCCCTTACTTTACCGCACAGATCCCTGTGCTACTCATACACTGAGTTAGCGAGGGCCAGTATTGAACCAGGAACCTTGTGGTTCTAAGGTGGAGGTTCTACCTACCAACTGAGCTATAGGTTAGAACAAAAAATAATCGTATCGGATATTATTTTAGTTTAACTGTATCTAATGGTGAAATTTCAATTCTGGGCCTCTGGGGAAGGTGAAAGTACCGCTTTATCACCAATATTACCAGGCCCACCCAGACCCGGAGTGGTAGTACCTGTTAGTGTCCCATCTATAGGTTAAATAGGTATTTAAAAAATGAGTATTAAAAAATGTGTTTTAAAAAATTGAATACCTAACAAGAATGAATAAAACAAAACGGGTTATTTCCTATAAGTCCAACATAAACAAAGAGGAACCACTGGTGACTGATAATTTATTTATTTATTATTGATCTACTAGGAAAAAAGAAGACGGGGTTAGGGTTAGGGTTAGAATTAGGGTTAGGGTTAGGGTTAGTTTAATGGGAAACTAAACAAATAATTTATCAGTTAAGAATGGTTCCCCTTTGTTTATGTTGGACTTATAGGAAATAATCACAAAACGTCTTCGGCATAAAATAACCCAACAAGGGTTGACATACCGTAAAATCTGTTGGGATTAAAATAAAATTTAAATGTATTTAAAAAAAAAAAACTCCTATGAGCTTTCACCGGAAGAACCCTCCGAGCATGTCCGGGAAAAGGGACCCACTTCCGACCTCCAAGAGAATCGCTCGGTCATTTGGACTTTGACTTTAACCCGGACAAGATACTACTACTGGCCAGGAAGGAATTTCTTTGCCACGTGGTGGCTATGACCGGTGAATAAAGCCTAAGTCATAAAACTACCTTTCGTCTTTGTCTTTTCCTTTTCCTTTCCTTGAATTCCTTTCTTTTCAGCACGACCACCAAATAAGGTGGGGTTAAAAGCAAACCCTTGGAACACGCACCAGGAATAACCATAGGCACCTTTTAAATCTAAAATACAAAACCTCATAAACCCCACCAACCAACCAACCAACCAACATTATTTTTGTCAATTTTATTTTTCCTACGCGCCAACAAAATTGTGACCTGCAACAGCCTCGACCGGAATATGAACTCGGCTAGCCGATTTTATTTTCCGCACCGATGACCATTACACCACCCACGCATCCGAGCAGCTTAACCCTTCAGCGATTAGATCTAAACGGTTGGCTATTATCCGCGAATTTCTTGGAACCTATCAACTGTGGGTGTTACTATCCACTGATTTCACCATCTGCCATGTGTGTGGGAGGGGGGTGGAATTTGTCTACCGCGGATAATGAGGTTATGGTATATTTGTTGATATCATAACGGAGAGTAAACAATGAAATTGTGAATATCGTATTTTTTTTTGGGGGGGGGGTCTCGTTTGATCTGAGGATGACGACAGATTGTTTTACTTTCAATTTCTGTACAACACGAACCCAGTAACAGTCCCAGAAATAGCATCTCTCTCTCTCTCTCTCTCTCTCTCTCTCTCTCTCTCTCTCTCTCTCTCTCTCTCTCTCTCTCTCACACACCACACACACACACACACACACACACACACACACACAATTTCTCTCTCTCTCATACTTTCTCTCTCTTTCTCTCGCTAACACACAGAGACACACTCTCTCTCTCTATCTCCCCCCCTCTCTCTCTCTCTCACACACACACACACACACACTATTTCTCCCAAACTCTGTCTCTTTCTTTCTCTCTGTCTTTCTCTCTGTCTGTCTGTCTGTCTGTCTGTCTGTCTCTCTCTCTCTCTCTCTCTCTCTCTCTCTCTCTCTCTCTTCTCTCTCACTTTCTCCAATATCTCTCTCTCTTTCTCCCTCTCTCTCTCGCTAACACACACACATACACACTCTCTCTCTCTTTTCTCTCTCTCTCTCTCTCTCACTCACTCTTTCTCCAAATCTCTGTCTCTTTCTCTTTCTCTCTCTCTCTCTCTCTCTCTCTCTCTCTCTCTCTCGCCAACACACACACATACTCAATCTCTCACTCTTTCTCTCAATCTCTCTCTCTCCCTCTCTTTCACACACACACTCTCTCTCCCTCTCTCTCTCTCTCACACACACACATACATACACACACACTCTCACACACCCCTCCCCCCTCCTCTCTCTCTCTCTCTCTCTCTCTCTCTCTCTGTCTCTCTCTCTTTCACATATACACACTCTCTCCCCCCTCTCCCTCTCTCTCTCTCTCTCTCTCTCTCTCTCTCTCTCTCTCTCTCTCTCTCTCTCTCTCTCTCTCTCTCTCTGTAGTGGTATCTATTAATCAATAAAAAACTTGTCATCATCCCCCCCCTCTCTACTAATACAAACATCACTAAAATCTTGCTTCTTCTTTTCCCTTTCTTCGTCATCTTTATTATAACCCATTAAAAAAAATTGCTGATGGATTTACTTCCGTGCACGTCTCACTGATTCACACCAAACGTAACCAAGTAGCGGAGCTCTCAGGCAGTGGTTGAAGAAAAACAGGGCCAACTAACTACCACTAGTAGTAGTAGTAACAGTAGTAGTATTAGTAGTAGTAGTAATCATACCAGTAGTAGTAGTAGTAATAGTATTTGGTCACAGTTACGTAGAAGCAGTTCGATTATACAAGCCGAATTTTTAGTTGCAACAAGACGTCTCTCTCTCTATCTTATTGGTGTTAGTCTCTATCGTTCGGCTGGTTGTTCAAATGAATTTCTTTCGATACATCCCCACAACGGCAGTAATTGCTTCAGCTGCTGCTACTAATACTGCTACTAATAATAATACTACTGCTATTACTATCAAAGCATTGGGCGAGAAGGATTGATGCAGCCGACACTGACGGGAGGTGGAAAGCTTTTCACACACCTCTAACAAACACTGTTCGTCCCTCTCTTCTTCCCTCGTCTGTTTTTATTTGACGCGTTCCTTCATCCATTTGTTTTACTCGTTCCTCGACAATAATATCGTCAAAAAGGGGTTTTATTTTTTTTTAAGAATTACTATGGCCGATTACGATGATGGGCTACGGGTGGTTCACCACCAAAACGGTCGTGTACCGTCCCCGGTACTTGGTTACGAACCAGAAGTAAAACCTGTGGAGAGTATAGAAACCATTACCCACAAAGTAAGTGTTTCCTCTTTTTTACTACTACTAGAGTGATACACTAAACCATTCATTCATGATTATCATATGCGTGTAACTGTGTTGGTAATAGAATGGCCGTTTTATTTTAGCTGATCCGTCGAGTCGGAGAAGCTGGAGAAATGTTTGTTAAATTGTAGGCGTAAAAAAAGGAGACTTGAATGTTTGGTTGGGAAATAAGTGCTCTTCAGTCTTCAGACCTGAGTGAATTCATCGATTTTTGTTTTTGTTTTGTGAAATGTTATTGTTTATCTTCGAGTTATCGAACGGAAGAAAAAGCAGCTGGAGTGTCACAGTATTGTTGTGTGTTTCTACAGATTTGGTCACATTTTTGCACGGAAAGACGTGTGTTTCCACCTGAATGATTTTTTGTCTTCATATTAATAATTAATGTTATCAATTTTTTTTTAAAAATTCGCCTGACTCTGTGTCTTCAGAGATGTCTTCCTTTTTTCATCTTTAATGAATTAGTAATTTTTTGTTTTTATTTTTATTTCCAGTCGCTTTATAAGAATTATAGGGTCATATCTTAATCAAAATGAATACCTATTTATGCGTATGTACGTTATATTTACGAAAATATGATCGAATATATATATATATATGTGTGTGTGTGTGTGTGTGTGTGTGTGTGCGTGAGCGTGTGTATATATATATATATATATATATATATATATATATATATATATATATAAGGTGTGTCGTAAAAGTATCGAGTTTGAAGCTGTATTTACCAAGATAGAAATGAACAATGAATGGAACGTTTATATTTTTCAGAATAGTAGGTGTGTCAAAAAGTACAAAAAATGTCGATACTTTTTTTAACACATTATATATATATATATATATATGTGTGTGTGTGTGTGTGTGTGTGTGTGTGTTGTGTCTGTGTGTCTGTGTGTGTCTGTGTGTATACATGTATATGTGTGTATACATGTGTATATATATATATATATATGTGTGTGTGTGTGTGTGTGTGTGTGTCCATTTCTATGCTTCGAATATCTGTCAGTGTTACATTTCAGAGACCTGTATTTAGAGTATTGATTTTAATAAATTTCATATAATTAATCTTATCCAGATAGATAATTAGATAAATAGATAGTTCCGAACAGGCTTAAATAGATAGAGGGTTAGGAAGATAGATAGATAGATAGATAGATAGATAGATAGATAGATAGATAGATAGGGTGGATGGATGGATGGGTAGATAGATGGATGGATGGATCGATGGATAGATAGATAGATAGATAGATAGATAGATAGATAGAAACAGGCTGAGATAGATAGACTGTGCTTAACATTAACAATCATAAGATATCAAATGATTCTATTATCATGTAGACTTTACAGGATCTTTGTACATGTGTATATAAAATTTCCATAACTTTGTGCATATTTATTTCAATACATATATATATATATGTGTGTGTGTGTGTGTGTGTGTGTGTGTGTGTGTGTGTGTGTGTGTGTGTGCTAATGTTTGTGTGTGTTCCAGATATCTACCACTGGTAAGTTTCTACTTTCACTTTCACTTTCACTTTTACTACGAATGTAATAACCTGTTACGTATTTTGTAGTACTACATATTTAATCTGCTAGATAGATAGATAGATAGATAGATAGATAGAACAGACTGATATATATATATATATATATATATATATATATATATATATATATATATATATATATACAGAGAGAGAGAGAGAGATAATAAACAGACTGAGATAGATAGATAGATAGATAGATTATAAACAGACTGAGATAGATAGATAGATAGGTAGATAGATAGATAGATAGATAGATTGTGAACACACTCAGATAGATAGATAGATAGATAGATAGATTATGAACACACTCAGATAGATAGATAGATAGATAGATAGATAGATAGATTATGAACCCACTCAGATAGATAGATAGATAGATAGATAGATAGATAGATAGATAGATTATTAACAAACTCAGATAGATAGAGAGATTATGAACAAACTCAGATAGAGAGATTATGAACAAACTCAGATAGATAGATAGATAGATATGAACAGGCTGAGATAGATAGATAGATAGATAGATAGATAGATAGATAGATAGATAGATGTTTATCATTATCTATTCCTACATATTTACTGTCTCCCGCTTCTTCTGTAGTCTCTATATGATCCCTGTACATGTGTATATTCATATGTTCTCGACT
>CM042163.1:68995503-69011636 GCA_023376005.1 Doryteuthis pealeii
GTTCTTAGGATAAGTAAAAGTTGGGGAGTGCTTTTTTTAGCAACTCACCTGGTTAACTACCCTTTTAAGTGGGCGGTGGATGGAGCCCTTTTTAAAGTGACTCCTCAGATCGACAGCCTTCAGATAAGTGATGGGGTTTGGTTTTGCCGCCAACATCATATGTTGGCTATTCGTCCCCTAGCGGCAGGCGAAGATAATTCTACTATCGGTTTTCCGATAAGCTAGGCTAATTAAAACTAAGTCCCTCATACGAGGGTGAGTCATTTTCTTTATTTCTTAAGTGAAGTTATTTTTTTATAAAACTAAGGCCTACATTGAGTAGTCTAATTGTTAAACGTTGTGGAGATAACAATAAAAGATGAAGACAAAAGTCCGACTAATCTAAATAATATAAACAAGACACATTGGACACTGCTGAAGAAAGAATAAATTCATAAACACACTAGACTTACATTGACCAGCTCTGTGTGAATACTGGTTGTCATGAGGAGGACCTGCCAGGAACAATGTCTGATAGGGACGGGTGGCAAGAGAGAGTCATGTGAATCCATGCTGTCATGCCAAAATATGTAACCAAGAAAAAATCAATTTTGTGTAGGGATTTATGAATTTTTTGGACTGCTACTTATTTATATTTTTTCCTTACATCTTATTATAATGGAGATATGGTGTCTATCTGTAACCAAATCTATGTCACTGCTTACATCACAATACCCTCAGGAATTGCATAAGTTTATCAATGAGTATTTACAGTCAAAATCATCATTATTACATTATATATAGAATATAGAATAGAATAAATCTTATTATTAACAATGTCTCTATTAAAACCTGAGTTAGATTTGCCTCAAAACAGCCCATGTTATTAGTGCAAATGTTTCTTATATATCACTAAGAAATAAAGGTTTACATAATATATGGCGTGGTTAATTTGCATACTGGTTTTAACAAAACCGGATTTGATAAATGATTATTTGATGTTATTGATCGTTAATACTAATGTTTTATTCTCCAATGTCATTTTCTTTATTTCATGTGAAGTTTTTTTTTATATAAAACTAAGGCCTACATTGAAACCCTAATGATGATCAGAACCAGAATCTGACAAGTAAGACCCAACTTGCCAATCGACAGCGTCTTCATTCTGCATGATAATGCTCAACCCACACAAGCATCGGAACAAGGGAGAAAATCGCCTCATTCGAGTGGACAACTTTACAGCATCCTCCATACTCACCAGATTTAGCACCTTCAGTCTATCATCTCTTCGCCCCATGAAAAGGGTTTGAGAGGCAAATATTATTCCAGTGACAAGGAAGTGAAATCTGTATTGAAGAAGTGGCTCAAAGAACAGTAAACAGAATTTTACGGGCAGGGATACTGCTCTCATTCGTAGGTGAAACATTGCTATTGAGAGAAAAGGTGACTATTGGAGAAGTAGGGATGTGATCCACAGAGGACCAGCTTCATTTTGATGAATGATACATGTTCCTGTGTTGGTAATTTTACCTGTACTAAACAAAATGCATTACTTTTTGAATCACCTATGTGGTGAAGTAGGGATGTGGTCTACAGAGGACCAGCTTATTTTGATGAATGATACATGTTCTGTGTTGGTAATTATACCTGTCCTGAATAAAATGGCATTATTTTTTGTCTCACCTATCTGGAGAAGTAGGGATGTGATCCACAGAGAACCAGCTTCATTTTAATGTATGATACATGTTCCTGTGTTGGTAATTATACCTGTCCTAAACAAAATGGCATTACTTTTTGAATCACCTATCTGGAGAAGTAGGGATGTGATCCACAGAGAACCAGTTTCATTTTAATGTATGATACATGTTCCTATGTTGGTAATTATACCTGTCCTAAACAAAGGCATTAGTTTTTGATTCACCCTCATACTTCAGGTTTGGATTGGCTTATTGGTTTTTACGGCATTTCAACCCTTGTTGGATTATTTTATGCTGAAGACATTTTGTTTTATCAGTCTTGATGGGTACACAATCTTTAGTTATTTCCTATAAGTCTAACATGATCAAAGGGGAACCACTCTTGACTGATAAATTATTTATTTATTTATTGATCTAGTAGGAAAAAAGAAGACGGGGTTAGGGTTAGGGTTAGGGTTTAGGGTTAGTTTAAGGGGAAAATAAATAAATAATTTATCAGTCAAGGTGGTTCCCTTTGATCATGTTAGACTTATAGGAAATAACCCAATCTTTTTTTAAACACATTTTTTCTATTAAACACATAGACGAGACTCTAACAAGTACTACCACTCTGGTACAGAGTGGACCTGGGAGTAATGGTAATAAAAGGAACTCTATAATCCCCAGAGCTCTGAAATTGGGATTTCACCATTAGATGGAGTTTAATCAATCAGCTCTGCGCAGATTCTGGATGCTGTGCAGAGGACCTTCCAGGGGTGATGAGTGATTAGAGAAAGAGAGAGAGAGAGTCATGGAAATCCATGGTGCCAGCGTAATTTGATGATGATGATGATGATGATATATAAATAAATCCTCCCTATAGAAAAGTAAGTAAAGTAAAGTCGTCGGGGCAGCCTAATGTCGGTATCAGCCAGACAGTGAGAGAGTCTATCCCCTTTTCACTAGCACTAGACCAAGAAGATTGTTTTTGCGTCTGAGGTGGAGCGCCACACCTACCATCCTCTGTGCTACTCATATGATGACCACAGACTGTGAGTCTAATTAGTTGCAATGAATAGTAATAATAATAATAATAATAATAAGCGAATGTAACAAACTAGCACAATGGGAATGCAAAGTTAGGCATGACTGGGTTGGGAAGGTGATCCACTAGGAATTACAGGGTAAAGCTGAAAGAAAATGAAAAGATGGACAAATATATGGACCTAGCCAGAGAACAGAACAAGCTATGGAATATGAAAGTCAAAGTGATACCAATTGTAGTTGGTGTAGTCCCAAAAAGGCTTGGAAAAAAGACTGGAAAATCTGGAAATCAGAGGAAGAATTGAGACCATCCAGACTACTGCACTGCTGCAATCGCCAAATAATCAGAAGAGTCCTGGAGATCTGAGGATACTTGTTGTCACTCAGACTCCCCATCAGCTAACAATGATGTTAAAAACCAAAAAGAGTGAAAATAATAATAATAACACAATCTATACCATTGTTTTTCCTTTTACCTTTCATCAAATTGTCAAATTTAATTCCATTTTATAGACTCACACAATAATAGTAACTATAATTCAGAGTGATGCTTAAGGACGGAACCCAGGTAGTTGAGCAGTCCATGACTTGCAATACTCCACTTTGGCCCTTTCTTGAGCTAGATAGGCGGTCAGAAAAGCCCCTCCAATGACTCCGGGTTCAGGCATGGTTTTGGGCTGAAACATCATTACCACTAACCCAGAGCACCCCAGCAGTATCTCACAATACCACCAGACTTTGTCGGTTTGATGTCACAATATATATATATATATCATTCTGCCTTCTCACTTGTGCAAAAGAATTGGGCAGTAGCTTAACCAAACAGCGATCCACCCTGTCGGCTGGGGTGTTAGAATGCACCGACTGCACCTCTTCAGAGGGGTAAGACTCCCCCAATGGGGCCACCTGTTGGCTGTGGGTGGCGATCTGTGATGCTTAAGGATAGAACCCAGTTGGTTGAGCAGTCCATGACTTGCAATACTCCACTTTTGCCCTTTCTTGAGTTAGACGGGTGGTCAGAGAGGCTCCCTCCGATCAATCGGCTGGTCACATCAAGCCCTAGCACCTATATGATTGTCCCAACTCAATTGCCCTTACAGCAAACCCCAACCCTTTTTATCATATGGGTGCTAGAAGGTGGTGGCTGAGAGTCTACATGTCCTGGGAATGACATTAAACTCTATCTGATGGTGAGATTCCAGTTTTGGAGGTTTGGAGAATGTGGAGCACCCCTTCATCACCATTGCTCCCTGGTCCAATCTGACCCAGAGTGGTAGTACCTTTTAGGGTCCCATCTATAGGTTAAATAGAAAAATGTGTTTATAAAAAAAAATTGAGTATCCATTAAAATAAATTTCTTTCAAAACTTTATCCGCATTAAATGACCCACTCAGGTTGATATGCCGTAAAACAAAACAAAACAAAAAAATATCTATTAATAATGGAGATTCTCTTCCGGTTTTTGTCTATAACAAAACTACCTCACTGCTTACATCACTATACCCATCATAAATCGTCATAACATAGAATAAACACACTCAAAATTTGAGCATGCTACATTAGACAGTCCTCATTGTTTTTTAAAACAAGTTTTAATAGATACATCCCCAGTATCATATATTTATATATAGTTTGTTTTCATTTTAATAGATATTCAAAGTTAATAGAACTTAGTTTTGATTTCAAATTGTTTTTTTTTGTTTTTTTGACTCCTTTAATAAATTTGATGATTTCATGATTTATGGTTCAAATTCTCCGACATTTAATTTTTAACTTCCACCTCCTCAAGCAATATCATTTTTTTTTTATTTTGCTAATATATATAATTCATAGAAAATGAATATGAGTCAAGAATTGATGATGGTGTACAACAATGTCCTTTCTCGGCTACAGAACATTCTAGCGTCATCATGGTAAAACTGCAGCTGGCATTGATTTCTAAATGGTCCGCTGAAGACTTCAATTTTTCATAGAAAAGATATTTTTCATCATCATCATCATCATCATCAGGTCATGCTAGCAGCACAGATATCCATGACAATCACTCGTCAACTTTCCCTATCAGTCATCACCCTCCCTCCCCGAGAGGTCCTCTGTGCAACATTCAGAATCCACACAGCTGATGGGCCATCTCTCCTGGATTTCCACAGGAGAATGTTACTTATTAGTCCATCCTTGCTTCTTCAGCATGTCTTGTTCATCTTCCTCAGATGGTTTGTGTGATAGGAGGCAAGTGGCCATACAGTTGCTTTCTTGTGGGGGTGTTCATGTCTCATACTTCTATATATATCTAAAAGTGTTTATTATTAATATATTTATTTGTGTTTATATATATATATATACATATATTAACCTATTTTTAGGAGGATAAAAAGTATATTTGTGTACAAAATATATATATATATATATATATTTGTGTACAAAATATATATATATATATATATATATATATATATATATATATATATATATATGGAAGCGCATGGTGTAATGGTTAAAGTCATGGGAAATGAACTCGTCGCCCCAAGTTCAAATCCTGGATGTGGTAATTGCATTTCACTTAGCGCTAATACCCTTGGGAAAGGTATGAATCCTACTCTCCCTCCAGCTATGGATAAATAGTAGGGCAGACTGGGCTCTTTAACCTTGGTTAGGCAACCAGTCTAGGAGAAGGAAAACTCTGAATTCAAACCTGTTGAACTCCGCTTAAGAAATTGACCTCGTGTCTGCTCGTGCAGAGGGGTTGGTAAATATATATATATATATATATATATATATATATGTGTGTGTGTGTATGTGTGTGTATGGTGGATGTTAATGTATACACATATGAATTTGCATGCATATATTAAATCTATATATTATATAAATGTGTGAAAAATAGATGGAAATTAATCCGACAGTATGAAATTTAACATTTTGAAAAAACAAATGATGTTTGTTATGTAATTGCTGATAGAATCTGTTTCGACCAAATCGATAAATTGGTCTTCATCATGAGCAACATAGACAGGAAGAAAGATATCCGTTAAAAGATTGTTTACAAAAACGAACGCTGTATTCAACCGCTGAAAACGTTTTTAAAATGTTTTAAAAATAAAATCTGTATATCTAACATAGCATGCAGCATTCTTGAGCAACTCTGATCTAGATTATTTTCTAGGTGCTTTGTTAGAGTTTAAGTGGTGCAGCCATACAGTAGCACTAATACAACTATGGCTCGGAAGAATTGTTGCTTTAACTTATCAGTGAGATTAGATTTAAAAATCAAGTCTTCACTGTTTCTAAGGCAGATGCTTACGCATATGGTCTTCTGTATTGAAAATGGTTGAAGTTCCATCAACGTAAGGTTACATTGAATTTTTTTACTAGCATAGACAACCTGATGAGCTATATCTACTTTAGGTCTTACTTAGGCGAGACAGGTGGTCAGAGAGGCCTCATCCGATCAATCTGCTGGTCCCATCAAACCCTAGCACCTATATGATTATCCCAACCCTATTGCCCTTATGGTAAACCCCAACCCTTTTTATCATATATGTGCTAGAAGGCAGAGGCTGAGTATCTTGGGTAGGACGTTAAACTATCTAGTGAAGTTCCAATTCTGGAGCTCTGGGGAATGTGGAGTACCCCTTCATCACTGTTGCTCCAATTTAGACCCAGAGTGGTACTACCTGAGAGGGTTCCATCTATGGCTTATATGAAAAAAATTAGTTTTAAAAAAATGTTAAAAACATTGAGTACTCATTAAGGATGAACAAAATAAAATGTCTTTGGTATAAAATGTTGTATACCCTTTCTTCTTACTTCTTACTTCTTGTCGTATTTTCTTCTGGCCGGCTTTGGTTCTATCTTCTAACATCTTGGTCTGGTCTCTTCTAAGGTCTGGACTTTCTTGGGGACTTTGGGTCTGGTTTCTGTTAGGGATTTCTCCTTATCAGAAGCCCTGTGTCATTGTTAGTTTTTAGGTAATAAAAACAAGACTTCGATTTACTTTGATGTTACTTTATTTGTAAATCCCCAAACCAGGCATCTGCGCACATCCTACGAGCTCGGCTCCTACTTGCTAACTGAGTCTTACTTACTATCTTTAAACCGGAAGACAGGGTCTTCTATGCCTTCCGGTTCTCACGATTTATCCCCAGAAGGCAAGGTGAGAGTGAGGTCAAGCTCCGTCACTCACTCTCAAGGCCATCAGCTGCACTAATCGCCATTATGTTTCTACATTACCTTATATAAGTATTAGGGATCCAATAATTATGTAACAACCCAACAGGGATTGACATGCCGTAAAATCCAACCAACCAACCTTCACAACCTTTGTGCCTGATGTTACCAAAATATTGCAAAATTTTTCACTCACTTGATTATGAGCCAAGATAAAAAAAAAAAAAAAGATAAACAGAAGAAACAGATTCTCAAAAAATGTTGCCCATGTCCGTTCAAGTTGATATTTTTGGGGCAACTTAGCCCGAGTCCCCAAAGAGCACTTGTTATATGCCCTTCTAACATGATTTGGATATATAATGGAGGAGATAGAAACAGATAGTTAGTTATATTAGATGATAATAGTTGAACCTATTCCCACACATTCAATCACACGCTCTCACCTAAGAGCAGTACCTGCTGCTATTGATAGCTGAAAGGGTTCATGCGTGCATGCTAAATTATCAAAACATTTATAAGTAAAAGTAAAGTAAAGTCGACGGGGCAGCCTAATGTCGATATCAGCCAGTCAGCGAGGGAGTCTATCCCCTTTTCAATAATGCTAGACCAAGGAGATTGTTTTAGCATCTGAGGTGGAGCACCACACCTACCATCCACTCCTTACTTTACCGCTCAGATCCCTGTGCTACTCATACGCTGAGTTGGCGGGGACCAGTATCGAACTAGGAACCTTGTGGTTTCTTGCCGAACGCTCTAATGACTGAGCTAAATTAATGGTTTATATGCTATATACTCTCCTAACATACTTGGATATATAATGTAGGAGTAGAAACAGATCGTTAGATATATTTGTTGTTTTTTTTTTGTTTTCTTTTATGGCATATCAACCTGAGTGGGTCATTTAATGCTGATAAAGTTTTGAAATAAATTCATTTTTAATGGATACTCAATTTTTTTTTATAAACACATTTTTTTATTTAACCCATAGATGGGGCCCTAACAGGTACTACCACTCTGGGTCAGAGTGGATAGTCTTGTTATATACCCCCACATGTTGCGGGTATATAAACAATGTTCTCTTGATAGGGAAAGGGAGAGAAGTAGACAGAGAGATACATGACAGATGCATAATTGCATAACTTACTTCTTTCTTTCTTTGGCCATTTTTGTGATCATCTAGGTCTGGTTCTTCTTTCTCTTCTTGCTTCTTTCTTACTCGGCTGATCTTCTAACCAAGGCATGCATTAACCTACAACGCCATGTTGGTTTTTAAAAACTTTTATAATAATAATGAAATTTATTGTGTACAGTGCTCAGGTGCACCACAACTCATCAAAGTCTCATGTTAAGTACACAGAATAATGTAGTGTCAGGAACATGGACAGTTTACAGTAGTAATATGCATGTATGTGTGCGCGTGTGTGCATATGTATGTGGAGAGTGGCATCAGGTATAGTGTTGCGGGTTACAGGAAGCATGGAGGCTTTGAAAGACTCAGTGCTTCTGCAGCCTACAACAGACGCGGGCAGTTTATTCCATGTCTCCACAATTCTGAGCATGAAAAAAATGTTTCTGAAAGTCACGTGAGCAGTGCTGTTTTCTGACTTTGTAGGCATGCCCACGTGTGTTGGAAAGATGGAGATCAAAAAGGTGCTCAAGGTTGCTGTTGTTAAGATGATTAATGACCTTATGAGCGTTTACCAGGTCAGTTGCCAGACACCGAAGTTTCAGCAAATCCATTCCCAGGGGTGCGAGACGTTCAGAGTATGGTAAATGCCATACTCTGAACGTCTCACTATCTAACACAGCACACATTGAGTTCAGCTGAAGGACATCTCTTCTATTTCACATCTCGGCTGTAACTGACTAACTAATTCAAAATCATGTGACGTGCGGGATTTCCAGGGGTTGCCAATAATCTATGCCACCACATAGATTATGCAACAGTCTTACTTTACATTCTGCTTACTTCGTCTACTCGTCTGGATGCTATCTTCTCTGCTTAGGCTTACTTCTCTGCTGGGGGTTGATTCTTCTTCATGCTGGGCTGGTCATTGGTTGTTTCATTTAATTAACACAACGAGACTTGGTGTTTCTTGATAAAGCTTTATTTTAAACCCTGCTCATTTGATTCCACTGAGGAGGGGAGAAACGATATCAGAGTGGCAACCCATAGGTCCACCTGCTCTGAAATCTGAATCGCATCTGACTAACTAAACTAAAACTTATTCCCATGTGTCCAATCGCGTGCTTTCAGGGGTCAAATAAAAGGTAACAACTGTGGGTAACTTTCCATGGACCTTGTCTTTTTAAATTAATTGACCCTAATGAAAAATTCTAATAATTTAATTTTAAAAATTAATATTAATAATTGATTTTAATAAATAATATTAATTTTAATAATTTAATTTTTTTTTAAATATTAAAATTAAAAAATTAAAAATTAAATGATAATTAAAAATTATCAATCAAAATAATTAAAAATTATCAAAAAGAAAATTAAAAAGAAATTATTAAAATAAATTATTGAAATTATTAAATGAAATTATTAAAAGATAATTAAAAATTAAAAGATAATTAAAAGACTCTAATAATTTAATTTAAAAAATTTATATTAAAATTAAAAAATTAAAATTAAAAAATTGATATTAAAATTAATATTGAAATTAATATTAAAAATTAATAATTTCATATCAATTCTTAATATTTCCAATATTCAATTGAATAATATTAATTTAACCTAATTCAAAATTCTAACTACCGGTACGTTCACAATTTATAACTGCTCATAAATTATGTAACACACTGAATCCTAAATTAGGCTTGCAATTTGGACGCATGGCCGGACAAACCAGTTTGATCCAGCTCGTAGTTTATATGGATAACTTATGTTCAAACTAAATATATTCAACCCTATAATAATCATTATGCATATTTCCATTGATCAGGTTGGTTTGATTTCTTGGATTTTACGGCATGTCAACCCTTGTTGGGTTATTTTATGCCGAAGATGTTTTGTTCTATTCATGCTTGATGGGTATCGAAAAAAAATTTTTGACACGTTTTTCGGCCGGGAGATAATAATAATAGATAGAATACATGTATCCATGAATAAACTCCTGGCTGAAACAGTAAAATAAAATAAAATAAATCCTATTTTATCCATTCAACATTTTCTTTCCTTTATTTTTATTTTTAACATATATATATATATATAGATTATAAAAATTAAAATGGATTAACGAGGGTAGCAGTGAGAAAATGCGGGTTATGAATTCAAGGAACGAGAGATACAACGATATGAAATGCAACAGGATTTAATACAAATGCACATTATAAGATACAACAAAGAATAGAAAGTTCATAGTTTAATCGGACAAGCAACCCAAGGTTTAGTAAGAGTTCATTTATAGTTAGTGGCACCTATTCGTGAGGTATTTCATGGCATGTCAACCCTTGTTGGGTTATTTTATGCTGAAGATGTTTTGTTCTATTCATGCTTGATGGGTATCAAAAAAAAAAATTTTTTAACTTAATTTTCTTAACATATTTTTGTAAAATTCATTTTTTCTATTCAATGAGACCCTAACAGATTAGAGTGGACCTGGGAGTAATGGCGATTAAGGGGTACTCTACATTTTCTAGAGCTTCAGAATTGGAACCTTATCACTAGATACAACCAAGAGGTTGTTAACCCCCCCCCACACACACACACACACACACAAAACCAAGGGGTACTCCACACTCCCCAGAGTTCCAAAATTGGAACTTCACCAGGTAAACTTGCAAATTGGTTCAGAAAATTAAAACATTTTACAGGGTGACCCAGAAAAAACAGAACCCAAATTATTTATTTATTTTCCCATTAAACTAACCCTAAACCCCAACCATAACCCTAACCCTAAACCCTAACCTAACCTTAACACCCCTAGTTAAAATTAACAGTTTTATTACAAAATGTGTGGTTCTGTTTTTTCTGGGTCACCCTGTACACAGGGTGACCCAGAAAAAAACAGAACCCAAATTATTTATTTATTTTCCCATTAAACTAACCCTAACCCTAACCCTAACCCCTAACCCTAAACTCCCACTAGTTAAAATTAACAGTTTTATTACAAAATGTGTGGGTTCTGTTTTTTCTGGGTCACCATAATTTTACAACCAATTTGCAAGTATAGCCACTTCACCATTAGATGTAGTTAGACATCATACACAGAATACTAAGACCCTCAACCACAGCCTTCTAGCACATATATGGTCAGGGGGGTTGCTATAAGGGAAACAGAGTTGGGACAATTATATGGATTCTAGGGCTTGACATGACCAGCTGATTGATCGGAAAGAACCTCTCTGACCGCCCATCTCACCTAAGTAAGGGCCAAAGTGGGAGTGTTGCATGTCATGGACTGCTCAGCCACCAGGATTCCATCCTTAAGCATCACGGGTTAGTCACCTATGGCCAACAGGATTGGGGGGATTTTACTCTTCTTCAGAGGTGCAGTCGGTGGACTATGATCCAACTCAATGTAAAATTAAATTGTTAAATTCAACAAATAACCGTTTCTCAAACATTTTATACACCTCATATACATACTCACCACCCTGTCAGTTAAGGCTGTAGAATACACTGACTGCACCTTTGCAGAGGGGTACCCCCTACTCCCGTTGATGGGGGCCACCTGTTGGCTGTGTGTGGAAAACCGTAAGGATCACAGTGGCTGAGAAGTCCCTAACCTGGGTACCTACTAAGTGTCCCCTGACATGCAATACTCAACTTTGACCCTTATTTGGCCTAAATGAGTGGTCAGAGAATCCTCATCCAATCAGTCAGCTTATCATATCAAGCCTTAGCACTTATATGATTGTCCCAATCATATTCTTCAAATTGCTCTAATAGCAAACACCCAGCACTTTTTATAACATGGGTGCTAGAAGGCAGTGACTAAGGGGCAACAACCAGTTGATCAATTTGTCCAGGATTTGAACTCAGACTGACGAGTCCATTTCCTATGACTAACTTTATCCCGAGGAAAGGCTAAGGGAGTAAACTCCGAAAACAAATCTGGAGCAGGAGTCCCTAAGGTGGGTGGTGCTGAATCTCAGTACTTCCCAGCAACTCCTGCGGCACCGTCGTTGCCAAACCGCATTGGTTCCTACCTTTCCTTTGGACCACAACGGCTGTGTGGAGAGGGAGGATCTGATGCTTGGGCGACAGCTCATCCTCCATAACAACTTGCCTAGGCTACGTAGTTTCCACTACAAAATGATGTCTGCAAGAGGGACATAAAAACATGCCAATTCAACACCAACACATGGGAGGCTTGTGCAGAAGAATGTGCAACCTGGCGACTCCTCGTCAAACAAGGAACGAAAAGGAGTGAAAAAAAAAAAAAAGAAAAAAAAAGAGAGAGCAAAATCCGCCGCAGACAAGAGAGCCAAAAGGAAGGAGAGACAACATCAACTCCAGCAATTGCCACCGTTTGTTTGCGGTCTTTGCACCAGAGATTGCCATTCAAAAACTGGTCCATTCAGCCACTCATGCAGTTGCAGAAAGAAGTAAAAGTGGACACTACGCCATCGTCTTTAAAAGATGAAAGGATGCCAACACTAATCTAACCATTACACCATGCTGCTTGGACAACTGGTAAAAGGTAAAGTCGTCGGGGCAGCCTAAAGTCGGTATCAGCCAATCAGCGAAGGAGTCTATCCCCTTTTCAGTTGTGCTAGACCAAGGAGAGTATTTTAGCGTCTGAGGTGGAGCACCACACCTACTATCAGCTCCTTACTTTACCGCACAGATCCCTCTGCAACTCATACGCTGAGTTGGTGAGGACCGGTATCGAACTAGGAACTTTGTGGTTTCTAGCCGAACACTCTACCGACTGAGCTAACTCGGCCCGAGGGTATTGTGACGTAAGCAGTGATGTAGTTTTGGTTACAGAGAAACAGACACCGAATCTCCATTATAATAAGATATGTAATACATTTTTCGGACTATATGACCTTTAGGCACCCCTTTTGTGATCTCGATTCATGAGGACATTTTCACCGCCAAAATCCGGTTGTTTGTTAGGGGTTAGGGTTAGGGGTTAGTGTTAGGGGTTAGGGGTTAGTTGTATAATTTTTTTTAAAAACTCTAAAAATCGTCTGTTAACAAACAACCAGATTTTGACGATGTAAATGAAAAACATGTCCTTATGAATCGAGATCGCAAAAGGGGTGCCTAAAGGTCATATGATCCCATTTTTCTAGTAAGCAGTGACGTGGTTTCAGTTTGCTGCTTGGGCAACAGCTCATCTTCCATATGAACCAGCTCAGGCTACGTAGTTGAAAAAAAAATGTTGGATACTCCTTCATCTCTCGTAGACGGAAGGATACTAACAGTTTTGGTTGCAGATAAACAGACACAGAATCTCCATTATAATAAGATATGTAATACATTTTTCTTGTAAAAGCCGTTCCAGTGTATTTCTGTAAAATTATCAGCATGATAACCTGTAGAAATTTCTGGATCTAAAAAAAAATCCATTCAACCAAAAAAATGTTCAAGTTGAAAATTGATTTTTTTTCTTTATAAAAATAAGAAATGCCCAGAGGAAATATTCCGTTGTTCATTGTGTCCAATTAAGTCGGTTACATTGTCTATTAGACAGCGTTTATTTCTGATTGGTTGTAAGGAAGCGGGGGTGGAAGTGTGCCACAAATAAGAGAGAGAGGGGGGCAGGGGAGAGGGGAGAGGAGAGAAAGAGAGAGAGAGAATCAAGTGACATTTGTAGTTTTTGTTTTTGTCCTTTTAATATTTTTCATATGTCATCATTTGAATTAGAATTTCTTATTTAGAGAATACAAAACTTAATCATTTATGGACAGGATATAATCATATTTGGAGCCATGTAGTATAGTGGTTAGCTCAGTTGGTAGAGCGTTCGGCTAGAAACCACAAGGTTCCTAGTTCGATACCAGTCCTCGCCAACTCAGCGTATGAGTAGCACAGGGATCTGTGCGGTAAAGTAAGGAGCTGATGGTAGGTGTGGCGCTCCACCTCAGATGCTGAAACAATCTCCTAGGTCTAGCGCTATTGAAAAGGGGATAGACTCCCTCGCTGACTGGCTGATACCAACTTTAGACCGCCCCGTCGACTTTACTTTACCTTTAGTATAGTGGTTAGCATCTTAGAAAATGGAGGTCTGGAGAATGTGGGGTATCTCTTCATCACCGTTGATCCCTGGTTCACTCTGACCCAGAGTGGTAGTACCTGTTAGGGTACCATCTATGGGTTAAATAGAAAAATGTGTTTATTTTTAAAAATTGAGTATCCATTAAGAATGAAGATATTTAAAAAATTTGTCGGCATTAAATGACCCACTGAGGTTGATATGCCATAAAACAAACCAAACTAAACCAAACCCTAGTAGAATCTTTCATTCTTTCATAGATAGATGCATCAATATCATTATGGACTGCTGTTACAGTTGTGACCCAAAAGGTTCATGGGTTGTCTAATTTGAACTAAAATTGAATTGTAGCCAAAAGTGGTAGTACCTGTTAGGGTCCCATCTATGGGTTAAATAGAAAAATGTGTTTATAAAAAAAATTGAGTATCCATTAAGAATGAATTTATTTCAAAACTTTATTGGCATTAAATGACCCATTGAGGTTGATATGCCGTAAAACAAAACCAAACAAACCAAACTTAGTTAAGATTAGCAGATATATAACCAGTTGGTTGTTGACCAATTGATTTAGTTAATAAGATAATATCTTTACAATACAAACATAGTAAATCATTGTCCAATGCATTTCTATAGTAAAAATCATTTCCAATGCATTTTTATAGTATAAAATCATTTCCAATGCATTTTTATAGAAAAAAATCATTTCCAATGCATTTTCATAGTAAAATATCATTTCCAATGCATTTTTATAGTAAAAAATCATTTCCAATGCATTTTCATAGTAAAAATCATTAGCTAATGCATTTTTATAGAAAAATCATTTCCAAAGCATTTTTATTGTAAAAAATCATTTCCAATGCATTTTCATAGTAAACAATAATTTCCAATGCATTTTTATAGTAAAAATTATTAGCTAATGCATTTTTATAGAAAAAATCATTTCCCAATGCATTTTATAGTAAAAAAATCATTGGCCAATGCATTTTATAGAAAAATTATTTCCAGTGTATTTTATAATAAAAATCATTTCCAGTGCATTTTATAGTAAAAAATCCCTTGAGTGATATTTAGACAACACAAAAATATTTATACAACTGTAAATTCATCTCATTCAACAAAATGATGAGGAAAACTAAGGAAGAAGCAAAAGGGGATGAGTTTTCCATTTCTGTCGGTTTTTATTAAAATGAAAGAAGGGTAATCCATGTCAATCATCCAGGTCATGTCATCCCACCGCTTCAATTTTTCAAAAATGTTGTCCAAGTGTGGATTATGATGAAGTTAGACAATCTCCTTAAAAGATAATAACTCAAAATTGGTTGACTTTTTTAAAAATTTGATAGCATTTTTGGATTCCTTGGGCAGAAATGTTTTTATAAACCAATTTTTTGTAGTAGGGAAGCTCCAGAACTCATTTTAGGTGTGGACCATGTTAATGTTAGACAATCCCCAAAATTTGAGCTTCCAATTCCAAAAATTGGTAGAGTTATGTTGATTTTTAGCTCTCAAAATTTGGTGGAGTTGGTGAAAATTTGGCAACTTTTTGTAATTCATTTTTGTCTGTAAAATATGAATAGCACAGCTTGGGTAATCTGATCTGTGTGGTAAAGGCTCTCGGAGCTAATGGGAGGTGTGGTACTCTACCTCAGCAAAACAATCTCCCTAGTCAAAGAAGAAAAGGGAATAGCCTTCCTCACAGTTCAGATAATACAAACAACAGGCTACTCTGCAGACTTTACTTTCTACTTACTACTATTCTTCTACAAGGATGGCTCCAGCATTAAATAACCCTCAAAGGTTGATATGCCATTAAACAAAGGGGATAGACTCCCTCACTGTTTGGTGGATACTAACAACAGGCTACTCTGCAGACTTTACTTTCTACTTACTACTGTTATTCTACAAGGATGGTTTTGGCATTAAATAACCCACAAAGTTAATATTGCCATTACACAAAGGGATAGACTCCCTCACTGTTTGGTGATACTAACAAGGCCACGCTGCAAACTTTACCTTTACTTAATACTGTTCTTCTACAAGTATGGCTTTGCATTAAATAAACCATAAGGTAATATGCCATTACACAAAGGGG
>CM042163.1:69011736-69066736 GCA_023376005.1 Doryteuthis pealeii
AGAGGCAATTTTATATGATTGTCCAACCATATTCTTCAAATTGCTCTAATAGCAAACACCTCAGCACTTTTTATAACAGGGTGCTAGAAAGGCAGTGACTAAGGGAGGCACAACCAGTTGATCAATTTGTCCAGGATTTGAACTCAGACTGACGAGTCCATTTCCTATGACTAACTTTATCCCGAGGAAAGGCTAAGGGAGTAAACTCCGAAAACAAATCTGGAGCAGGAGTCCCTAAGGTGGGTGGTGCTGAATCTCAGTACTTCCCAGCAACCGCATTGGTTCCTACCTTTCCTTTGGACCACAACAGCTGTGTGGGGAGGGAGGATCTGCTGCTTGGGCGACAGCTCATCCTTCATAACAACTTGCCTAGGCTACGTAGTTTCCACTAAAAAATGAATGTCTGCAAGAGGGACATAAGAAAACATGCCAATTCAACACCAAACATATGGGAGGCTTGTGCAGAAGATTGTGGCGACCTGGCGACTCCTCGTCAACAAGGAACGAAAAGGACTGAAAAACAAAAAGAAAAAAAAAGAGAGCAAAAAAGCCACCACAGACAAGAGAGCCAAAAGGAAGGAGAGACAACATCAACTCCAGCAATTGCCACCATTTGTTTGCGGTCTTTGCACCAGAGATTGCCATTCAAAAACTGGTCCGTTCAGCCACTCGTGCAGTTGCAGAAAAAAGTAAAAGTGGACACTACGCCATCATCTTTAATATACGAAAGGATGCCAACACTAATCTAACCATTAAACCATGTGCCTACATTGTGAGGGAATTGTGATGTAAACAGTGACATAGTTTCGGTTTGCTGCTTGGACAACTGGTAAACTTACACAATTCCTGAGGGTATTGTGACGTAAGCAGTGATGTAGTTTTGGTTACAGATAAACAGACACCGAATCTCCATTATAATAAGATATGTAATACATTTTTCGGACCATATGACCTTTAGGCACCCCTTTTGCGATCTCGATTCATAAGGACATGTTTTTTCATTTACACCGCCAAAATCCGGTTTTTTGTTAGGGGTTAGGGTTAAGGGTTAGGGGTTAGTTGTATAATTTTTTTTTTAAACTCTAAAAATCGTCTGTTAACAAACAACTAGATTTTGACGATGTAAATGAAAAACATGTCCTTATGAATCGAGATCGCAAAAGGGGTGCCTAAAGGTCATATGGTCCCATTTTTCTAGTAAGCAGTGACGTGGTTTCAGTTTGCTGTTTGGGCAACAGCTCATCTTCCATATGAACCAGCTCAGGCTACGTAGTTGAAAAAAAAGATTTGGGATACTACTCCTTCATCTCTCATAGACGGAAGGATACCAACAGTTTTGGTTACAGATAGACAGACACAGAATCTCCATTATAATAAGATATGTAATACATTTTTCTTGTAAAAGCCGTTCCAGTGTATTTCTGTAAAATTATCTGTAGAAATTTCTGGATCTAAAAAAAAATCCATTCAACAAAAAAAATGTTCAAGTTGAAAATTGATTTTTTTTCTTTATAAAAATAAGAAATGCCCGAGGAAATATTCGTTGTTCATTGTGTCCAATTAAGTCGGTTACATTGTCTATTAGACAGCATTTATTTCTGATTGGTTGTAAGGAAGCGGGGTGGAAGTGTGCCACAATAAGAGAGGAGGGGGGGGCAGGGGGAGGGAGAGAGAGAGAGAGAGAGAGAGAGAATCGAGTGACATTGTAGTTTTTGTTTTTTGTCCTTTTAATATTTTTTCATATGTTCATTTGAATTAGAATTTCTTATTTAGAGAATACAAAACTTAATCATTTATGGACAGGATATAATCATATTTGGAGCCATGTAGTATAGTGGTTAGCTCAGTTGGTAGAGCGTTCAGCTAGAAACCACAAGGTTCCTAGTTCGATACCGGTCCTCGCCAACTCAGCGTATGAGTAGCACAGGGATCTGTGCGGTAAAGTAAGGAGCTGATGGTAGGTGTGGTGCTCCACCTCAGATGCTAAAACAATCTCCTAGGTCTAGCGCTATTGAAAAGGGGATAGACTCCCTCGCTGACTGGCTGATACCAACTTTAGGCCACCCCGTCGACTTTACTTTACTTTAGTATAGTGGTTAGCATCTTAGAAAATGGAAGTCTGGAGAATGTGGGGTATCTCTTCATCACCGTTGATCCCTGGTTCACTCTGACCCAGAGTGGTAGTACCTGTTAGGGTCCCATCTATGGGTTAAATAGAAAAATGTGTTTATTTTTAAAAATTGAGTATCCATTAAGAATGAAGTTATTTAAAAAATTTGTCGGCATTAAATGACCCACTGATGTTGATATGCCATAAAACAAACCAAACTAAACCAAACCCTAGTAGAATCTTTCATTCTTTCATAGATAGATGCATCAATATCATTATGACTGCTGTTACAGTTGTGACCCAAAAGGTTCATGGGTTGTCTAATTTTTTAACTAAAATTGAATTGTAGCCAAAAGTGGTAGTACCTGTTAGGGTCCCATCTATGGGTTAAATAGAAAAATGTGTTTATAAAAAAAATTGAGTATCCATTAAGAAAGAATTTATTTCAAAACTTTATTGGCATTAAATGACCCATTGAGGTTGATATGCCATAAAACAAAAACAAAGCAAACCAAACTTAGTTAAGATTAGCCGATGGTTGTTGACCAATTGATTTAGTTAATAAGATAATATTTTTACAATACAAATATAGTAAAAAATCATTTCCATGCATTTTTATAGTAAAAAATATTTCAATGGCATTTTTCATAGTGAAAAATGCATTAGGCTATGCATTTTTATAAAATCATTTCCAATGCATTTTATAGTAAAAAATCATTTCCAATGCATTTTCATAGTAAAAATCATTAGCTTAATGCATTTTTATAGTAAAACGATCAATTTTCCAAATGCATTTTTTATAGTAAAAATCATTTCAATGCATTTTCATAGGTAAAAATCATTAGCTAATGCATTTTTATAGAAAAATCTTTCCAATGCATTTTATAGTACATAAAATCATTTCCAATGTATTTTCATAGTAAAAATCATTAGCTAATGCATTTTTATAGAAAAAATCATTAGCTAATGCATTTTTATAGAAAAATCATTTCCAATGCATTTTTATAGTAAAAATCATTGGCCAATGCATTTTTATAGAAAAATTATTTCCAATGTATTTTTATAATAAAAATCATTTCCAGTGCATTTTTATAGTAAAAAATCCCTTGAGTAATATTTAGACAACACAAAATATTTTATACAACTGTAAATTCATCTCATTCAACAAATGATGTGGAAAACTAAGGAAGATGCAAAAGGGGATGAGCTTTCCATTTCTGTCGGTTTTATTAAAATGAAAGAAGGGTAATTCCATGTCAAATCATCCAGGTCATGTCATCCACCGCCTTCAATTTTTCAAAAATGTTGTCCAAGTGTGGATTATGATGAAGTTAGACAATCTCCTTAAAAGATAATAACTCAAAATTGGTTGACTTTTTTAAAAATTTGATAGCATTTTTGGATTCCTTCGGCAGAAATGTTTTTATAAACCAATTTTTTGTAGTAGGAAAGCTCCAGAACTTATTTTAGGTGTAGACCATGTTAACGTTAGACAATCCCCAAAATTTGAGCTTCCAATTCCAAAAATTGGTAGAGTTATGTTGATTTTTAGCTCTCAAAATTTGGTGGAGTTGGTGAAAATTTGGCAACTTTTTGTAATTCATTTTTGTCTGTAAAATATGAATAGCACAGCTTGGGTAATCTGATCTGTGCGGTAAAGGCTCTCGGAGCTGATGGGAGGTGTGGTGCTCTAACTCAGCAAAACAATCTCCCTAGTCAAAGAAGAAAGGGATAGCCTTCTCACAGTTCAGATAATACACAACAGGCTACTCTGCAGACTTTACTTTCCTACTTACTACTATTCTTCTACAAGGATGGCTCCAGCATTAAATAACCCTCAAGGTTGATATGCATTAAACAAAGGGGATAGACTCCTCACTGTTCGGTTGATACTAACAACAGGCTACTCTGCAGATTTACTTTTTACTTACTACTGTTATTCTACAAGATGGTTTTGGCATTAAATAACCACAAAGGTTAATATGCATTACACAAAGGGGATAGACTCCCCCACTGTTTTGGTTGATACTAACAATAGGCCACGCTGCAAATTTACCTTTTACTTAATACTGTTTTCTACAAGTATGGCTTTGGCATTAAATAACCCACTAAGGTTAATATGTCATTAAACAAAGAAACCGAACCTATGCTAAATTTACTTGGTTGTTAGCCAACCAGTTTAGTTAATATGATAATGTTTTTTGTTTTTTTTTTTTTGCAATACAAACATTGGCAAAGAATTCCCTGCAGAATGTTTGAATACACAAAATATTCCTGTAAATTTATGGTCGACCAATCCATCAGCTAATGGCTTCTTTTAACGGTTCAAACAATTTTGCGAGTTGACGTCCACCAAGAAATAACCTAAGGTGTCTGAAACTTAATTCATCTTGTCACTGTGGGTTCCCCAGACACCAGAAAAAAAATTCGATCAGATATTAATTAGATGAAATACAAACAATCATTCTCTAAAACGTTTTATGCTGTGGCGATCGTGTGACTTGCTCAATATAATATTTTATTACATTAAAACTTGAATACTTGCTCCCAGAGGGCGCATATATTTGCTAGTTAATATAAGAATGACAAATCGGAGAGGTTGCACATAAACTTGGACATGGTTAAGAAGAAGAAACCTCAAGAGAGAAACTGAATCACTAATAATTGCTGCACAAAATAATGCCTTAAGAACAAATTATATCAAAGCAAAAATTGATAAGACGCAACAAACAGTAAATGTAGACTGTGCAGTGACAGAGATGAGACTGTAAATCATGTATTAAGTGAATGTAGTAAACTAGCACAATGGGAATACAAAGTTAGACACGACTGGGTTGAGAAGGTGATCCACTGGGAATTATGCAAAAAATTAAATTTTGACCATACAACAAATTGGTATATGCATAAACCAGAATCTGTTCTTGAGAATGAAATGTATAAAATTCTATGGGACTTTGAGATAAAGACAGATCACCCTATCCCAGCCAGGAGACCAGACCTAGTGTTGATTAACTAAAAAAAGAGAACATGTCAACTGGTGGACTTTGCAGTTCCAGCAGATCACAGGGTGAAGCTGAAGGAAAATGAAAAGATGGATAAATACCTGGACCTTGCCAGAGAATTGAAAAAGCTGTGGAATATGAGAGTGAAAGTGATACCCATTGTAGTTGGTGCACTTGGAACAGTCCCAATAAACTTGGAAAAAAGTCTGGAGGATCTGGAAATCAGATGAAGAATTGAGAATATCCAGACTACTGCATTGCTGCAATTGGCTAGAGTACTCAGAAGAGTCCTGGAGACCTGAGGAGACTTGTTGTCACTCAGACTCCAGTGAAATACTATCAGCTAACACTGATGTGAAAAACTCAAAAGGAGTGAAAATGATAATGATAATAATTTTGTTGTCACTCAGACTCCAGGGAAATACCACCAGCTAACACTGGTGTGAAAAACTCATCATGATAATAATAATACTCATACTAATACTAATACAATACTAATAATAATATAATACTAATTCTAATACTACTACTAATAATAATAATACTATGATACTAATGATAGTATTAATACTAATATAATCCTAATACTAATAATTTTCAAACAGTTCTATTTACCCATAGATGGGACATACTAATACAATACTAATAATAATATAATACTAATTCTAATACTATGATAATAATAATATAATATTAATACTACTACTAATAATAATAATACTATCTATTAATAATGGAGATTTGCTTCCAGTTTTTGTCTGTAACAAAAATTACATCACTGCTTACGTCACATTACCCCAAATCGTCATAACATAGAATAAATACACTCAAAATTTGAACATGCAGCATTAGACAGTCCTCATTGTTTTTTTAAAACAATTTTTAATAAATACATGACTGGTATTATATATCTATATATAGTTTGTTTTATTTTAATATATATTTAAAGTTTACATTTCAAATTGTTTTTATTTTTTAATCTTTAATGAATTTGATGATTTTACTTACTTAGGGTATAAACTCGCTGACATTGAATTTTTTACTCCCACCCCTGAGGCAATATGTTTCAAAAATCTATTTTTTTATTTTTTTTATTTTGTACTAGTAATACTAATGATAGTATTAACACTAATATAATCTTAATACTAATAATTTTCAAACAGTTTTATTTTACCCATAGACTGAAAAAAGTTTTTCAACTGGAGTCTGTTCAATTAACAACAGTAATCCCTTTCGTTCAGCAAACTGCTCTCACAGTAACCGCATTCTTCTCACTTCGTTCTTCTTTACCCAAAACACAGTAGTTTTTCACCTCTCTCGTAGTCACTTGCTTCGTTCCTGTCTTTCAGTGTCAGTGACCATCCATTTTTATTATAGCTTGGCTACCCTTAATATAAATTCTGTCTCGTGCCATCCGGGTCTCTCGTGCACGGCACAAGCGTTTCTTTGCCGCTTATGTTGGGGGGATCGGCCATGCCCATTATAGATGGGACCCTAAGATTTGACCACTCCAGGTTAAAGTTGACCTGGGAATAGTGGCAATGAAAGGCTACTTCATATTCCCCAGACCTCCAGGACAGGAAGATTACCATGGGATACAGTGGTTATTTCCTAGTTGAGTAACATGATATTAAAGGGTGGCCCAGAAAAAACAGAACCCAAACTATTATTTTCCCATTAAACTAACCCTAAACCCTCCCATGATATTACAGGTGAAAAAACAGAACCCAAATTATTTATTTTCCCATTAAACTAACCCTAAACCACAACCCTAACCCTAATCCTAACCCTAAACCCTAACCTAACTCCTCCCTGTTGAGTAACATAATATTATAGGGTGACCCAGAAAAACCAGAACCCACAAATTTTGTAATAAAACTGTTAATTTTAATTTTTTTTTTAAAGTTTAAGTCCAACAAGGGTTAGGGTTAGGGGTAGGGTTTAGGGTTAGTTTAATGGGAAAATGAATAAATAATTTGGGTTCTTTTTTTTTCTGGGTCACTCATGTTACTCAACTAGGAAATAACTGATACAGTTTAGTATCATATTCTCAACAGAGGCAATACAACTGGCCTATTCCACACCCTACTGCAACTATTCTGTTCTGGTCAGTCAACACATAAACTATGAATAAATATCCACTGTATCCAATTTTATCTATTGTTAGTAACTAAGGTAACTAGTAAGGGTAATTAAGTCAATAATCCCTTCTGATCATGCAAACATTGTTCGGTAATAAAAGATCAATTACCACAAAATTGAAGCTTTAATTTTTGTATCATCATCATCATCCTCATCATATATATATATATATATATTATGATATATATGATATACATAAATATATATATATAAATCATATGGAGGCCATGGGCTAGTGGTTAGAGTCATGGAAAATGGACTATTCAAGTTCAATTCCTAGACAAAGCTGTTGACATTTCACATAGCACTAATAATACCCTTGGGAAAGGTATGAATCCATATATTCTCCCTCCAGCTATGGGTTAAATAGTAGGGCAGACTGGGCCCTTCAGCCTTGGGTTGGTAACCAGTCTAGAAGAGGGATAACTGAATTCAAAATTCCTGAGGTCGGTCGTTGATTGGGTTTGTGGCAACCCTTGATGCACCAATTCTTTCCTATCGACTATGCCAAAAAGTGTGGATGGTCCAACACAAGCCTTCACCACTATAAACAAATCACTGTGTGGATGTTCATTGTATGAACACTCATACATTGAAATTGACAGGAGGATCCATCATATAAATCATCCACAGACACTGTTTTTTGAAGTTTCACGTCTCATCAGTGTGGCTAGACACAACAACTAACTCCTGACTAGAAGTGAATTCCAACTGACTTTACGCCTGTCTGATGTGTTAACCTCTAGGCCATCACCAGCTACCGTTTAAGGAGCAGTGTTTTAACTGTTTTTAGAGAGAGATCAAATCTGTAAACAGATGGTCATTGCGTTATGCTGGCGGTGAAAGTTTATTGAAGTCGCTCCTAAAGAGCTCTACCATGGTAAAGTGGGGAGCTGATGGAGCGCCACATCTAACATCAGCTCCCCACTTTACTGCACAGATTCAAGCCATGCTACTCATACGCTGAGTTGACAAGTGCTGGTATTGAACCCAGAACCTTGTGGTTCCGAGTTGAATGCTTTACTGACTGAACTGAAGTCCCTAAAATTCATAGGTCAAAACCTGCCTAGCAACAAAAAGACAAATAGAAGTTTCTTCAAGACTTTCGAGTTTCCTTTAAATTTATTGCGTGATCCAGACACGGAATCGCAACCCTTGAAACTGACATTCTCGTAATCTTTTTTTCACCCCTGAGGCTATCGGATAATATTCAACTCTTCTTTACTTGTTACTTTTCCTCCTTCAACGTGTGTATTTATTAAATAACACCTCACTTCTATTTTTATTTATACTTATTGTCTTGAGTTCTCTTTGTATTATTTTTATTGTATTGTTTTATATTCTTTCATCATATTTTGTGTTATCTAAATATTACTCAAGGGATTTTTATGTTTGTATTGTAAAAATATTATCTTATTAACTAAATCAATTGGTCAACAACCAACTGGTTATATATCTGCTAATCTTTACTAAGTTTGGTTTGGTTTGTTTTTGTTTTATGGCATATCAACCTCAATGGGTCATTTAATGCCGACAAAGTTTTGAAATAAGTTCATTCTTAATGGATAATACAATTTTGTTTATAAACTCATTTTTTCTATTTAACCCATAGATGGGACCCTAACAGGTACTACCACTCCAGGTCAGGGTGGACCAGGGAGCAATGGTGATGAAGGAGTGCCCCACATTCCCCAAACCTCCAAAACTGGAACTTCACCATCAGATAGAGTTTAACATCATTCCCAGGACATGTAGACTCTCAGCCACCGCCTTCTAGCACCCATATGATAAAAAGGGCTGGGGCTTGCCATAAGGGCAATAGGGTTGGGGCAGTCATATAGGTGCTAGGGCTTGACGTGACTAGCCAATTGATCGGAGGTGGCCTCTCCGACTGCCCATCTAGCCCAAGAAAGGAATAAAGTGGAGTATTGTAAGTCTTGGATTGCTCAACCACCTGCGTTTTATCCTTAAGCATCACAGATCACCACCCACGACCAACAGGTGGCCCCATTGGGGGAGTCTTACCTCACTGCAGAGGTGCAGTTGGTGCATTCTAATGCCATTTGGTTAAGCTACTGCCCAATTCTTTTGCACAAGTGAGAAGGCAGAATGATATATATATATATATATATATATATGGAGATAGGATGGATGTAGTAGAATCTGACAGTATAAGGTAGGTAGAAGGATGGTGAACAAGAAATGAAATCTCAAAACAAATCAGAGAGTTGAAACATCCGAATTCTTCAATTTCTGATTTCATTTCTTGTTCACCATCCTTCTACCTACCTATATATATATATATTATGACATCAAACCATCAAAGTCTGGTGGTATTGTGAGATACTTCTGGGGTGCTCTGGGTTAGTGGTAATGATGCTTCAGCCCCAAAACCATGCCTGAACCCTGAGTCATCATCTGATGAAGGCTTTATTGGTTGCAATGCTACTGTATAAATAGCCATCATAGTATGAAGATTATATGTATAAATTGTTGGTACAAGAAAGATTATAACTAATGGTTAAGCTATTGTCTAATTCTTTTGCACAAGTGAGAAGGCAGAATGATATATATATATATATATATATATATGTGTGTGTGTGTGTGTATGTATATATTTACCTACCCCTCCGCATGAGCAGGATGGGACACAAGGTCAATTTCTTAAGCAACAGGTTCAACAGTTTGAATTCACAGTTTTCCTTCTCCTAGACCGGTTGCCTAAGCAAGGTTAAAGAGGCCAGTTTGCCCTACTATTTACCCATAGCTGGAGGAAGAGTAGGATTCATACCTTTCCCAAGGGTATTGCGCTAAGTGAAATGCAATTACCACGTCCAGGATTTGAACTCGAGGTGACGAGTCCATTTCCCATGGCTTTAACCATTACACCACACAGAATGTGATAATATATATATATATATATATATATATATATATTAAGTCATCTACAGACACCATGTTTCAAGGTTTTATGCCTCATCAGTGTGGCTAGACACACCAACTAACTCCGACTAGGAGCGAAACCTTACTGACTTTACATCTGCCCGATCCGTATATATACATATATATATATATATATATATATATATGGTTGGCAACCTTCCGTCTACGAGAGACAATGGAGTAGTGCCAAATTATTTGGGGTGGGGTAATTTTATATGGAGGATAAACTGTTGCTCATGCAGCAAATCCCCCCTCTCCACACTGCCACTGTGATCCAAAGGAAAGGTAAGGTACCAATGCGGTTTGGCAACGGTAGTGTAAAATGAATAGGCCTGTTAGAATTCTGCCTGCTTATGTAACATATGGGGCCGTATATATTAGTAGGCCATGGGCGAAGACATTTTCTTTTAATCATTCTTGATAGGTATTCATTTTTTTTTAACTCGATTTTTTTCTTTAAACAAATTTTTTTAAACTCATGGTTTTTTTTCTATTTAACCAATAGATGGGACCCTAACAGGTACTACCACTCTGGGTCAGGGTGGACCTGGGAGTAATGGTGATGAAGGGCTACTCCACATTGTGCATTGATTGGTAGTACCTGTTAGGGTACTTTATGGGTTAAATAGAATAAAGAGTTTTAAAAAATGTGTTTAAAAATTTGAGTTTAGAAAAAAATTTTGAATACCATCATGAATGAAAAACAAAATGTCTTCAGCATAAAATAACCCAAGAGGGGTTGACATTGTTACATGATTTATGAGCAGTCATATTTTCTATACTCATTTGGGATTATGAGTGACGTGGCAATTATCTCAACTGACCGTCCGGTACAGACACATGAGAATAAGTTTCAGTTTAGTTGGTCAGATGCTGACTAGGGTCAGATGCACTATAGGACAGAGGATATCTCTTAGAGTTCGCAACTCACCCGCAGCAGAATCATGGGCAGGGTTGAAAATAAAAGCTTGATCAAGAAACAACCAAGTCTTGTTGTGTTAATTAAATGAAAACTAACAATGACCAGCCGACCTCTGTAAGAAGAATGTAAAAAAGAAAATCAGGTTAAATCGAGCTTAATGGACTTAAATTCTACCATCATATGTCACCCTGTTGAAAAAAACATTCCATAGTTTGCTAGTTTAATTGGAAAATAATGGATAGTTAATGGGTAGTTAAAACTTGTAATTCACATATTAGAATGTAAGCAACTACGTAGTTTAATAACTCCATAGTTTGCTATTTTAATGGGAAAATAATGGATAGTTAATGGGTAGTTACAACTTGTAGTTCACATATTAGAATGTAAGCAACTACGTAGTTTAATAACTCCATAGTTTGCTATTTTAATGGAAAATAATGGATAGTTAATGGGTAGTTACAACATGTAGTTCACATATTAGAATGTAAGCAACTACATAGTCTAACAACTTAGTTAGCTATTTTAATGGGAAAATAATGGATAGTTAATGGTAGTTAAACTTGTAGTTCAATAGAATTAAGCAACTACATAGTCTAACAACTCCATAGTTAGCTATTTTAATGGGAAAATAATGGATAGTTAATGGGTAGTTACAACATGTAGTTCACATATTAGAATGTAAGCAACTACATAGTCTAACAACTCCATAGTTAGCTATTTTAATGGGAAAATAATGGATAGTTAATGGGTAGTTAAAACATGTAGTTCACATAATAGAATGTAAGCAACTACATAGTCTAACAACTCCATAGTTAGCTATTTTAATGGGAAATAATGGATAGTTAATGGGTAGTTACAACTTGTAGTTCACATATTAGAATGTAAGCAACTACATAGTTTAATAACTCCATAGTTTGCTATTTTAATGGGAAAATAATGGATAGTTAATGGGTAGTTACAACATGTAGTTCACATATTAGAATGTAAGCAACTACGTAGTTTAATAACTCCATAGTTTGCTATTTTAATGGGAAAATAATGGATAGTTAATGGGTAGTTACAACATGTAGTTCACATATTAGAATGTAAGCAACTCCGTATTTTGCTATTTTAATGGGAAAATAATGGATAGTTAATGGGTAGTTACATCTTGTAATTCATATAATAGCAACTACATAGTTTAACAATTCTGTAGTTAGCTAGTTTAATGGGAAAATAATGGATAGTTAATAGGTAGTTACAACTTGTAGTTCACATATTTGAATGTAAACAACTCGGTAGATCACATATTGGATTAGAAACCATTCGGTAGATCACATATTGGAAGAGCACCAAAAATCTTTACTATCAAGTGACAGGACTTTCTATCAAAGCTAATTCATTTTTTGACCAACAAAAACATACCTGAAAACCAGAAATAAGTTTTGCTTTTTATTTAGTTGTATATTTTGGCTTGTTGTACATTTATGTTGAAACTCATGAGTAGTATTTCGGCTCTTCTGTTGGCAACTACCAGTTGGCTACCACCCAGGAGAGATGATTCCCACCCTACCAATCATCACTAAGAACCCTTGTGAAAATATTGGAAAAAAAAGTATATAGACATATATAAACAAATTGGAACATCACCATGACAGGGATCACCAAACTCGGTTTCACTTGTTTGAAATTGGAGCAATGATCTAAACTTTTGTGTTCAAAATATTTATTAAAATAGAACGACTTTCAAAATATATTTCAAAGGAGAAAAATGTAAACTATAAAGAAAGACACTGTACAAATGCATTAGAAATGATTTTTGCTATAAAAATGCATTGGAAATGATTTTTACTATAAAAATGCATTGGAAATGATTTTTACTATAAAAATGCATTGGAAATGATTTTTTACTATAAAAATGCATTGAAAATGATTTTTACTATGAAAATGCATTGGAAATGATTTTTCTATAAAAATATATTAGCCAATGATTTTTTACTATGAAAATGCATTGGAAATGATTTTTACTATAAAAATGCATTGGAAATGAATTTTACTATAAAAATGCATTGGAAATGATTTTTACTATAAAAAGTACATTGAAAACCAGAGAGTGAAAATAAAAGAAAGAGGAATATTGGTGTTCTAGTAAAAGTCTCCAAAGACCTGGAAAAGAGACTGGGGAAATTGGAGAGAAAGAATTGAGACTGTCCAGATCACAGCATTGTTAAGATTAGCTAGAATCCTTAAAATGTTCTGGCTACTCAAGGAGACTTGCTGTCACTCGGACTTTAGTAAAAACCCATCAAACTAGAGAGAAAAACCTGCAAATAATAATAATAAAAATAATAATAATAATAAACAATTATATGGACGCTTCAAACGACAAATAGAAGAGGTTGCACATGAAAAGACTTGGACATGGTTAAGAAAGGGAAACCTTAAAAGAGAAACAGAATCACTTATAATTGCTGCACAAAATAATGCCATAAGGACAAACTACATCAAAGCGAAAATTGATAAGACCCAACAAAATAGTAAATGTAGACTTTGCGGTAATAGAGATGAGACTGTAAACCATATACTCTGCAAATGTAGCAAACTAGCACAACGAGAATACAAAACTAGACACGACTGGGTTGGGAAGGTGATCCACTGGGAATTATGCAAAAAAATTTAATTTGACCATACAACAAAATGGTATATGCATAAACCAGAATCTGTTCTTGAGAACGAAACGCATAAAATTCTCTGGGACTTTGAAATAAAGACGGATCATCTTATCCCAGCAAGAAGACCAGACCTAGTGTTGATTAACAAAAAAGAAAGAACTTGCCAACTGGTGGATTTTGCAGTGCCAGCAGATCACAGGGTGAAGCTAAAGGAAAATGAAAAAATGGACAAATACCTGGACCTTGCCAGAGAACTGAAAAAGTTATGGAATATGAAGGTCAAAGTGATACCAATTGTAGTTGGTGCACTTGGAACAGTCCCAAAAGGATTGGAAAAGGGTTTGGAAAGTTTGGAAGGATTGAAACCATTCAAAACACTGCACTGCTGCAATCTGCTAGAATACTCAGAAGAGTCCTGGAAACCTGAGGAGACTTGCTGTCACTCAGACTCTAGTGAAAGACCATCAGCTAACACTGATGCGAAAACTCAAAAGGAGTAAATTATAAAAAGACAGATAACCCTATCCCCGCCAGGAGACCAGACCTAGTGTTGATTAACAAAAAAAAGAGAACATGTCAACTAGTGGACTTTGCAGTTCCAGCAGATCACACAGTGAAGCTGAAGGAAAATTAAAAGATGGATAAATACCTGGACATTGCCAGAGAATTGAAAAACCTGTGGAATATGAGGGTGAAAGTGATACCAATTGTAGTTGGTGCACTTGGAACAGTCCCAAACAATTTGGAAAAAAGACTGGAAATCAGAGGAAGAATTGAGACCAACTTGACTACTGCACTGCTGCAATCGGCTAGAATACTCAGAAGAGTCCTGGAGACCTGAGGAGACTTGTTGTCACTTAGCCTCCAGTGAAATACCATCAGCTAATGCTGATGTGAAAAACTCAAAAGGAGTGAAAATAATAATAATAATAATGAGATGCGTGAAATTCTTCTGGGATTTTGAGATACGCATGGATCACCTAAATGGATTTTCCCATTTTGGTCGACCACAAAGGGAAAATAAAAGAAAACGAAAAGACAGACAAACACTTGAACCTTGCCAGAGAATAGAAAAACTGTGGAACCAAGAGGATGATACTCTCTCTCTCTCTCTCTCTCTCTCTCTCTCTCTCTCTCTCTCTCTCTCTCTCTACTTCTTTTTAATCCTTTCTTCCTTCCTTGAAGACTCTAATGTATAGCATATATGATATATAGTATTATAGCTTACCCCTCGGTCACTCACTCTCTCTCTCACACACACACACACTCTCTTTCTCTCTCTCTCTCTTTTTCTCTCATTCTCTCTCTCTCTTTCTCTCTCTCTCTCTCTCTCTCTCTCTCTTTCTCTCTCTCCTACCTGACTGTTTCTCTCCTTCTTCCTTCCATTTGATTGAAGAATCTGATGTATAGCATTATCACTTGCCTCTCATACTCTCTCTCTCCCTCTCTCTCTTCACTCTCTCTCTCTTTCTCTCTTATTCTCTCTCTTTCTCTCTCTCCCCCCTGTCTTCCCTACCTTTCCTTTTCCCTCCTTTCTTTCCTTCAATTCCATTAAACAATCAGATGTATAGCATTAGCACTTGCCTCTCACTATCACCCATCCTCCTCTCTTTCGCTTTCCTACCTTTCTTTTTCTCTCCTTCATTCCATTCCAATGAATCACAATGTCGGTTAAAAATGTTGAATATTCCAGTCGACTATTGAATCTGGACATTCAACATAAAACTCAAATCTCCATGGGCTGATTTTTAAATATTCATAAGACTGCTGATAATATATGTGGACATAGCTGAGAGTAGGTCACATGATAACTGAATTGATTAAAGATCCAAACACGATCCAACAATTCTTTCCTTGTTTTGGAGTCTGACTGCTGGACATAAATACAAGGAGAAATGGAAGCGCGTGGTGTAATGGTTAAAGTCATGGGAAATGGCTCGTCACCCCAAGTTCAAATCCTGGATGTGGTAATTGCATTTCACTTAGCGCTAATACCCTTGGGAAAGGTATGAATCCTACTCTCCCTCCAGCTATGGATAAATAGTAGGGCAGACTGGGCTCTTTAGCCTTGGTTGGGCAACCGGTCTAGGAGAAGGAAAACTCTGAATTCAAACCTGTTGAACTCCGCTTAAGAAATTGACCTCATATCACACCCTGCTCGTACAGAGGGTTGGTAAATATATATATATATATAAATACAAGGAGAATCAAATCAAAAATGGAGTGATTACAGTGATGTCAGTTGAGACAGGCAGACGGGGGGGGGGGCTTGCCCCAAGGTCAACATTATTCCCTACCATGTAAAATCCCCTAATGAGGGCCACCTCTTAGCCATAGGTGGCCACCCATGATGCTTAAGGATGGAACACAGTTGGCTGAGCAGTCCGTGACATGCAACTCTCCTCTTTGACCTTTACTTAGGCCAGACATGCAGCTGGAGAGTTCCCCTCAGATCAATCGGCTGATCACATCAATCCCTAGCACCTATATGATTGTCCCGAGGTGCATGGTCTAATGGTTAGAGTTATAGGAAATGGATTCGTCGACCCGAGTTCAATTCCTAGACGAAGCTGTTTGCATTTCACATGGCCCTAATACCCTTGGAAAAAGGTATGAATCTAATTCTCCCTCCAGCTATGGATGAATAACAGGGCAGACTGGGCTCTTTAACTATGGCTAGGTAACCAGTCTAGGAGAAGGAAAACTCTGAATTCAAACCTGTTAAACTCCACTTAAGAAATTGACCTTGTGTCGCATCCTGCTCGTGCGGAGGGATTGGTAAATATATATATGATTGTCCCGACCCTATTGTCCTAATGGCAACCCCCCAATCCTTTGTATTATATACGTGCTAGAAGGCAGTGGCTGAAGGTCTTAGTGTTTTGGGTATGATATTAAACTTCATTTAGTGGTGAAGTTCCAGCTCTGGGAATGTAAAGTACCCTTTTATCACTATTACTCCCAGGTCCACCCTGACACAGAGTGGTAGTGCCTGTTAGGGTCCCATCTATGGGTTAAATAAATTTAAAAAATGAGTGTAAAAAGATACACTGGAGAAATGTATTAATGGAAGTTTGTGCTGACACTTTTTAAAAGAAAATACTGTAATTGATGCGTCCGGTGTGACTGTAGATATTAATGAAACACTTTTGTGAGGTGAAAGTATAATAGAAGTAGATTGACCAAACAACAGTGGGTTTTCAGACAGATAGCATATCATTATTATTACAAGTAAATGTAAATATTTTAACCCTCCTCCTCTTTAACATATTTTAAGTGGGGGAGCTAAATATCTACATTTACTTGTTGATAAAAATATGGCTTACTTTTAACGCCTTCAAACCGCTAAAAAAATAATAATTTGTCAATAAAAACGCCTTCAATCCAATAAAAAAAATCTAAATATGTAAATGTCAGGTCATTTTTAATTAAAAAAAAAATCTTTTATTTTATGGTATCGCAATTGTACAATAGACACAGCATCAGCTAGTGACTTCATTAGTGAGACAAGACAAAATAAAAAGCTGTATATTCACCAGATACTAGATTCATAAGTTTATGAATTCTTGTGGTGAGAGAATAACAAAGAAAGTAACACTTTCAATCAGTTAAGTTTTTGGCTTAATTGCAAATTACGACTAGTGAGTTGGATAAGGTATGAATCTAAGATTCTAATCAATTAGAATGGAATTTTTTTCAAACATAATTCAATCCTAAATCTAAGGAATAATTTAGTATAACTTTCATGTAATTAAACTAAACAGCAAAAAAGCCTTTAAAAGTTGATTCGCTCAACTTTAGTATAATCTTTCTCTTGGTCTAGCATCCAAAAACATGGGCTAGACACTTGGTGTCTCTGTCCATTAAGTGGGTGGTTTTTCCCCCCTCCCAACTATCAGTAAGTGACTCACTTATTCTTCATGAACCCTTTATCACTTCTTTAGGACTTTAGTCCTATCTGTTTCCATTTCTATGTTGTATTTTATGTATGTATGTCATTGTATTTGTTCATTCGTCCATGTGCTCAGACAATAAAGTCTGTATTTGTTATTATATGTAACTCTTTGTTCAGATTAATATATATATATATATGCTCCTACATTAGAAGATTATTCTGAGCCTTCTAACATATTATAAGAACCACCCATCCTATTCTGATAGTCTTATTTTTTAAGGTATAACAATTTACTGAACACCCTTTCAAAGGGACACAACCAATAATAAATAAAAATTGAAATTTCAATTGTGCCACATAATTATATTCCCAACATTAATAATCATCTTTCTATGATGTGTTATTTTGGTGCTATTTGCAGAATTGCATCCTAGCCTCTTGCCTTAAAAAACGCTAGTTGGTGATAGCTGAAAAAACAACCTACTCTACGAATAAAGTGTCGCTGAAAAACAACAACCAGTGCTTAAGGCGTTTTTCCCGAAAAGTTAATGCAATATTTTAGCCCCTCCAGTCTTTTTTCGACAAGTAAATGTAAATATTCTAACCTTCCTCCTCTTTAAAATATTTTAAGCGGGGGAGCTAAATAATTACATTTACTTGTCAATAAAAATATGGCTTACTTTTAACACCTTCAAACCACTAAAAAAAAAATAATTTGTCAATAAAAACGCCTTCTATCCAATAAAAAAAATCTGAATATGTAAATGTCAGGTCATTTTTAATTAAAAAAAAAAAATCTTTTATTTTATGGTATCACAATTGTACAATAGACACAGCGTCAGCTAATGACTTCATTAGTAGAGCGGGTTGCTTTTTCAGCTATCACCGCCTAGCGTTTTTTAAGGCAGGAGGCCAGGATGCAATTCTGCGAATAGCACCATTATTGGACCATATGACCACAATCTCGACTCGTGGGGACACTTTTCTCATTTACACCGTAGTTGTTTGTTAGGGGTTAGGGTTAGGGGTTAGGGTTAGGGTTAGAGGTTAGGGTTAGTTTTATAATTTAAAAAAACTCTAAAAATCGTCTGTAAACAATTAACCGGATTTTGATGGCGAAAATGGAAAAAATGTCTCCATGAATCGAAATCGCAAAAGGGGTGCCTTAAGATCATATGATCCCCGTTATTTTTACTCTTTTAGGGTAATATACAAATATCACTCAATGGTCTTATTTTTTAAGATATAAGAATTTAAAGTACTCTTCGCGGAGAACCGTCTCGGCCATCTGTCTCAAAAACTGCTAGCTATGATTGAAGTCTATAGCTGAAGCAGTGTCACTTGAAAAAGACTAGGGTTAGGTTTAGGGTTAGGGTTGGGGTTGGGGTTGGGGTTGGTGTTTAGGGTTAGTTTAATGGGAAATAAATAAATAATTTGGGCTCTGTTTTTTCTGTCAATTAACTAAGCTGATCATTGTACAGTTATTTCCTATAAGTCTAACATGATCATGATACAGGGTTTAGGGTTAGGGTTAGGGTTGGGGGGTTGGGGTGGGTTTTCGGGAAAAACACCCTAAGTTGGTTGGTTGTTTTTTTGGGGTTTTTTTTGCAAGTCACACCGCTTTGGCTACGGACTTCAATCATAGCTGGGGGGGGGGTTCAGCAGCCACCAGATAGCGATTTTTGAGGCAGGAGGCCGAGACAGTTCTCCGCGAGGAGTACCAAATTTACTGAACACCCCTTCAAAGGGACATAACCTATAATAAATAAAAAGTGAGAGGGTCGAGTGCCACAAAATTCTATTCCCAACATCTCTCTATAATGTGTTATTTTTACTTCTGTTAGAGTAATATACAAATACGTAAAAACTGGATCTATGTATATATAGATAATCAATAACTCAAACAATGATAAACTTCCTCAAAACTGTTCATTAATAATTCAACACTCGGGTTTTGGTGATGATAGTATACAGACACGTTTTGCAAGGGTTGAATCAAGATGGAGGCAAATACTGAACAACTTTATATGAGGCAAAAGAATGCAATGGCCATGCTTATGTATTGATTAGAATGATTGGCAACTGAACAGAAAATAGTCACAACATGCAACTTCTGGTTAAATTGAATTTAACAGACCTAAATTCCACCATCGTATGTCACCCTGCCAGAAGAAAAAATATACCAAAAATTAGGGAATTAACCGAATTTAATGAAATTTTCAGTGTTGATATATCAGTGAATAAAAGATATAATGTACCAGTTATTTTATTTAAAAACTTTAATTTAGTATTTTTGCTATGAAAAATTGATATATAAAATTCATTTAAAATAAAAATATTCGGATTTTAAGTTTAAAATGTTATATTTTTAGATCTAGAAATAAATATCTATTCAATGCAAACCTTATTTTAGATACATCTCCCATGAGCCTTCAGACAGGAAGAACCCTCTAGGCATATGCATGAAAGAGGATTCACTTCCTACCACCAAGAAAATCGCTTGGCCATTCAAATTCAATAATTAACTGGGATCAGAAGAAATTTCAGGACAGTTAACTTTGAACCACGTATCTTTGAGAATCTGTGTTAAGTCTAAGTATCGAAAAGATTCATCACTGCTTAACTTCAGAATAATGGGAACTGGTGTTTTCAGTAAGTCAAAAACTACTTTGAGAGCTCCTCCTCCCACTCCTCCTTCTCCTCTTCTATTCTCCCATGAGGATGAGTGAGAGAGCATCATGGGAATCCATGCTGTCAGCATGAAGATGATGATGATGATGATTAATTTTTTTAGTACTATTTTTTAAAGTACTATTTATCAGGCTCAATCAATTGACCTTATAACTGATTTTTCATTAAAAAGTCCCACTCTACTTTCTGATAGGGACGAGTGGTGTGTGTGTGAGAGATAGATAGATAGAGAGAGAGAGAGAGAGAGAGAGAGAGAGAGAGTCATGGTAATCTGTGCCGTCAGTGTGACATGATGATGAAGATGATGATGACGATAATTACCTTTGAAATGCCCCACCCCCAATAGATGCCCTTTTAAAAGTACATTGGGTTATTTCCTATAAGTCTAACATAAACAAAGGGGAACCACTCTTGACTGATAAATTATTTATTTATTTATGAAAAAATTTATTTATTTAGGAAAAAAGAAGACGTCGTTAGGATTAGGGTTTAGGGTTAGGGTTAGGGTTTAAGGTTAGTTTAATTTAAATGAATAATCTATCAGTCAAGAGTGGTTCCCCTTTGATCATGTTAGACTTATAGGAAATAAATGTACAATGTATCAGGCTTAGTTAATTGACCTTATTACTGACATTTCACTAGAAAGCCCTGCTCTAATTTCTGATAGGGACGAGTGGTGAGAAAAAGAGAGAATCATGGGAATCCACGCTGTCAGCAAAACATGATGATGATGATGAAGATGAAGATGATGATGATAATGTTGATTACCTTCAGAATGACCCCCCTACCCCAATAGATGCCGATTGAAAATACTATTTATTAGGTTTATTTAATCGACCTTATTACCGACTTTTCATTAAAAAGTTGCACTCTACTTTCTAATAGGGACGAGTGGTGAGAGAGGAGAGAGAGAGAGAATCATGGGAATCCGGCTGAGTGTTGAAATAGGTCGGAAAAGTAAAACGGAAAAGTTTGGTGTGGGCATAGAATTTAAGGAATTTAGAAATTACTAAGGATACGAATTATGTTATTTTTGTGTTAAAACATGCAGTTTTATTGAATTTATCAACTGCATATTTTAACCAAAAATTTATCAACTGCATGTTTTAATCAAAAATTTATCAACTGCATGTTTTAACACAAAAATTTATCAACTGCATGTTTAAACACAAAAATTTATCAACTGCATATTTTAACTCAGAATTTATCAACTGCATATTTTAACACAAAAATTTATCAACTGCATATTTTAACCAACTGCATGTTTTAAGCAAAAATTTATCAACTGCATATTTTAACACAGAATTTATCAACTGCATGTTTTAACAAAGATTTATCAACTGTTTTAACACAAAATTTATCAACTGCATATTTTAACACAAAAATTTATCAACTGCATATTTAACACAAAATTTATCAACTGCATTTTTAACCAAAATTTATCAACTGCATGTTTTAACACAAAATTTATCAACTGCATATTTTAACCAAAATTTATCAACTGCAACTGCATATTTTAACCAAAATTTATCAACTGCATATTTTAACACAAAATTATCAACTGCATGTTTTAACACAAAAATTATCAACTGCATGTTTTAACAAAAAATTTATCAACTGCATATTTTAACACAAAATTTATCAACTGCATATTTTAACCAAAAATTATCAACTGCATGTTTTAACACAAAAATTTATCAACTGCATATTTTAACACAAAAATTTATCAACTGCATGTTTTAACCCAAAAATAGTATAATTCGTATCCTTAGTAATTTCTAAATTCCTTAAATTCTATGCCCACACCAAACTTTTCCGACCTATTTCAACACTCAGCCGGGAATCCATGCAGTCAGCAAATCTGATGATGAAGATGATTCCTTTCTGCGCCCCCACCCCCTATTAGATGCTATTTTTTGCAAGTACTATGTATTGGGCTTATTTAATTAACCTTATTACCAACTTCTCATTAAAAAGCCCCACTCTAACTTTCCGATAGGGACGAGTGGTGAGAAGAGAGAGAGAGTCAGCGCAACATGATGATGATGATGATGATGATGATTACCTTCGGAATGCACCCACCACCTCCTAATAGATGTCTTTTTGAAAGTACTGCGTATCAGGCTTACTTAATTGACCTTATAACCAACTTTTCATTGAAAAAAAAAGCCACCCTCCCCTTCCCTCCTTTTCCTCCAATCATAATTAAATAACATCTATTAAAACAGACAGGTTCCAATTGTTACAACTAATTGAAAAGAATCAATAGTGAACACTTATTAGATTTCGAGATGAATGAATGAATGAAATCCACTTACAAATAAAAAAAAAGATATCATTCAAGGGAGATAACTCAGTGCTATCTATTCCATTCATTCATGGAAATGAATCTATTAACAAGGCAGAAATTAATAATACCTAATACAAAAAAAGTGATAAAAATAACTTGTCTGCTTTTATCATTGTGAATGCTTACCTAGCGTCATCCGTGTGTGTGTGTGGGGGGGGGGGTGAAGGTCTGAGGGGCATTGTCTGGAAAAAGGGCATTTTGTTCTATGAAGCAACACTTCCCCCTCACCACGAGGAGCATAGCCAGGTTTAGCTCAGTCGGTAGACCGTCTGACAAGAAACCACAAGGTTCTGGGTTCGATATCGGCCCTCACTAACTCAGCGTATGAGTTGCACAGGGATCTGTGCGGTAAAGTGAGGAGCTGTTGGTAGGTGTGGCGTACCACCTCAGATGCCAAAACAATCTCTTTGGTCTCCTGCTAGTGAAAAGGAGATAGACTCCCTCGCTATCTGGCTGATACTGACTTTAGGCTACTCCACCGACAAAAAAACACCAGGTTCTGGGTTCGATATCGGCTCTTGCCAACTCAGCATATGAGTAGCACCAGGATTTGCGCATTAAGTGAGGAGCTGATGGTAGGTACAGTGCTCCACCTCAGTCGCCAAAATAATCTCGTTGGTCTCGCACTGGTAAAAAGAGGATAGACTCCCTCACTGTCTGGCTGATACTGACTTTAGGCCACTCCACCAACTTTGGTTTGATTACTTATATATATATTTACCAACCCCTCAGCACGAGCTGGATGTGACACAAGGTCAGTTTCTTTAGTAGAGTTTGAATTGAGAGTTTTCCTTCTCCTTGACAAGTTGCCTAAGCAAGGTTAAAGATCCCAGACTAACCAACTATTTACCTGTAGCTGAAGGGAAAGTAGTTGGATTCATGCCTTTTCCAAGGATATTTATGCTATGTGAAATACAAACAGCCACACCCAGGATTTGAACTCGTCTTGTCGTGTTCATTTCCTACAACAGTAACCATTACACAAAGTGCCTCCTATTTGAGGATTTCGTGATTTTAAGTGGAATAATATTATTCATGTGCGGGACATGCCAACATAATAGTGGGACTGGGGTGTGTTTGATATCAAAACTATACTTCTCTCAAGCTTTTACACAAGAAAGAAATTAAATATTATTATTAATATATTATTATATTTACATATAACTATATCTTCAGCACACAGAGACATACACATACACTCCCCATATATATATATATATATATATATATATATATATGTGTGTGTGTGTGTGTGTGTGTGTGTGTGTGTGTGTGTCTGTGTGGAGAAAGGTAGACAAACACAAGATGTTGTACAAGATGGATGTTTATTGTAGGTAGTGATGTCAATATATATATATATGAGGCCTGATAGGCCGAAATGTACATACAGAGATTGATTTTTCTCGATTTGTTTAGCCTTACATTTAAATAGGTAATCCCGCCTAATTAATTAATTATTAATTAATTAACTTTAAAAAAAAATTCGACTTCAATTAAGCACATATTCTCCCAATATATATATATATATATATATATATATATTTGGGAGAATATGTGCTTAATTGAAGTCGAACCTAATTTTCATAATTAATTAATTGATAATTAATGAATTAGGCGGGCATTCCTGTTCAAATGTAAGGCTAAACAAATCGAGAAAAAGTCAATCCCTGTATGTACATTTCAGTCCATTAGGCCTCATCAGCAGAGCTATAGACAGGAAGACTGCTTTGTGTGGGATTCGAACCCTGTCTATAGCTCTGTCTAGTCTTCCTGTCTATAGCTCTGCTGATGAGGCCTAATGGGCTGAAATGTGCATACAGGGATTGACTTTTTCTCGGTTTGTTTAGCCTTACATTTGAACAGGTATGCCCGCCTAATTCATTAATTATCAATTAATTAATTATCAAAATTAGGTACGACTTCAATTAAGCACATATTCTCCCAAAAATTGTCGGCTAAAAACGATATCAAACATATTGTTTGTTTGTTTACTTTTCATATTTATATATATATATATATATATATATAAGGTGTGCCAAAAAGTATTGAGATTTTTTTACTTTTTGACACACCTTGTATTCTGAAAAAAAATAATGTTCCATTCATTAATTTTTTTTCAGAATAAAAGGTATGGCAAAAAAGTACCAAGTTTAAAACTGTATTTACCAAATTAGAAATGAAGAAGGAACGGAACTTTTTTTTTTTCAGAATACAAGGTGTGTCCAAAAAGTACAAAAAATCTCAATACTTTTTTTACACACTTTGTATATATTATATATATATATATATATATATATATATATATGGTAATTGTCCAGAATATTCCTCCGAGAAAATGTCTGCAGTCAAGTAATTGATTAATTTTAACTGCATGTCAAACCGTCTCAGGTTATTTTATGCCAGGAAGTTAGGGAATTGCATTCATTGTACATATTTACATTTTTTGTGTAGTTGTTTTTTTAAGATTTTTCCTTTTTCTTTTTAAAAAAAAAAAAGAATTTAATTAAAAAAACAACGTTCACTTTGTATCATCTGGCGGTCACGTGACCCTAAGGAACCGCTTATATAGCTTATACCTTAGGCTTGGCACACTACACGGTTAAACCATCATAAACGACTTTCCTTTCAAATACGTTACAGACCAAGGGAGATAACTCCTATCCTACAATTTCAAGATAAATTTCAAATTATTACCCGTTCCATAATAATTGTTACATTTGTTGTATGACAATTTATATGAAAATGTAACAACTATTATGGGACAGAAGTAGCACTATAGAAAACACACGTACTATAATTATGATAATTAATGTATAAAAAGCATAAAAGCAAAGTTACACACTCAATATTTTTCTCTCCCTTTAAGTAAAGTCCATGAATAATTATAAAAGCAGATACCAGTGTAAATATAAAAGAAACATAATTTGACAATATATATATATATATATGTGTGTGTGTGTGTGTGTGTGTGTGAGGAAAAGTAAGGGAAAGTGAATAACGAACACAAACAATTACATTCAATTAATATTTTGCCCCTGTAGGTTTTAGAAACTTCAACAGAATGAACTTTATCATTCTAAAACAGAGTGTATATAGATGAGAAAAAGAAATGTAAAAATGTAAATCCTGATTATCTGGTGTTGTTTATCAGACAAATTCTTATTTCTTATTCGTGTTGTGACCTCGGCTAAATAATGGACCATTCTATTTTTGTCATAAAGAAAGGGAAGAAAAGGGACATGCTGCACAGAAAAAATATTATAAGAAAGAAAGAAAGAAAGAAGGGAAAAGATAGAGAGGAAGGGGGTGCGCATATGGAAGTGATAACACTAATCTGTTTCATAATGAAAAGATGAAAAGAAGGAAGGAAAGAAAGAAAGAAAGAGTGAGAGAGAGTTAAATCAAGATTATCATACTTTTATATAACATTCATATAACATTTATATAACATTTTATATATCATATCCAAATTATTCATATCAACCTCATCTCATAAATACATACAAGTATAAGTAAATATCAATTTGTTTGAATTTTTGGGATGAGGCTTGATAATTTGTAATTTTTGGATATTTGATAACAAAGATGAGGACAACAGTCCCAAAAAATCTAAATGATAAGGATTGTCAAGCTTCATCTCAAAAAGTCAGACAAATATTATCCAATCTGAACAGACTCAATATAATAGCTCATATGACTTTCGGAAACATTTTTTCATGCTCAGCATGGAATAAGCTGCCTGCGTCCATTGTGGGCTGCCGAAACACTGCATCTTTCAAAGGCTCCATGCTTCCTGTAGTCCGCCAACACTATACCTGATACTCCCATCCACACACATATACACGCACGTGCATACATACATGTATATTGTTACTGAACGCTATTCTTGTTCCTGACACTAATACATTATTCTATGTACTAGACATGAGACTTTGATGAGTTGTGGTGCAACTGAGCACTGTACACAATAAATTTCATTATTATTATTATTTATATTTTGCAATAGCTCTTGAGTAAACATCTCAAACGTTGTAATAATTAGATTATTACACTGTGGTATATCCACAGGTCCTGCTTGTACAATCTTATTTTTATAACAAGGTCGCGCTTAAATTTCAAGGGAGAAAACTCTGTCCAAACTTTAAAAAATGGATGTTCTACTATAAGCTTAAACAATTCTTGCATTCAATATTTTCCAGAATATTCTTATTGAAATTTGATGTAAAAGTAAATTAAAGTAGGTGGAGTGGCCTATTGTCGGTATCAGCTGGACTATGAAGGAGTCTATCCCCTTTTCGCTAGAGCAAGACCAGAGAGACTGTTTTTGTGTCTGAGATGGAGCACTAGGCTTACAATCAGCTCCCCACTGTATCACACTGATCCAACCTGTGCTATTCATGTGCTGAGTAGGCGAGAGTCAGTATCAAACCTGGAACTTTTTGGTTCCAATGATTTATGTATATAATGGGTATATATATATATATATATATATATATATATAATGAAATTTATTGTGTACAGTGCTCAGGTGCACCACAACTCATCAAAGTCTCATGTCAAGTACACAGAATAATGTATTAGTGTCAGGAAAATGAACAGTTTACAGTAGCAGTATGCATGTATGTGTGCGTGTGTGTGCATATGTGTGTAGAGAGGGGCATCAGGTATAGTGTTGGCGGGTTACAGGAAGCATGGAGTCTTTCAAGTACTATACTTACAAGTTGGTATTTATCCAACCCATTCTAAATTTAATGCAGTTGATTTCATCATTATTATTATTTTCACTCTATACAGGGTTTTTTTTTTTTTTTGAAGACTGAGTGACAGCAAGTCTCCTCAGGTCTCCAATACTCTAAGATTCTTCCTCTGATCTCCAGTTAATCCAGTCTCTTTTCCATGCTTTGGGGTGGGGGGCATTCCAAGTTTGGAAACAACTTTTATAATTAACCAATCTTACTTAACAGTTTATGACTTAATTATTTTCACTCTATGTGCATTTTTAATACTGATGGTTTTTCAATGAAATCTGAGTAACAGCATGTCTCATCAGGTCTCCAGGGCTCTTCTAAGTATTCTAGCTGATCTTAACAATGTTGTGATCTGGATGGTCTCTATTCTTCCTCTGATCTTCAGTTCCTCCAGTCTCTTTTCAAGGCCTTTGGGGACCATTCCAAGTTTGGAATCAACTTGTATAATTAAACCATCTTACTTAAGAGTTTATGACAATTATTTTCACTTGATGTGTGTTTTAATACTGGTGGTATTTCACTGAGTGACAGCAAGTCTCATCAGGTCTTTTATCTATTCTAGCTGATCTTAACAATGGTCTCAATTCTACCTCTGATCTTCATATCAAAGTATATATATTTTTCTTACAATCAATAGGATCTTTTTTTAGAGGGAAAAGAATCTTGTAAATCTGGGTTCAAAATTCAATTCTATTCTTAATCTTTCCAAAAACCTAACATGATATCAGCAACATCAATTTTTGTTAATTAATGAAATAATCAGCAATTATAATGACCTTTAACCTTTGCATAAAATTAAATAAAGTTTCTTTTCTTTTTCAATAAAAGTTTCTATTATCTTATTCATATTTTTGTTTTATATTTGAAATAATTTTAAACAGAATATTCTGTGCATGTAAGTAAAATTTGATCAAAAAACATGTTGACAGCAATATGCATCAAACTGGATATGATCGATGTTAGAAAGTCTTCAGCCTGTATGACATGCATGCGGAATCACAATTCCCATGGGATTACATAACATCAAGAAACGGTTTCTGAGAAGGCCATTTTAAAAATAAATCCTTATGAATTTATAAATAAATCCTTATAGGAATGGAGCTCTGGAATTCTAAATGATTTTACTATAAAAATGCTTTGCAAATGATTTTACTATACAAATGCATTGCAAATGTTTTTACTATAAAAATAACTAACCAACCAGGTTTAGTTTGGTATTTTGTTGCTGGAGAGAGCGGATTTTGTGATCAGAAAGAACAGAATTTGTAGCCAGAGGGAATTGACCTCTAAGAAAATAACATTATACTATCATGTAATATTGCCTTTCAAAAACAATGTGCACATTTTCATACATTTTTCTTTTTCGTTTTTAAAACTTATAACTACAGAATGACATAAATGGCCAAAAGTAAATGCATTTTAAAAATCACAAACTACACTAAAAATGAAACTCCTAAGATGAACGGAAGTTATAATTTCTTCTCTTTTTTTTTTTTAATACCCAGTCTGGTGACAAAAGTTGTTTGGTAGTGCTAGGAGTGGCAGTACCGCCTTGAGCTACCGAAACTGTGTTATCACTCCTGGTTGGCGACTAATGAGGGCAGGGTATTGCAAATGCTATCACATGTTATATAACGAAAAAAATATATATATAGGATCCTTTTTTAGAGGAAAAAAATCTTGTAAATCTGGTGTCAAATTCAATGCTATTGATAAATAGTATCATGATACGAGTGTTGTATACCTTTCTCATTACTTCTTACTTTCTTCTATTCTTCTTCTGTCGTCTTTGACATCTTACATCTTCTTCTAGGTCTCTTCTAACATCTGGACTTTGTCTTGGTGATCGGTCGCACTTTGCTCATTTCTTCTTCCAATCAGTCCTGTTACCAAGACACCCATTAATCACAAGACCGTGTTATTTTTCTTAAGCTTTTATTTCCTTAACTATACATTTCATGTAACTAAATATCTGACTAACATAGCGTGCATATGCAGAGTGAGTCACAGCTAAGGCAGGACATCCTCACTGCCTGACGTCCAACTGAAAACTGAGGACCCAACCAGGTCCCACGTGACTTCATGTATTCTCGCGGGCTTTCTGTACTATTCCATGGAAAGTCCCGCCCGTGATATGAAAAGGGCCATCCCTTTAGAAATACAGGGGATTGACAATAATCTTATGCAACTGCATAGATTATGTAACACGAGCAACATCAATTTTTGTTCTTAATCAATTTTTCTGTAATATTACACATGCATACATTCACGCACATACCCACATACATATACATACACATATATATATGAATAATGGCTGCCAACTCTTGTTCAAGTAAGACCATTTCCTGTTTTTTTGTTTTTTTTGTTTTTTTTTAATCATCATAGTTAGGTGCCAGTAGTATTTGACACTCTATCCTTGTGTTTTCTCAGATGACTCACCAGGCCAGCCCTGGAGAGACATACTATTCCACATAAACTACATGTTGGAACTTCTCCACTTTGGATGTTGCAGGGCTGAAAATTGCCCTTTCTAACAGCCCATTTCAATTTTTGGTGTTTAATTTGGTTAGACTCAAATTCTTCCACAGACAGGTAGATGGTGGATCTTCCACCATCATATTCCATATGAATATATATATGCATACACACACATACACATGCATACACCCACTTACATACACAAACATACATATGTTTGAGATTTGGTCTATCCACATTCAAACACACCTGCACTCCCCTATATATAAGCACATATACACATATACATACACATACACATACATGTATACATATACACACATATGCATATATATACACATATGTATATTGTATAGATATATACACACATATTTTAGCCCATTTGGACAATTAATATGAGAGTATAGTTTATATATTAGTTGGGGGTGGAAATATTTAGGTGTATCCGACTATGTGTTTATATATACACATACACACACATCCATACATACACACATGTACATATATATGCTTACATATGCACACACATCCGTACATATATTTCTATATTACGTTATATATATTATATATATTTTTTTAATTCTGTTTCATTTGGAGGGTGGATATAGAGGCCTCATATGCGCTGTATGCCTAAATTGAAAGTGGTTATACTTTATTTAATTATCCATATATATGAATACACACATACATATGTATACATATTAACAACATAATACACACATAAATACACACATACACATGTATACATCTTAACAACATAATACACACATAAATACACACATACACATGTATACATCTTAACAACATAATACACACATAAATACACACATACACATGTATACATCTTAACAACATAATACACATAAATATACACATACACATGTATACATTAATACACACATAAATACACACATACACATGATACACACATAAATACACACATACATATGTATACATCTAACAACAGCAACTGTGAGCACCTTTTTTTATCTCCATCTTTCTAACACACGTGGGTATGCCTACAAAGTCAGAAAACAGCACTGCTCACGTGACTTTCGGAAACATTTCTTCACGCTCAGAATTGCGGAGGCATGGAATAAGCTGCCCGTGTCTGTTGTAGGCTGCCGAAACACTGAATCTTTCAAAGCCTCCATGCTTCCTGTAGTCCGCCGACACTATACCTGATGCCCCTCTCCACACACATATGCACACACATGCACACATACATGCATATTACTACTGTAAACTGTTCATGTTCCTGACACTAATACATTATTCTGTGTACTTGACATGAGACTTTGATGAGTTGTGGTGCACCTGAGCACTGTACACAATAAATTTCATTATCATTATCATATATAAACAAATATCTATGTATATATATATGTATATTTTGCATGAAATAAAATAAAGTTTCTTTTTTTTTTTGTTTTTGTCTTGTAGACAATTCTTGTTGGAGACAGTGGAGTTGGAAAAACTTCTCTACTAGTGCAATTTGATCAAGGAAAGTTCCAGGCAGGATCCTTTGCCGCCACAGTTGGAATCGGATTTACGGTAAGGAGGACTTACTTTTTCTTTCTTTTTCTTTTTTTCTTTATTTCTTTTTTATTTACTTGTTTATTTCACTCTGGAGCAGAGTCGGTCGCTGACTTGGAAAAACCAGAGATGCAAGGAAAATGATTTATAGACATTTCTATGCTTCTTATTTGAAATCTATAAAATAAGGAAATTTCTTTTCCACAGAGAAAAAGAAAAGGATGACCAGTCCACTGCTCTACCCAAATTTATTTTTCAGGGGATCACAGATTTTATCAACTGATATTTGCACTTTTACTTGCATGTGTATGTTGCTTTGCATGCAGTCCCAGCCCTTTACGTCTTCGTGCGGCCCTATGAAGAAATTTTTTTTTGGGGGGGGAACATTCCTGATTGCTGAAAACAATATTGACTATTATCAATACTAGATCATCACAGATCTCTAGCAAAAAAAAATCTATGCTTTTATTGTTTCTTTTTCTTTGTTTAATGGCATATCAACCTTCATGGGTTATTTAATGCCATAGCCATCCTTGTAGAAGAAGAATAGGGGTACTATTTAACCCATAGATGGGGGATGAGGTGGTTAATGAATTACACATGTTACAATAAATAGAATGAATGGCATATAATAATATAATAAACCAAAATGAATGACACATAATATTACAATAAGATAGAATGAATGACACATAATATTACAATAAAATAGAATGAATGACATATATTACAATAAAGTAAAATGAATAATTATAATAAACCAAAATGAATGACACATAATATTACAATAAGATAGAATGAATGACACATAATATTACAATAAAATAGAATGAATGACATATATTACAATAAAGTAAAATGAATAATTATAATAAACCAAAATGAATGACATATAATATTACAATAAGATAGAATGAATGACACATAATATTACAATAAAATAGAATGAATGACATATATTACAATAAAGTAAAATGAATAATTATAATAAACCAAAATGAATGACATATAATATTACAATAAGATAGAATGAATGACACATAATATTACAATAAAATAGAATGAATGACATATATTACTACATATAAATAGAATGAATGACACATAATATTATAATAAGGTAATTTATGATGAAGTGCATCCCGGTCTCCTGCCTCAAAAACTGCTACCCGGTGACTATCAAAATAACAACCCCAGCTCATCGTAATTCTTGTTTATTTATCGTAATTTGTCGTAATTCTTTTTTAGATATGAAGATGGATATATAGTTTTGAATAGACTGAGATAGATAGATAGATAAACAAACAAAATAATATAGATAGATACGAACAAATGGAGATAGATATTTTCGACAAGTAAATGTATTTGGGGGGGGGGTCGCTCCTTTTTTGTCGTAATTCTTGTTTATTTAAACTAAAAACAAGACAGTAAACAAACATGAATAAAATAAAATCTTAGTATTTAAAGTAATATAGATAAATATGAACAAATTGAGATAGATAGATAGATGGATAGTTTTGAATAGACTGAGCTGGGTTGTTATTTTAATAGTCACGGGCAGCAACTCTTGAGGCAGGAGGCCAGGACGCACTTCCTCATAAATTACCTAAAATAAAATAAAACAAAATAACATAAAATTAGAATAAGATAAAATTGAATGACAAATAATATTACAATAAAATAAAATGAATGATACATAATAACACAATAAAATTAAAATCTTTACAAGTTTTTACCTCCACATAAAAATTCCTTTACTTTTATAAGCGATCATTTAACCATTTATTCCTTTGGGTGGAGGATGCAATCAGATCTAGCACCACTACTGGTCATTAGTAGAGTAAATAAAAATCATTTATGTATTTGTTACATAAATAATTTGTTTCTAATATATATATTTACCAACCCCCTCTGCATGAGCAGGATGTAGCACAAGGTCAATTTCTTAAGCGGAGTTTGAATTCAGAGTTTTCCTTCTCCTAGACTGGTTCCATGGTTAAAGAGCCCAGTCTGACCATAGCTGGAGGGAGAATTCGATTCATACCTTTCCCAAGGGTATTAGCACCATATGAAATGCAAACACTTTCATCCAGGAATTGAACTCGGGTCGACGAGTCCATTTCCTACGACTCTAACCATAACATAGAAAATTATATAAAACTAGAAACAGCCACTCAGTGTCGCCTGGGTAGAGGGGGAACCAAAAAATACTTGGTGTATTGATTTGTTTACTTTTGAGATTTTACAAACACTAGACATTTTGAAGTAGAATTTCAATGCTATTTCTATGTATATCTTAATTTTTAAATATCTTCGAATATAAACAAAATCTTCATAATTTTTGCACAAAAAGCAAGAACCGGTGATATTTAATGTGTATATATATATATATATATATTTACTTTGTCATTAATTTTTTTATTTTCGTAGTTTTATCGGGACATACATACATACATACATACATACAAGGTGTGTCAAAGGTGTGAATACTGGACTATATAAACACTCAATAAGTGTACCAATTATTCTAAGTAGAATAAAACTTTCCAAAGTCTATCGGTGTTATCCTCCCCTATTTAATGATTACCTCTCCTTTGGAAAACTCTCTAGTGAATACTGGACTATATAGACCCTCAATAAGTGTACCAATTATTCTAAGTAGAATAAAGCTTTCCAAAGTCTATCGGTGTTATCCTCCCCTATTTTATGAGTACCTCCCTTTGGAGACCTCTCTAGGGAATACAAGACTATATAGACCCTCAATAAGTGTACCAATTATTCTAAGTAGAATAAATCTTTCCAAAGTCTATCAGTGTTATCCTCCCCTATTTAATGATTACATCCCCTTTGGAGAACTCTCTAGTGAATACTAGACTATATAAGCTCTCAATAAGTGTACCAATTATTCTAAGTAGAATAAAGCTTTCCAAAGTTTAGTGAATACTAGACTATATAAACTCTCAGTAAGTGTACCAATCATTCTATGTAGAATAGAGCTTTCCAAATTCTATCAGTGTTATCGTTTGTCATTACAGTTGCCCTTGTTCCACATTTTGGAGAACTCTCTAGTGAATACTAGACTATATAAACTCTCAATAAGTGTACCAATTATTCTAAGTAGAATAAAGCTTTCCAAAGTCTATCGGTATTATCGTTTGTCATTACACAGATCTATTATCTCAACTGAATAAATTAAACTTTTACTCTCCTGATTCTCGTATCTTGATGGATCCAATCAAAGCAGAATCATTTATTCCATTTAATTAGATGTTCAGTTTTAGCCAGGGAGATTTCTCCATTCTTGTCAGAATCCTCCAGGACATTATTCAAGCTGATGGATTACAGGATCAAGTTTAATTGGAGATGGAGACAACAGCAGACATTGTGTGACAGAACGTACACATGATAGTCCAATTATCTATCTATCTATTTATCATCTCAATCTATGTGTAGGGCAGGGTTAGCTCAGTTGGTAGAGCATTCGGCTAGAAACCACAAGGTTCCTGGTTCGATACCGGCCCTCGCCAACTAAGTGTATGAGTAGCACAGGGATCTGTGCGGTAAAGTAAGGAGCTGATGGTAGGTGTGGCGCTCCACCTCAGACGCAAAAAACAATCACCTTGGTCTAGCACTAGTGAAAAGGGGATAGACTCCATCGCTGACTGGCTCATACCGACATTAGGCCGCCCCGACAACTAAGCTATCTTCATCTGCTCATTTCTAGCTTTATATCCATTTCTTTCTTTCTTTCTTGATAGATAGATAGATAGATAGATATACTGAGATCATTATCTATGATCTCAGTATATCTATCTATCTATCTATCTATCAAGAAAGAAAGACAGAAAGAAATAGATATAAATATATAAAAATGGTGAGAAAAAACATTTTTTAATGTCAACTTTTGACTAAATTTTTTTTTTTCACCATTTCTATCTATCTATTTATCTCAATCTGCTCGTATCTATCTATCTAAGTCTATTCATAATCTATCTATCTATCTACTTATCTATATCTATTTCTATCTGCTCACTCATATTAGTCTGTTCACATCTATCTATCTATCTATTTTAGTCTCATCATATCTATCTATCTATCTATTTTAGTCTCACCATATCTATCTATCTATTTTAGTCTCATCATATCTATCTATCTATCTATCTTAGTCTCATCATATCTATCTATCTATTTATTTTAGTCTCATCATATCTATATTATCTATCTATCTATTTTAGTCTCACCTATCTATCTATCTATCTATCTATTTTAGTCTCATCATATCTATCTATCTATCTATTTTAGTCTCATCATATCTATCTATCTATCTATTTTAGTCTCATCTATCTATCTATCTATCTATCTATCATATCTATCTATCTATTTTAGTCTCATCATATCTATCTATCTATCTATTTTAGTCTCATCATATCTATCTATCTATCTATTTAGTCTCATATCTATCTATCTATTTTAGTCTCATTATATCTATCTATCTATCTATTTTAGTCTCATAATATCTATCTATCTATCTATATAAAAAGTTGAAAAAAAAAACATCTAAAGGGCATTCATTTATATGGAAAAAAAATCTTTAAAAACAGTTGTTTGTAAGTTGTTGTTTTTTTAGTGTTGCGGCTTCTGAATATTATTTAAATGTGAAAAAAAAAATGAGAGAACTTAACGTCATGTAACCATTGGTATTCCTTTACAAATTATATTCAGAGAGGGGGGGGCTATGAACTAATTGAGATGATGAATAAATAGATATGAACAAAGATAGATAGACAGATAGATAGATATAAATATATTTACATACATACATACACAGGAATAGACTGATATGCACAGATGAGATAGATAGTTAGATACATACATAGGAATAGACTGAGATAGATATATAGATAGATAGATAGATATGTAAGTTGAAAATGGAAGTGAATCCAATGGTATGTTGAAATGAAAAATAAAGGAAAGAAAATGTTGAATGGATAGAATAGGATTTATTTTATTTTATTTTACTGACACGTGTTTCGGCCAGGAGTTTATCCATGCATACATGTATTCTATCTATTATTATTTTAAATACAAAATAAAATAACAATAACAATAATAGAAAAAAACTACAGAAATGTTTAGTTTACAAAGAAATAGCGGCCTTCGTCAGAGTAAATCTTTATAGTTTTAATTGAAATCGGTTGAAATACGGAGAATTTCCGAGATGTTCGAAAAAAGAACTTTTATTAAATCGCTTGAAGAAAGTGTTCTAACGCAACAGAGAAAACAGTTATGATGACGTCATCGTCGTATGCGACGGATTTTGAAATGGAGAGAAGATGGCTGAAGAATATAAGAAAAAAAGTCAGGTGGAATTTTAATTTTCAAAGCATGAGGAATATTTAGACTGATATAAGCAGACTAAGATAGATAGATAGATAGATAGATACATACATACATACATACATAGGAATAGACTGCGATAGATAGATAGATAGATATGAACAGACTGAGATAGATAGACAGATACATACATACATACATACATACATAGAAATAGACTGAGATAGATAGATAGAAAGATAGATAGATATATATGAACAGACTGAGATAGATAGATAGATAGATAGATAGATATGAACAGACTGAGATACATACATACATACATAAATAGAAATAGACTGAGATAGATAGATAGATAGATATAGATAGATATGAACAGACTGAGATAGATAGATAGATAGATAGATAGATATGAACAGATTGAGATAGATAGACACATACATACATACCTAAATAGAAATAGACTGAGATAGATAGATAGATAGATAGATAGATATGAACAAATTGAGATAGATAGATAGATAGATATATATGAACAAACTGAGATAGATAGATAGATAGATAGATAGATATGAACAAACTGAGATAGATAGATAGATAGATAGATAGATAGATAGATAGGACCAAACTGAGATAGATAGATAGATAGATAGATAGATAGATACATTCATACATACATACTTACATACATAAATACATACATACATAGGAACAGACTTATAAAGATAGATAAATAGATAGATTGGTAGATAGATATCAAACTTTATATATAAAGATGATGATTGTAATAATTTGGAACAAGGGATCTGTACCACTAAAAAAACAAACACAATATTCTGCAATTAATAAAAACATTTAAATCTGAATAAAATTCCAGAAAATATCAAAGGTTTTTTTTTGTTTGTTTGTTTGTTTGTTTTTTATCTGTGACCCTCAGAAGAAGAAACCTTTGAAAAGGTTTACAATAAAAATAGCAGTGTTGCTAACACCTGTTGCTAAGACGCTCAGGTGAATAAATCGACTAAGTGTTCACACCTTCTGATAATCATTACAGCCAACAAGTATTTATATTAAAAATAGAAAGGAATTCATAACACCTATTTTGCCTGGAGATCACCCTTCTCCACTCGAGTCTGCCAAATTTTTCGACCAAATTTAATAAACTGTTTCAATTAAATCGAACTTAACGGACCTAAATTCCACTATTGTATGTCACCTAACCGAAAGAGAAAAAAAAATACCAAAAGTCAGGGAATTGACCGAATTTAATTAAATTTTCAGTTTTGATATATTAATAAATAAAAGATATAATGGACCAGTTATTTTATTTAAAAACTTTTACCACATATTTTTGAGAATCTGTGTTCAAAGTTAACTGACCTGAAAAAATGTAAAAGTTTTTAAATAAAATAACTGGTGTATTATATCTTTTATTCATAAATATATCAACACTGAAAATTTCATTAAATTCGGTTAATTCCCTGATTTTTTTTTGGGGGGGGGTTTCTTTCAGCAGGGTGATATACGATGGTGGAATTTAGGTCTGTTAAGTTTGATTTAACCACTGCTTCTTTCAAGGGAGAATTAGAATCAATAACATGGGAATATTTTATATGTAATATTAACCGAATCAAAGAGAAATCGCACTTTCTTTATTTTATTCATCTAATTAACATTCTGGTTGTCCGTCTTAAAGAATAAGTTGGTTGGCTGGCTGGCTGGTTGGTTGGATTTTACAGTAGGTCAACCCTTGTTGGGTCACCAAACTATGTTTTTTTTTTTTTGCCTGTAGTCAGGATTGAACCTGCAACCTTTAGATGATTGTCACTTAGAACTGTATTAACTCAACCCTTATGTCCATTCTACCATGTGTCCAACCAGACAAATCAGAGTGAATTCAGAGAAACTTTGTGTATATAACAGATGAGGACAACAGTCCAAAAAATCAAAATAATACACAAAGTTAAGGAGCAATGAGCCAATTCAAAACTTAATTGGGTGACCGTTTAAGCAACAGTAGGTACTGTAAGCAACCTGACTCCTTTGTTTATCAAAATTGATATATCCGGGTTAAGGGGTATATTATGAAGTTGGTATTTGGTATATTATCGCAGTAGTAGTTGGTGCGTCGAATAGCAGCACGTCTTCCGAGCAGTCGTGGTGTAGTCTGGCGAGTAAGTTTAGCTTGTAGGCTTAGGTGCCTGTACCAACACAGTGTCGAATATTTATACATGACACTGTCCAATCAGATTATAGTGAGGGGGTACCAAGGTATTTACATATTCATTACATCAAAAATGATTTGAGTTGGCATTAAATGACCCAAAAAGGGTTGATATGCCATAAATTAAACAAAAACACAACCAAAATAATACAAATTATCAAGTCTCATCTCAAAAATTCAGACAGAAACTCAAATAAGATCTTTTGGTTATTTCCTATAAGTCTAACATGATAAATTCTGACTGATAAATTATTTATTTATTTATTGATCTACTAGGAAAAAAGAAGACGGGGTTAGGGTTAGGGTTAGGGTTTAGGGTTAGTTTAATGGAAAAATAAATAAATAATTTATCAGTCAAGAGTGGTTCCCCTTTGTTGATGTTAGACTTATAGGAAATAACCAATTTTTTTTTTAATCTTTTAATGTGAGATCTCTAAAAACAATTTCATTGTACTTTTAGCAAAGATAGGATTTAATGAACAGAGGTCAAGTGAGGTCATGATAGGATTTAACGAACAGGGGTCACGTGAGGTCAAGATTGATTTCTTTTAAAGTCATGATAATTCAAAGATATTAATTAGTTCTTTAAAATGAACTCAAATGAGATTTGTTTTTTTTTAATCTTTCAATGAGAATTTTTTTTTAAATACTGTAAACAGTGTGATATTTTAATAAAAAAGATAATTGGTTATTTCTCAGATAACTGAATTAGAAAGAGGAAAAAAAGAGGAAAAAAAGAGAAAAAAAAAATTAGACCAGTGGTTCCCAACCTTTTTCTATTCCCGCACCCTTAAAAGAGTTTTGCTCTCTGCACCCCCTTAAAAGAGTTTTGCTCTGATCTCACACCCCTTAAAAGAGTTTTGCTCTAACCTTGCACCCCTTAAAAGAATTTTGCTCTAACCTCACACCCCTTAAAAGAGTTATTCTCTGACCTCGCACCCCTACAATTTATACTTTTGTTCAAAAATATAGAATGTGAATCCATACTACACTTTTATCAAAAGATCATATATATTTCTGTTATGGTAATTTACCATGCACGCATGAACACTTCCAACTATAAATAGCAGCAGGTTCTGCACTTAAGTAAGAGTTAATATTTCAGCGGATAGCTGATAAGACAGCCTCGTGAGCTACCTTTCTCATTTGTATATGTTTGTACTACTATTCTTTGTTGATATATTTGTTTAACTCATTTCCTCTCTTGTGTTTTTATTCTGGCCCCTAACAAGGCCAAAACAATTTCACTCTCTAAATCTAAGATAATATGTAAACAAAAATGTAAACATGATGGAGGATAATGATAGCTAATTCATAAGATAGATGCATCCATTCTTTTATGGTCTAGAGGGGAGGTAGGTAATCCTATAAAACAGTCACCCAGTGAGAATCAAACTCATTAACAATGTGAGACCTGTGAGAAAACAATGTAATGAACAGAGGTCATGTGAGGTCAAGATTTCTTTCTTTAACGCTGATGGCAATTTAAAGTCACTTAAGAATTTTTATTTTTTTTTTTATTAGATTTTTTAATTTTTTTTTTTTAATTAAGAAAATTTTTTTAAATAAAAAAACAAAGAGTGTGATCTTTTAACGACAAAAAAATGTAATGAGTATTTCTCGGATAATTGGATCGAACTTCTTAATGACTAGTTTGAAACAGGAAAAGAAGAATAATGATTGGTGTTGACAAAAAAAAAAAAAAAAAAAGAATATGAAACAATATTGGGTTTTGTTAAATAAAATCCATAAAAATCCATAAAATGATCCGCTCATTAAAAAAAAAAAAAAAAAAAAAAAAAAAATTTGAATATATTACAAGGATCCAATTTTCATATGCATGAAATGTATTCAAAAACGGTAATCTGAACATTGGCTACATAAATGAGAGTAATCTCCCCTTGTTTGTTTCACTTTGAGGAACTTAATTATGGTTGCACATTATTTGAAATGAACTTAATAGTTATTAAGAACACATTTTATGATATTTTTGTGTTAAAACATGCAGTTGTATTGATTCAAACAAATTCGTATTTTCAGTGTAGATTTACGGTGAAATGAAAATGGCCGACCAAAACATACAGCTTCCTCAAAATGAAACAAACGAGGGGAGATTACTCTCATTTATGTAGCTAATGTTCAGATTACCACAAAACGTATCTTGCTATATTTACCACTAGCTGCAGTAGCGGTAATACATAGGAAAGATGGGTAGTAGTGTTGGAATATCTAGCTACTAGCAGGACCTATGGATATATCACAGTATGATAATTTAATTATTACAACGTTTGAAGAGCTATTGTGAAATACTTCAATATGTAAAAAAAATTAACTCTTTCTCACACTTTTTTTTTCATTCTTTCCTTCTACTTATTATGTTTGATTGAAACGGATTAGCATTATCGCCCCCTCTCTCTATCTTTCATCTAGAGATTTTTTGTACTTTTTGACACACCTTGTATTCTGAAAAAACAAATAATGAATGGGACATTATTTTTTTCAGAATACAAGGTGTGTCAAAAAGTACAAAAAAATCCCGATACTTTTTTGACACACCTTCTATAATAAAGAAGGTTTAAAAAATGGTTTGAATTTCTTTTGTTTGGGGGGGGGGGATTACCCTCATAGGTTGTCTCTTTTATTTATATGACAAATTCCAGAGATGATTCTGTTGAACTCTTTACAAGATGGTCGGAATAGAGAATCATTGATCAATTTAAAAACATTATATATATATATATATATATATATAATATATATATATATATATATATATGTATGTATATGTATGTGTGTGTGTGTGAGAATAATAGTTTGAATTTCGTTTTTTTAATTTATTTTATTAGGATTACCCTCATATGTTGTCTCTTTTATTTGTATTACATATTTAAAATCTCTCTCTCTCTCTCTCTCTCTCTCTCTCTCTCTCTCTCTCTCTCTCTCACTCTCTGTCTCTGTCTCTGTCTCTCTCTGTCTTTCTCTCTCTCTCTCTCTCTATATATATATATATATATAATATTATATATATATATGTGTGTGTGTGTGTATAATATTGTAAAAAATTGAAAAAAACACAAGTTTATAAATGAATAATATTTATTGTGCCTATGCTGCAGTGTTTTGGTCTGTTTTGGTAGACCTTCATCCGGGCTTTCATTTGTTTAAGGAAAAAATAAATACATTTTTACAATATTACATACTGTAGGATTCACTTCCATTTTTCCTCACATATATGTGTGTGTGTGCGCGCGCGCGCGCATATGTGTGTCAGAATAATAGTTTGAATTTGTTTTATTTAATTCATTTTATTAGGATTACCCTCATATGTTGTCTCTTTTATTTATATGACAAATTCCAGTTGGACTCTGTACAAGATGGTCTGAACAGAGAATCATTGATCAATTTAAAAATATTACTATTCTGGATTCATTCCAGAATAGAAATAAACGACTAGACAATTTGTCTTGGATAATAAACAAATAAGTATTGCTTACAGCATTACTTTCCACTCAAGTGTGAATTATTTATCTTTGTCATTTACAAAAAAACAATGATTCATCAATCATAAACTATATCATCGAGGAATATAAGTTAAAATGATTGGTAATTGTTTTTTTTTATGGATATCAATTATTTAGATACAAGCAAGTTAAAATGGATGAGGTAGCTTGTTCTCAGCAGATTAGTTCTGGTTCTACCAATCAAATCATCCACGATGAATTGGGCTTCCATAAAGGGATTTTTTCCATGTTCTTTCATAATAATATGTTAAACAGATCTTTTAAATCTTATATTTTTTGATAATAGATATCTGCACAACATTTCAGCTGATGTGCCCTTCCAACCGTCTTCTGGTATTTCTTGTGGGACTCAGGGACTTTCTTGAACTTGGGAAGCCTCTCTTCGACATCAAGAACCTTCTTGTTGTAATTGGAAGCCTTCATGGAACTTCAGACCGAACCCTTTATTCAATCCACAGGGGTAGACTGTTCCCATTCCGCTAACCATAACTGGTTACAAGTGTTAAGCTGTATTAATTATTCTATGTTACTGTCACCCTTGAACAGGATTGAACCTGCAGCCTAGAGATAACTGTCACTTAGAACAGTATTAACTCAATGCTTATATTCACTATGTCAGAGTTCAAGAAGATTCCTGAGTCTGACAAGAAATACCTGAAGAAGACCGGAGGACATATTGGCCGAAACGTTGTGCAGAATAAAATAAGGATGAGGACAATAGTCTGAATAATACAAATAATACAAATTATTAAGCCTCATCTCAAAAATTCAGAGAAAAAAAATTTAGTTTGAAAAAAAATTGAATACCTAACAAGAATGAATAAAACAAAATGTCGTCGGCATAAAATAACCCAACAAGGTCGACATGCCATAAAATCCAACCAATCAACCAACCAACCAACCAACCAAAAAATGTCTTCGAGATAAAATAACCCAACAAGGGTTGACATGCGATAAATCAAAACCAAAGCCAGCCAACCAACCAACCAACCAACCAAAAAAGTCTTCAAGATAAAATAACCCAACAAGGGTTGACATGCCGTAAAATCAACCAACCAACCAACCAATCAAAAACGTCTTCAAGATAAAATAACCCAATAAGGGTTGACATGCCATAAAACCCAGCCAACCAACCAACCAGCTAACCAAAATCGTCTTCAAGATAAAATAACTCAACAAGGGTTGAAATACCATAAACCAACCAAACAACCAACCAACCAACCAACCAAAATGTCTTCAAGATAAAATAACCCAATAAGGGTTGACATGCCATAAAACCCAACCAACCAACCAGCTAACCAAAATCCTCTTCAAGATAAAATAACCCAACAAGGTTCGACATGCCGTAAAATACAACCAACCAACCAACCAATCAAAAACGTCTTCAAGATAAAATAACCCAACAAGGGTTGACATGCCATAAAATCCAACCAACCAACCAACCAACCAACCAACCAACGTCTTCGAGATAAAAATAACCCAACAAGGGTTGACATGCCATAAAACCCAACCAACCTACCAACCAACATATAATTTTAATGAACATTTATATGAGATGTCAATTTTCATAGAAATAAAAAAAAATGAAAATTACCACCAGTAATGGAGAAAACACACTTCTATCCAGACTAAATCAATAATGATATCTCATCACCAAAGGATAAACTTGGATAAACTACTTGCGATATCCAATAAGGAGATCTTGATAGATTGATTGGTCATCTAGTATTACTACAATTATTGACTGCCTCATTATATCTGCCCCACTCTTTATAGATAATAAAATGATGCACACATATAATTCATCAAGTGGTGAAGTTCCAACTCTGGAACGCTGGGGAATGTAGAGTACATCTTTATTGCCATTACTCCCAGGTCCACCCTGATCCGGAGTGGTAGTACCTGTTAGGGTCCCATCAATGAGTTAAATAGATAAAAGAAATGAGTATCGAAAAATGCTTGAAAAAAAATTGAGTTTGAAAAAAAATTGAATACCCAACAAGAATGAATAAAACAAAAATGTCTTCGGCATAAAATAACCCAAGGGTTGACATGCCGTAAAATCCAACCAACCAACCAACCAGCCACTGCTTTGTCACAATCATTTCAGGAATTGAAATAAGTTTATCTATAAGTATTTGATTTATAGTCATTATCATTACTACATTAAATTATTAAAATTCTATGAAAAATCAATTAAGTCTTAACGTCCTATACCAGCTCATTCAACCCGGCCATTCATTTTCCTAATCCACCCCAAATGATAGCTTTTGTTTAAATGAAATATTAAACATATTTAGAAGTCTTTGATTTAAGGGAAATAACAGGTAACTTTAAATGAAAAGGCAATTTTTAGCCATTTTTTAATAAATCCTTATAGGAATGGAACTCTGGACTTGGAAAATTCTCAACAGGATGTGAAGAGTTAATTTTCAAATTTTCACAAAAATTTTGGGTTATTTCCTAGTTGAGAAACATGATATTACAGGGTGACCCAGAAAAAACAGAACCCAAATTATTTATTTTCCCATTAAACAAACCCTAAACCCTAACCCTAACCCCCCTCTAGTTGAGTAACATAATATTACAGGGTGACCCAGAAAAAACAGAACCCACAATTTTTTAATAAAACTGTTAATTTTAATTTTTCTTTTCTTTTAAAGTTTAAGTCCAACAGGGGTTAGGGTTAGAGTTAGGGTTAGGGTTGGGGTTTAGGTTTAGTTTAATGGGAAAATAAATAAACAAATAATTTGGGTTCTGTTTTTTCTGGGTCACTCATGTTACTCAACTAGGAAATAACCAAATTTGAATACTTATTCCTTTAGATTAAATTATGTTTAAAACTGTTTTTATTAAGGGAAATATTTTTTTTACTAGGTAACCCCCTCCCCCTTATTTAATTTTATGAAATCCGAACAAAATATACTTTACTCGTACGATTTTTTAATTTTTCCCTCAAGATAAGAGTCTGAATAATTAAATCAGAAATTTTTAGCAATGTTTTGGAGGTCCCTGGAGGTAAAACAAAACAAATATCTCAGCGGAGTGGAGTGGAGTGAATATGATGCTTTCTAAGTAATTAATTTTCTTAAAATATTAAAACATTTTATTTCATTTTATTTATCTAATTTTCCCACCCTCCTCAGGCAATATCTTTCAAAAATTTATTTTTACACCACCCGGTGGGCGTTTTTTTAAAGTTTTTTTTTGCTAGTAAATTTAATGAATATTTATGTAAGATGTCAATTTTCATAAAAATAAAAAATAAAAAATTACCACCAGTAATGGAGAAAACACTTCTATCTAGACTAAATCAATAATGATATCTCACCACCGGAGGATAAACATGGGATAAACTACATGCGATATCCAATAAGGAGATCTTGATATAAGCCGCGCCTCCGTTCTGTAATATAATGGCGATTTGCTTGCATCAGCATTAAATCCTACAATGATAACAGTGATAGCAATTATCTTTTCCCAGGCAAAAATAATGTTCCATTGGCCAAAAGCTCTATCTTCATCATCTCCATCAATATTTGTATTTCAATTATAGGCGTTCGGAAACGCTTCCATGTTCCGCGTTCCAATCACGTGTGGATTGGTGATGACGACAATATGAAGAAAAAAAAAAAAAACGGAATTACAGTTTCTTAAATTAAGGCCTTTAGGCAAAACAGGCAATAAATTATATAAATTAACTCTTCTCCCAACTTTTACTACATTTATCCCCCCACCCACCCACTCCAGCCTGTATCTTCCGAAATATTGCCTGGGGGGATTGAAAATATTTTTCTCTCCGAAAAAAAATTGGAAAAATCGAGTGTTATTTGTTCTAAATTGGATGTTAACTGTTTTTCCGAGATGAAATTCAAAACACTCCAGAAAAAAATAAACACACTAAGAATATACATTTATAGAACATATTGTGCATTTACATGCAGTAATACTGATAGTTTTTTGATTTAGTGTGTCGTGGGACACACATATTAGCTTTGAATGAGTCCATCAAGGGTTAGGGTTAGGGTTTAGGGTTAGGATTAGGGTTTAAGGTTAGTTTAATGGGATAAATAATTTGGTTTCTGTTTTTTCTGGGTCACTCATGTTACTCAACTAGGAAACAACCAAATTTTGATACTTATTCACCTTTAGATCAAATTATGTTTAAAACAGTTTTTATTAAGGGAAATATTTTTTTACTAGGTAACCCCCTCCCCCTTATTTAATTTTATGAAATCCGAACAAAATATGCACATATTAGCTTTGAATGAGTCCACGGGAAAATTTATGGGTCCCAGCTAAAGCCATCTAACTCTTACCTTATAACCTATCCAGTGTAATTCATTTCTAAGAAACTATGGAAATTTATTTACAGTTAGGTTGAAATGGTGAGGGAAGAAAAAAGAAAAACACTGGGATGCATGGATATGATTTTAATGCGTCCTTTTAGATTTTTGTGCGTCAGGGACGCATGACACGTACCTATCAGCATCTCTGTACATTTATAAAACATATTGTGCATTTACATATATATATATATACTTACCCACCTACCAGTTTGGTTTAGTTCGGGTGGTTGGATTTTATGGCATGTCAACCCTTGTTGGGTTATTTTATGCCAAAGACATTTATTCTATCCATTCTTGATGAGTACTCATTTTTTTTTTTAACTAAATTTTTTTTAAACACATTTTTTAAAACTCATTTTTCTCTATTTAATCCATAGATGGGACCCTCAACAGGTACTATCACTCCAGGTCAGAGTGGACCTGGGAGTAATGGTGGTGAAGGGGTACTCCACATTCCCCAGAGTTCCAAAAAGCAACTTCAGATAGAGTTTAACATCATACCCAGGACAATAAGACCCTCAGTCACCGCCTTCTAACACATATATGATAAAAAAAGAGTTGGGGCTTGCCATAAGGGCAATAGGGTTGGGACAATCATAGCCATCTTAAGGAAAAATGGTGATATTGTAAAAAGTACCTGGTACTTCTAAAGGAGGAGGGGGGGTCATTCCTAAAATGAGGTAACCAAGCGAGTACCTGGTACTATTAGTACTATGGAGGCGTGTGGTCTAATGGTTAGAGTTGTAGGAAATGGACTCGTTGACCCAAGTTCAATTCCTGGACGAATCTGTTTGCATTTCACATAGCGCTAATACCCTTGGGAAAGGTATGAATCCAATTCTCCCTCCAGCTATGGGCAAATAGCAGGGTAGACTGGGCTCTTTAACTATGGCTAGGTAACCAGACTAGAAGATGGAAAACTCTGAATTCAGACCTGTTAAAACTCTGCTTAAGAAATTGTCATTGTGTTGCATCCTGCTCATGCAGAGGGGTTGGTAAATATATACCTGGTACTATTAGTAATTTTTTAATTTAACTGTTGTAGTTTTTTTAGACAATAACAAAATAAATAAAATCATTCTAATTAATTATTATTCTGATAACTCCATTATAATCTATTAGATTTCCATATGCCACAGTTGAATGAGCTGACCATCTTTATTAAATTCTAATGTGACTTAGTTAAGTTAAAGTTTTTATTCATATTTGATGGGTATTAAAAAAAAAAAAAATTTTTCCAACTCAATTTTTTAAACACATTTTTAAAAATTTATTTTGTGTGTATGTCTGTGTGTGTGTGTGTGTGTGTGTGTGTGTGTGTGTGTGTGTGTGTGTGCACCTGTGTGTGTGCATGTGTGTGAGTATGTTAGTAGTGTGCGTGAGCATATGCATGTGTTTACCATAAGCACAGTAGGGTTGGGGCAATCAATTCTGTACTAGGGCTTTATGTGACCAGCCGAATGATTTGAGGGAGTCTCTCCAACCGTCTGTCTAGCCTAAGTAAGAGTCAAAGTGGAGTGCTGCTTGTTATGGACTGCTCAGCCACCAGGGTTCCATCCTTAAGGCATCACAGGTCGCCACCCACAGCTATCAAGAGGCTCCATTGGGGGGATTTTACCCCTCTGCAGAGGTGTAGTTAGTGTAATGGCATGTCAACCCACCTAGGGATTAGGGAATTGTGTTCATTGTATGTTCATATTCACATTTTTTGTATAATTTCTCAAAAGGTCTTTTTTTACTTTTTCTTTATCTTTTTTTTTTTTTTTACACACAGTCCTATCGAATAAGAACAATTTTTAAACAGATTTATTTGACCCACTGATGGGACCCTAACATATACTACCGCTCCTGGGTCAGAGTGGACCTGAGAGTAATGGCCAGAACTGGAGCCTCGCCATCAAATACAGTTTAGTGTAATACTCAGGATACCCCTTTTTGGGGATGGGAAGGGGTCCTTACCCCTCTGCAGGGGATATAGTCAGTGTATTTTGAACCCCGCCGACAGTGCGAATAGGTGAAATGGAAGGGAGAGTCTTATATATGGATGCCATTAAGTACGGTAGTTTAGTCACGTTGTGTTTGACTGACGAAATAAAAAGATTAACAACAGAACTTTATCAGATAGAGGAAACTTTACAGAATTGATTTTGTAAATTTTTGTTGTTTTATGTGAACTGAGAAAACGGGAAATATTGTGGAAATTGTTGGGAAATATAACGCTTATGATATTCCATAGTTTTTGTTGTTGTTGTTGTTGTTGTTGTTGTTATTGTTGAATTTCGTGCTTGGTTTTATCTTTTTATTATTTTTCGCTTTTTTCTTTCTTTCTTTCTTTTCTTTTTGGTCTTCTCTCTGTCTCTGTCTCTGTCTGTCTGTCTATCTATCTCTCTCTCTCTCTCTCTCTCTCTCTCTCTCTCTCTCTCTCTTCTTTTAAGTCTATTTAGTCTTTTTCGCCTTCTCTCTCTCTCTCTCTGTCTCTCTCTCTTTCTTCTTTTTTACTATTTTTCTCTCTTTTCTTTTTCGTCTTTTCTTTCTCCCTCTCTTTTCTTTTTCGTATTTGTTTTTCTCTTTCTTTTCTTTTTTCTCTCTCTCTCTCTCTCTCTCTCTCTCTTCTCTCTCATCTCTCTCTCTCTCTCTCTCTCTCTCTCTCTCTCTCTCTCTCTCTCTCTCTCTCTCTTCTCTCTCTCTCTCTCTCTCTCTCTCTCTCTCTCTCTCTCTCTCTCTCTCTCTCTCCTCTCTCTCTCTCTCTCTCTCTCTCTCTCTCTCTCTCTCTCTCTCTCTCTCTCTCTCTCTCTCTCGCTCTCTCTCTCTCTCTCTCTCTCTCTCTCTCTCTCTCTCTCTCTCTCTCTCTCTCTCTCTCTCTTCGCCTTTTTTCTCTCTTTCTTTCTGCGTTGGTCTCAGAGCGTTTTTCATATTTGATTTGTACGGCCGCTGCTGCTGCTGTCAAAGCAAAAAAAAGAAAAGAAAAGAAAAAAAAGAAAAGAAGGAAGGAAGAAAGAAAGAAAGAAAGAAAAGCAAAAAGGTTTTTGTGTCGCGATTGTTGTTGTTGTTATGTCAATTTCACCTCGATCTTAGGAAAGAGGAAATTTCTTTTACCTTTCTGGGCGGAGGACTACAACTTAAATAATAATAATAATAATAATCTTAAAGTACATCAGAAAACAGACGAAACAAAACCCACAAAATTCTACCAACTCTCACGGACGGACAACGGTTTTAAATTTATTATTAGAAATATCGAAAAATCCTCATTTCGTGGACGTGTTGCTTTTTTTTTTGGAACCAAACAACCAGGAATTTTACTGAGATTTCTGGAAAACCAGAAAGAAAAAAAAGAAAAGAGAAACCACCTGTTGTTTACTACAATTGTTGAAGTTGAAACAAAACAAAAAAAGAGGAGACAGTTTTGACAAACGGGGATTCTAACATTTCCCTATTTTTTCTCTCCTAGTTGTAATAGTTTATATTTATTTATTTTTGGCCTTTTAAATTAATCTGGGATATCTAATAATACTAAGATTTAAACGACATACCAGTTCAGTGATTTAGTTTTATTGGTTTTTTTTAATTTAAAAATCAAACTTCGCGATTGATTTTGTTTTTGTTTTTCCCACTTGACACTTGATAAGTGTCACTTACGGTTTCGAGTTCGATCAACCGAATCTAAAGTTATTTATTTATTTATGTTTTTTGTTATTTAAATTAATCTATCAATAAATAAATAATATTTAGTTAGTTAGTGTTTTGTTGTTTTATTTAGTTAGTGTTTTATTTATAGTTAGTGTTTTGTTATTCATTTAGTTATTTTTTTGTTATTTAAAAAATAACTCAAAATAATATTTAGTTAGTTAGTGTTTTGTTGTTTTATTTATTTAGTGTTTTATTTATAGTTAGTGTTTTGTTATTTATTTAGTTATTTTTTTGTTATTTTAAAAAATAACTCAATAAATAATTAATATTTATTTATTTAGTGTTTTATTTATAGTTAGTTTATTTATTAATTTATTTATAAATGATATTTATTTAGTTGGTTAGTGTTATGTTGTTTTATTTAGTTAGTGTTTTATTCATTTAATTTTAATTTTGTTTTGTTATTTAAAAAATAACCCAATAAATAAATAATATTTAGTTAGTGTTTTGTTATTTTCTTTATTTAGTTGTTATTTATTTAGTTGTTTTAAATTTATCTATATAGTTTTTGTTGTCTGTGGGTTATTTTTTGTTTTTTATTCATTGGGTTCGTTTTTTTTAACTTGCTTATTTATTTATTTTTGTTTTCGCTTTTTAATTGAATTCAGTCACTACCTTAGAATTAACACACTAAAAGTACCGTATATTCCTTTAATTCATAGTATCGCTATTTTATTACATTTTATTCATCAGTATTTCTTTGCTCTGCTGGTACATTTAGATTACCCGACTAACTAGACACTTGTTGATGTTCGACAACCTATCAAAAATTATTGGAAAATGTAACTTCTCTAAATAATAATAATAATAATGTTTTAATTACTACCTTTATTGACGTTATTTTGCAACTGCTTAAAATATATATAAACTTTGTATATATTCGTTTGAAATTTGAATCTTGTTAGATTTGCCATTTTTTACAGACCTCCGTTTTTTAGTTAAGGGGGTCCGGGAACCCAAGGTTGGGAATCATTAAGTGACAAGCCAACAGAAAATAAATAAATAGCAACTTTGATTTTTTTTAAAACTATGGGTAAGGACAAAAGTCCTGCCACCAGTGATTCCTCGTCTTCTGGATTAACGAAGGTACACCACACGATCACCACAACGAATGAGGGTAATAATGGCCCTGCCCCCCAATTTAATAATCGAGCACCTTCTTCGACAAACAATGGCCACCGGCGACAATCAAAGATCTCTCGCCAATCTGTTAGTGAATACTTTGATATTTCCTGCAAGGTATGTAAAATTAAATGACCTAAAAAGGTTTATGGTTTTATCAGTCTTTGATCTTTACAAAAAAAAGTAAATAAAAACTACAAACATTACGTATGAACAACACAACAAGAAATAAGGAAATTAATTCTTTCCCTGTTAAATTGATCTAACAAAAAACAAAAACTTTTAATTGCTTTTTTTAAAAAGCAAAGTTTTGAATTTTTTTTATTAATTTTAAAAACTTAACCGTTTTAATTGTTTTTTAATGGTGTAAAATAGGCAATGCCAAAGTGTTGACTTGTTTACATTTTTAAAATGAATTAAAATGAATTAAATCGATTATTTAAGGTCAAATTCTTGTCTAAGTCGAAAAGTAATAACATAATGAGCATGTAATTTATTTTTAATACATTTTAAACTAATTTTTTTTAAAAAGATGAATTTTTATAAGTCTTTAAAAAATCATTTTATATTAATATAATATGTGTACAAGAAAAATAATCAAATAAATAAATTATATATTTTATTTAAGAATAGGATTTTTTTTTTTTAATTTTTAAAAAATATTTGAAACTTTATCGTGTTCTTATTGATTTTGGTTAAATAAATTATTATTTGTGTGTGTGTGTGTGTGTGTGTGGGATGAACAATTTTTACAGTTCGAAAATACTTTTACCGGCGATTTTCAAATTCAACCGTCACGATTTTAAAAAATTATTTTCTACAATCTTAAAACATTAAACAAAGAAACTAAAAATGTGATTGTTCTTTTTAAAGATTCAAATGATTGTTTATATCGGCAAAGTTTGGAAATAATGAGGATAATTTTAAATTAAATTTCAAAATAAAAAAACTGACTTTTGACATTAGTAGAAAAAAAGATGTTTTTAAATTCAAAAGTTTTTTTGTTTAACTATCAGAAATTGTTAAAAAATGTTTAATTATTTTCATTAATCTAGAAAAAATATTTAAGGTGATTATTACTTCAAAAAATGAAACGATTTTAAAAAAAATATATTTATAGAAAAAAAGTAAAAATCGTTTTTTTCCGGTTCATTTTTTTTCGTATCTCATAAAATAAAATAGGGGAGGTAGACCTCGTAAAAAGAACTATTTCAGACATATTTTCCTCAAAAGAAAAGCAATTCTGGAAATTTTCGTGAAAATCGGACTATTAATTGATTTTTCATAGAATTTTTTTAAAATCCTCTTGCCGTAACTTGTTTTTGGCTACGTTAAATTTAACGTTAACGTTAAATTTAACGTTAACGGTGCAAAAATGAAAACATTGTTTTTCAATCATAATTTTCATTATTTCTGTAAGCTGAAAATTTTTTTTTAAATCATCAGGAGTTTTTTTTTTTTAATGTTTCTTCTTTCGAATGGACAAAAATGTTTCAAGATAATATTAACCTTTATGCAAATTTCATTGTGTTAAATATAGGGGGGGGGGTAAATTTAAAAGGGAAAATTGGTGGTACCTATGTTGTACTGACTGAAGTATTGATTTTTGAAAGAAAGCATTAAATGTTTTTAGTTAAGCTTTAATATAAAATATTAGCAATTGATTTTTTTTTTTTTCAAATTCATACATTTAAGTTGAATCTTGATCAAATATTCTCTATGTAAAAATTAAAGCTTAAAAAAACATGTTGGATATCAGAGATTTCCTCTTTCATCTATCTATTATTAATTGTTGGTCAATTGTAAAGTTTATTTATTTTATTTATTTTTTTATGTTAAAAAAACATTGCGAAAAAGACAGTGAAAATTAAAGTAAAAATGAAAAATTTACCCTTTATAAACGGTATTATTATATTATTCCTTCATTTTCCTTAAATATAAAAGAAACTTCAGATATTATTAACTTACCAAATTTCCCTGGTATTTTTTTACCTGTATGATGTGATATTTCCAAGTTCACTATCTATTCACCTCACAACTCATTCTATTCAAATAAAGTCCTAGTATTATTTCAATCTGAGTCCTTCTGTTAAATTATAAAGAACTAACCACCAGTTTTGTGTATTTTGATCTCAGTAGTCGGAGAGCCGCTGTGAGCAGTTTAAAGTAGACAGAGTTAAAATATCTTAACTCTTCGCCTACCAAATTTCCCCCACGACTGTACCAAATTTTCTTGGTATTTTTTACCTGTATGATGTGATATTTCCAAGTTCACTATCTATTCACCTCACAACTCATTCTATTCAAATAAAGTCCTATCATTATTGTAATCTCAGCTGAGTCCTTCTGCTTAATTATAATGAACTAACTAACCATCAGTTTTTGTACTTTGGCAGTGGTAAGAGAGCCACTGTTAGCGGTTTAAAGTAGGCAAAGAGTTAAATCCACCCCCACCTATCCATCCTTTTCTTGAGTGAAAGTGAAAGCAAGTTATTTTATTTTTATTTTCAAATAAATAAAATATAATAATCTTAAATAACTATTGTTTTTTTTTTTGTTTTTTTTGTTGTTTTGTTTTTGTTTTTGTTTTATTCACACAACAGATATTGATTTTTTCTTGAAAGAAAGAGAAAAAATGAAAATTTTAATTTTTCTTCTTTCTTTTTCAATGTTAAGATCAATAAATTGATTAGTGTTAGTGAGAAAATCAATTTTTAAACATAAACAATTTCAAATATCAATACTTCTTTATAATTGATGTATTTTTTTAATCAATTCTTAAATCAGTCAGTTTTTTATGGAAGGTATTATATATAGGTGTGTGAAAAAGTTCCCGGAACACTTCTCTTTTATTTTTTTTTTGAAAGCTAGAGACTGTGTATAGGGTAGGTCGATTTTGGAACTGTAATGTCTCCCATGTGACGAAAGTTGCAAATTAACAAAGAAACAAAGTTTCTTAATAGATTGTAGGGTTTTTATTTATGATCTGGGGAAACAACTAAAACCGCCTAACTTCTATCTTGTAACCTATCCTGTGTAATTAATTTCTAAGAAACTATTGAAATGTATTTACAGTTAGCTTGAAATGGTGAGGGAAGGGAAGAAGAAAGAAAAACACTTGGATGCATGGATATGATTTTACTGCATCCTTTTAGATTTTTGTGTGTCAGGGATGCAGGACGCTTAACTATCAGCATCTGTGTGTGCATGTGTTTATATATATATATATATATATATATATATATATATATATATATATTTAATTTTTTTATATTTTTAATTTTGA